>JARFJB010002548.1:222500-737500 GCA_036346205.1 Vesta saturnalis | reverse complement strand
TTCCACGTCATTTTCTAAGCTGCCTTCTACAGGGTTTTGCGATTGTGATTGGTATTCCTGGGGGCACCTTGTTATTTTTTCTCACCTGACGAAGAGGCTGTACTTGTGTCTGTCTGGTCTGTCTCAACGTTTCTTCAAATGCTGCCTGCCACTCCTCGCCAGTACCATTTCCATCTTGAAAATCGGGTAATCTCTTTAGGACCTCATCTCTGTTGATTGGCACAAGGCCACAGGCTTTGAATCCGGCTTTTGCATTATCTTCTATATTTTCTTTGATACGGTCTAGAGCTTTGTTGAATACGGAAGGAAAATCGGTTTTTGGCAAGGTGCCACGATGGCTCCGTTTCCATTCTAACAACATTGCTTTCCAGGCTCTCTTCAGCGGCCTGAAAAATGCCACGTCCAGGGGCTGCGTCAAATGTGTACTATTGGGTGGCAGAAGTAAGAATTTTATATTGTACTGTTCACATTTTGTAATAACGGAAATAGAAATGTGGCTAGCAAGGTTATCGCCGACGATCGCCTTTGGGCCATCGTGCTTTCTGAAATATTCCAAAGCTACCTTTACAAACCAGCTTTCGAATAAGAAGCTATCGAACCACCCACTAGCACTGCAATTATACACAGCTCCAGGTGGTCCTCCTTCTGTCCAATTGTCTTGAACGTGCTTTGATTTATACACAATGTAGCTTGGCAAAAGTCTGTCGCTGCCAGTTATGGCAAACATTACAGAAGTGCTTGCTTTTGTAGCATCCAGGATACGTTCCGTGTGCTTTACTCCGCGGCGAACAAGCACGATTTCTTGGCCAGGATCGTCGTACATGTTAGTTTCGTCAAAATTTAGTAAGTTGTCAGATTCGATACCTGCAATGGTGTTTTCTAAATTGTCGAAGTACTTATTTATTGTTTCCTTGGACACTGCGGCACGACTTCTTTTAATGTTTTCACAAACTCTTCTGGCTAGTGTGTTTTTATGTCTTTTTAAAAACCCTGCCAACCAGTACCGTCCTGGCAAATTTACGTTAAACTGTTTAACCGTTGTTCCTTTACGATCTAAGAATCGTTTGACGAGTTTTCTTAATTCTAGTGGAGTAAACGGGAAACCCCGTGTTGAAGAAATTAGCAGTCCATTTACGATATGCTCTTCATCCCTTTTTGTTAAAACACTTTGGCCTCCGTGCGGTAAAGGATGATTACCTCTGTATGTCCTATGTATTGTTGATTTTGGTACGTTGTACTTGTCCGATGCGGCACGTAGGCTTAATTTTCCATCGGCTACCTCCGCTAAAGCCTCTTCCAGCGCATTTTCGGTAAACTCGACATATCGTCTGGCTCCTACTTTTCTTTTATAGTTCGAAGGCATTGTATGTAGGTAGGTACCTACCTATATAAAAACAATCAATAAATACTCATATAATCTTAGACAATTAATTGATTTCATAAATAACAGCTCAGTTCTTATCCGATATTTTAGTAGATGAAGTAAATAAAAGGCAAGACCGCTTCACAATAAGTTACATTTGAAAGATTCTTACCCTATAACTTTACTTCTTCACTTTTTTTTATTTGTGACCAAAAATACAAAATTGGTCGAAAGTAATTTAGAACGTGAATCGGAACAAACTAACCTAATGATAGGTAAGACATAAAACAAAGATTGTTTTAAGAATATATAAATACAATAAAAACGTAAAGTTTCCTTTCTTAGTTATCATAAAACATTAACAGTGCAAAATTAAGTTTGACCTTATTTATATGCTGCTTTGCAATGTTTAAAGCAGTGTTATCTCAAACATAACATTTAATACTGTACATCTGAATAAATGCAACGTAGGTAACATAGTTGTCATCACATTTTAACGAACGGCATTATAATCAAGTATGTAGGTACCTATCTAAGTAGGTACCACCTAATTCTATTGTCCCAAGTCACCTGCGAAATGACTATATTTTAACAAAGACGCTTTTGGAGGTTCTGTTGTAATATTTTAATTATCAAACTGGGTTAATGTAGTTAGCAAACATGCCAACACACTACTCACATACTCGAAAAAATCTAAAAAATGTATTACCTGAGTTAGGCCGACTTCTATTCGGAGTTAAAAATGTGCACTTTTTTAGTTTTGCGTTTTTTTTTTGACGCCAACGAATGCAAACTGAAATTACAGATTTTGATTCCGTCAACAGAGACGTTCAACTGTAATCTACAGTTTTTTTTAACCTCAGGAAATGTCAACAGATTTCACTACATGGTCTACTTTTAAATTAAAACGTTTTGTCCCAAGCCACCCGAGTTTACGGTATATAACTTTTAATAAATTTGGAACAAGGTAATGAATCTGTTTTTATGAGGTAATTTTTTTAACACGTATGTACCTTATACAACTTATTTGACACAGGCCCTTGTCTAGTACACATTACAATATAATAACTACTGTTTATATCGTGGTGACTAAGCATAAGTAATGTGTGTTGCCTATGTTACACAAACAAACGTATCATAATTACCTCGGTCAAAATTACTAAATATATTTTAAAGAATTTGCATATCGAAAATGATTTCGAAATGACCGTAATTGTTTCACATGCAATGTTGCAATGTTTTTATTTAATGATTTTCAGAATCTTCTTAGTTTTTTAATAATAAATTATTAATCATGCAATTGATAATAGTGTTAACAATATTTATATTCGTTAACGTCAGAATTATAAATGAAATCAGTCATTCGATCGAAGTCAAAAAAGCTGTGTTGCTTGTCTGAAATATTGATGTAAGACAGCAAACAAGAGAAGTTAATTATCTGAAACGCTCCCCAACAAACGTTAAAATTTTTTCATCGCCTAGTAATCGGTAATTTACAGTTATTCTATTATATTCTGTGGTTAACTATTTGTGATAAAGATTACTGTAATGTGACTAACACATGGTTCACGTTTAAATACAATTTCGTACTGGATGATTAATTTTTTGCTCGTATCTATCTGTAACTTTAAATTATACATAAGCACAGGGTTAATAGATTTATATCGGTGGTCAGGTATTAGACCATTTTCATAGTTAAGTTGCAACGTGTAAAACGTATTAAAAACTATATTATCAATTTCTAAAAAATAGGCAGATCGGTTCAAATTTGACATTTCATAGATACATTAACAACTGCATAATCACGTTCTAATTACGTCTCTGACCTTTCTGCCTACATATTCATACTTATACTTCTAATTTAAATAAATAGGTGTACAATAATAAAATCAGCAGTTTGAGTAGATAAGCGGTGTATTTTGTACCATTGGATCGTGGATGGGTATTTTCGTGGCTACAGCGGCACCTGACACAAATTTTCTACAATAGAAGAGAATTTGTGTTAATATAGCCAGTTGAGAGAAAATTCTACCACAGACGACACAAATCCGTGGTTTATGTTTTTTATCCACGTTTTAGGGAACCTTTGTCATGATCCAACAACCTTTTATTAGCGGCCCTCGAAAATCTGTTTTAAAAATAATTTTATAAAAAGGTCGAAATCACTACTTTTTTTGGATTGCGTAACGATCACTACATATTGATCGTGGTATACGTTGTAGGGGTCATTACAACTTATTTTTAACCAATCAGCTATAAAATTAAATATGCATATATGATCTAAATTCCCACACCCACACATACTCCCACTCGCACTCGCACTTGCACGCTCACTGTTAAGCCGAACGACTGGCGTACTTGGCAAATACACCAATATTTGCGAAATTGGCATGTATACAAGCTTTTGAATGGCCATTACAAACAGGGCACTCACACGGCGAGTACAAGTACGCCAGTACCAAAATGTGTAAACAAATGTTGGAACAATGAACAGAATAGTAGCAACAGTCTTCATGAATACCGGACGTTCTGAAGATATCGTAGCTGTTTCTGCGGCCTTCGTACTAACAAGTGCGCGTTATTTCAAATTAAAGAAGAAAAAAAAAGAGAAGAAGAGAGTGGATGGTATCTTTGAATAGAAGTCGAGATAAGCAAGTACTTTTTTCTATGCATTTGTAGAAGTGAGACACTATCCCCTCCACTTTTTTTACGTCACAAGCCCCGCCCCCTGGGCCACCTCACCTTTCACTTTTTATACGCCCACGTGGGAGACCGTATTTTCCACCTCTAAGGTTTCTTTCCAAAGGTCATTTTCAACTCTTGATGGGATTTTCATCCCTAATTTGGTTGTATTAAGAGCCTTTTTGGCTGTACAACCCTTGGAGGTTAGACAATTGCGCACATATGCAGTGTTCTATTGGAAGGTGTAAGGTTAGGCCACGCCCCACTTTTAGCTGATTGGTCGTATGTGCACCAGCCTCCCTGGCTTCCGATTGGACCTTAGCCCCACTACTCATCCGCTGTGCATATATATATATATATATATATATATATATATAGGCAGAGTCTCTCTTTCTAAACAGGCACCACCTATACATTCGGAAAATTATGTCTAATTTTATTTGCATGTTCAATTACATACACACAAAATTGTTTCATAGAAACGTGTTCATTAACAGTTATAAAACCCTCATTAAAAGGACCGGAAAGTAATAATTACTTATATATATATAACATAGAGTTAAGTTAAATTAACATGTTTTTAAGAATACCAAATTGATGTAATGGAAATAAAAGGCAAAAGGTTTTAATGGTTTTATTATTATAAGCGAGTTAACAATAACTACAAGTTTAAAATCCACGAATACGTACCAACTATTTGTAGATCTGATTTTATAACGTCATCCTATAAGAGTAATAATACATTTTAAAAATCTTTATCGACATTTTTGCTAGCAATATCAAGTAAAAAACATATAACCATATGTTGAACTGAAATATTTTTTATACAACGTATCCACATGTAGTCTCACTAAACACGTTTTATGAATGGTTGGCTATAAACTGGCTATTTCATTCCGATTATTAACTAATTTAGAAAGTAATACACAAAACCTGATTACTGCTACTCGTATTTAGTAATTATATTGTACTTATAAATTTACATTCAAAATACAAATATTTTAAAAACGCAATATTACTTTTAAATAATTTGGATGTTGAGATTACATAAACTATTGTTATGGAATGCATTACTATCATGTTTAAATATATTATCTCTTTTTCTATGCAATCATGATTTATCTGTATACTCAATTATGCGCACACACACACGCACGCACGCACGCAGGCACGCACGCATGCACGCACGCACGCACGCACTCACACACACACACACACGTATGCTTGGAACATGGGTAAAAACGACAGAATCTTTTCAGAAAACATAGTGTGTTAAGGAAGTATTGTGTGCTGTGAAAAATGGAGAATTACAATTTAATGTATCCTAATATGAACGTTTTATGTATATTGTAGATAAATAGTACGAATGTAACTAAATGTAAGAAATACTTAACGTTATAAATAAAATAATAATAATAATAACACACACACGCGCGCACGCACGCATGCACGCACGCACGCACGCACGCACGCACGCACACACACACCTATGCTTGGAACATGGGTAAAAACGACAGAATCTTTTCAGAAAACATGGTGTGTTAAGGAAGTATTATGTGCTGTGAAAAATGGAGAATTACAATTTAATATATCCTAATATGAACGTTTTATATATATATATATATATATATATATATATATATTGTAGATAAATAGTACGAATGTAACTAAATGTACAAAACGTTGTAAATAAAATAATAATAATAACACACACGCACGCCACGCACGCACGCAGCGCACCACACACACACACGCACACACACACACACACACACACACACACACACACACACACACACACACATGTACTTCACGTTATATGAATTGTTATCAGT
The DNA here is from genome assembly GCA_036346205.1 of Vesta saturnalis. Taxonomy (NCBI): domain Eukaryota; kingdom Metazoa; phylum Arthropoda; class Insecta; order Coleoptera; family Lampyridae; genus Vesta; species Vesta saturnalis. Next base: position 731,620 of record JARFJB010002548.1, on the reverse strand, counting down.
TGAGATTAAAATCAATGTTAACTAAACGATTTAAATCTGAAATAAGAGTGACGTAATCTAATTTACTTGAAATTTCATAGAGAGCATCACCACATCGAGATTTTGAGATACATTCATCTCATCGTCTTCACCTTGAACGATTATATTGTAACAACCTATAAAGCAGCTAATAACCCCTAACAGTTTTTATCAGACACTATTATTATTACTTGGACATGAGGTTATCCCTAAATTAACTGGTTTCAGCACTGCTCTGGAAATGCTGCACACTCTTCAAATCTTTCAGTTCATTCTCAGAAGCTGTGCTGTATTCATTTCCTTCAATCTTATCTGCATTCTGTTTCGAGACTGTAGTACATTTTCTAATACATAAACAGAATCTTCAATATTGTGATGCGTGTAGCAGCAAAACACGTTAGCTAGCTAGTTTCACCTCTATATTATTTTACATGCAAGCCTGACCTTATCATAAATACATCTGTCAAAAATCTAATTAAACATAGCTCCACGGACTGGACATAGCAAGCAGCGTTTCCAATTATGGTTTTTAGTCAACACAATATTGCCTACAACTACATACAATCGACTATCATTGTTTTAGCACGAGGAGCAAACGGAAACACGCAAACGCAAAAAGATACAAACACGAAAACACGCTAACGCAAAAACACGCAAACACGAAAACACGCTAACGCAGAAACACGCAAACACGAAAACACACAAACCAAAACAAGCTAACACGAGAACACGCAAATGCGAAAACATACAAACACGAAAACACGCTAACGCTAGAACACACAAACGAAAACACGCTAACACGAAAACACGCTAACACGAAAACACGCAAACGCGAAAACACAAACGAAAATAAGCTAACACGAAAACAAGCTAACGCTAGAACACAAACGAAAACACGCTAACACGAAAATACGCTAACACAAAACACGCAAACACGAATACATTCAAACACGAAAACACGCAAACACGAAAACACACAAACGAAAACATGCTAACACGACAACACGCTAACACGAAAACATACAAATACGAAAACACACAGAGCGAAAACACGCTATCACGAAAACACGCTAACGCGAAAATACGCAAACGCGAAAACATACAAACACGATAACACGCCAACACAAAAAAAAACACGCAAACACGAAAACACACAACGAAAACACGCTAACGCGAAAACTCGTAAAGCTGCAAACATGAATCAAGACGGGGAGCACCGTTAGGAAAAACAAGTTTATTAACAAAATTGAAGAAAGCTTAGCGTTTGAAAATATATTATTAATATTATAAACAAAAATACATCATTTTTATTTAATAACAACCTTTATCGGTCTTCTTCTTCTTCTTGAACCGTGATTCGTCGCCATCATCATTAGTTTTGAGATTCGTCCGTCTCCTCTACCTCATCGCTCTTCTTCCTCTTCTGTGAATCATTACCATCACCTTGGATGTGAAATACATTCAGCTCATCCACGTCATCGTTTCCATCATTATCTTGAACGGTTATGTTGTAATAGTTTATTAAGAAGTCAGTAAAATCTCTAAGTCCGCTGATGTTGGCTCATAAGCAGAATACATCATAATAATGCTCACTCGATGACAGTTACACTTTAAAGCGCGAAACACACGAGAAACGAGAACGCTGCTAGCCTAGGGTCTTCTGCGCTGGCGCGCTCGTCAATGTTCGGGTAGAATCGGTTATCTTCGAGGGAAGTATTGACCTAACCACACTCTAATATCTTCCCTAGGGGCATGTTTATAAATCTAAACTCATTTTTTTATGGTTGAAGTATTTTCTCCTAAAACGCTACATACTTACAGTATTATTTGCAAATCAATACAGGATTCAATATACACAGAGTATTAGAATTTTAAAAACGTTATTAAAACTTTCTTTTTGTAGATATAGTGTCACTCATATGTTACAAGACCTAAAACGAGAACCTTCTGGCAAATTCGAAAATTTTGTCAGAATGTTCTCTATTGACTTTGACTTTTTGGTAAATAAAATAGGCCCGCTGATAAAGAGAAGTTATACCAGTATGAGAAATGCGATTCCCGTTCAAGAAAGATTTTGCGTTGCTCTTAGATTTTTTGCTACTGGCGATAGTTTTAAAAGTCTATCTTACCTATTCAAATTTTCACCACAAACAGTGTCCGAATGAGTTTTTGATGTCTGCGATGCTTTAATTCAGGATCTGTAGGATGAAATAAAAGTAAGTACTTACATTATATTTTTTAACATATTTTTATTTTGAAATGAAAACATCATGTCTATAACTATAACGAAATATAACTAAGGTGAAAATCGCAGGAATAAAAGTGATTAATTCTTATTGAGAAGTTGTAGTAGGTGCATTGTCTTGGGACTGATAAGATTCTAACAAAGAATACATTGATGGAACTTGGAATGATGGTTGCCAAAGGTTGTCTTTCTTCGTTAATCTCCTCAGAAGTATCATATTCTTCTATTGTCACATTTGCTACATCCTAAAACGAAAAATAATGTTATGTATTTCCTTATACTGCGTTTAAACCATATAATTGTTTTACAGTTGCCAAAATCTTCACAATACTAGAAACAAACAGCAAGAGAATTTGATACAAAATTGAATTTTCCTCACTCTGGGCACAGTAGGTACGCATCCAGTGTCCAATGAGAATGGAACAGAATTTTACAACTACAAAGAAACTTTTAGTGTAGCTTTAATGGCTCTGGCTAATGCTAATTACATTTCACGCTTGTTGACATTGGATGTCAGGGTCGCATTATGGACCATGGTGTGTTTCGTAATACCGTTTTATTTAAAAAGCTTGATGAGAACTCATTAATGATTCCTGAAGATGAACCACTAGCTAATTACACTAACGCACCTCTCCATATGTATTTGTCGCAGACGACGCTTTCGCTTTAGGTCCGCTTTTATTAAAACCATTCCAAGGACTTCAAGAAAAAAGCAGTGATCAAAGAATCTTTTATTAGCGGTTATCACGTACTCGACGTATGATTGAAAATGTATTCCAAATATTAGCATCGGTCCTCCGAGTATTTCGAACACCTATGCTACTTAAACCAGAAAAAGTCTCAAAGGTAGCCAAGGCTTATGTCCTGCTACTTCTATCTATTCACCGTCTGGCACTATCGATACGGACAAAGATGGTCAAATTTTGCCTGGCACGTGGCGAGAAATTAGACCAGATATGTCGTCTCCGTTACCATTAAGAAAATAGCAAGGAAATCTGGACATGAAGCTCAAAAAATAAGAAAATAATTTTGTAATTATTTCAAAACTGTTGGCCGGTGGTAGGATAATTATTGTTAGTATACTTAATAAATAATAAAAGGATTTTTTTGTACTTACCTCTGTGTTTTGGGTATTTCTAGGTTCACAATTTCTATGTAGAAATCTGACCACCCTTTCAAATGCAAACCAAGTCGGTTTAAAAACTTCTTCGCTGGCGGCACCGGTTCCTGATGTAACCTTTATCTTTTTCAACAGAGGTCGAAATGTGGACATTAGAGATCCTTTTTTCTTTGTAAGTGCTTGTATCGAACAAAAAATAGACATTTTGTCATTGATTCTTTTCCAAGCATCGTCAGGTTTGGTGTTTCACATGTTCTGCGCACCAACACTAGGACACACACAAGCACACGCGCGCACATAAGCATACAAACACACGCACACGCGCACACACACACACACACACACACAGAAAGTGTTACTTTAACACACGAATACACATATATATATATATATATATATATATATATATATATATATATATTTTTTTTTTGTTTTATTCGTCGACAATCAAGGTAGTTGCGCAGAAACACTAGCTTCCAATTCAAAATTTGGATCTCGATGAAAAAACAAGCACCGAATATCTAATAGTATACGTGGTATTATATGTGGTCATCCAATTGCTGCAAATCAAACACAGTAATTAGTCTGCTTACTTAGAGAAATGGTTTGAAATCAGGTTACCATTGTTAGTAAGGTTACTACATATTCAGTAATAATCCTGTGATTAAACCCAATTCTGCAAAACCAAACTCTATTTTTATTTTCGACGATGATTGTGAAAAGCAAAATTACATAAGAGCATATTTACCTATGGGTAGACATAATGATATCGAATGCTTATATTTGAGTCACACCTATGGTAACATTCATAAACAATTAATTCGTGATAATACTAATCTAATTGTACCATTTGAGCAAGATGAATTAAATCTGAACCATGTGTACGAGAATCATATGCATGAAACAAGCATGACGTTGTTTCGAATTATGTGTCCCACATTGTGTTGGCCAGGCGAGCGCAACTCGAATCCAAAAACAGTTTACGCGAAAAACCTTTCGAATACTACAACAAAAATAAACACAAATAATATGCAAGTATTAGTTACAAATACATAGATCAATACGTTATATACAGGGTGTGGCGTGAAGAGTTTTGATTAAAAGTAATGGCGGGTACAGTTATGTTAAAATTCTGAAATTACGAAGCTATAGCTTTTGGATGACGCTGAGTTCAAATATAATATTGTCCTGAATGTGGCACTTCTGGTTATACCGGAAGTAGACGTCAACTTTGTTATTTTAAATGGAACCTAATATTTTTTATTTTATTTTCGAATTCTACATGAAATTCTAGATAAAATTTGCGCACAATGGCCTATACCAAAAATGAAGTATTTTCGAGATATTTCGATTTTTTTTTAAATTTTGAAAAAATCCTAGTCCACATTGAATAACGATATCTCCATTAATAATGAAGCTAGTGACGTGAAATTGTAACCAATAAACAACAAGCGCTTGCCCGTTAACTCCATATATCCATCTCATTGATATTTCATACAGGGTGTTTTAAACTTAGCCGCCAACATGCACAATTTAAATCATTTATAAGTTGCTTACTTTAAATAGAACACCCTGTATTTTATTACATTTTCCGCTGTATTTTTTAAGCCAATTCGTTTGGTATCAGTATTCCCTATACCTAAATCCAACCACTTTTAAGATATTTAATTATCTTAGTTAAAACATAACAACACAATTATTAGTATAAGTAAAACACCACAACATGTTAAAGATCTGTGTTTACAATTAATCAACCAAAAGGTAACATACTTCAAACATTGCACACATTCCAACGATTAACATACTTTAGTGTTACATGGCTTAACTGCGAAAGGTGGCTTTATGCACTTCTATCCCAGAGGTCTCTACGCTTCACTACAACTAGGTACATTACATGCAAACATCCTTCTTAAGGTATGTTACATTATAGGTATGAAATGTCAAAATAATTACATCAAAAATGAAATCAAAAGACCTGCCTGCATTTAATAACAAGGTTGTGATGTAATACTAAATTTCAAATTATTGATGTTAATGTCATATTATCTAATACTCGTCTGGCCAATAAGTAATGAGACAAAGTCTATAAAATACGTAGATTTAAAAATTAAGGTGTTATTCCCTTCAAAGTACTCCAGTCCTACAACTACACACTGATTCCAACATTTCTTCCAGCTTTCGTAACAGTTCTGGAAGGCTTCGACTGGATGTCGTCACGGCGGTCTGGATGTAAGTTATGGACTCAAAATGCGTTCCTTTCACGGCCAATTTTGTTTGGGGGAACAAGAAGAAGTCACAGGGTGACATATCCGGCGAATAAGGCGCTTGCGGCAGCAGTGCGATGTTTTTAGAGTCAAAAACTTCGAAGGCTCGATGGCATGGAGCATTGTCATGATGAAGAATCCACGTTTTGGCAATCTCTGAACGGACTCTAATGACTTGTTTTCGTAGCTGATCGAGGACTTTCAGGTAGAAATGTTGGTTGACGGTCTGCCCAGGTGGTAACAGAATCGCCGAGTTTAACGCAAAATTTAATCGCGTACCGCTGTTCAATATTACGTCGTTCCATATTCCTGACACGCCTTACAAACACGTTGTCGAAAACACAACACAGCTTGAGAACTAACGAACGTACGAAAGTCGCGAGCACATGTATCGACATAGGAGGGATGGGAGATTAACCGACCGAAGATTCAGGTTCGCAGTTTTACCACAAGCGCGGCTAAAAAATCAGTCTCATTACTTATTGGTCAGACTAGTATAGTCACGCTGGTATACAAAACGTCAATTTTTATTTTCTTCAATTTATACAAGAGCGTTCTGCCTTCAAATCAAGTTATAAAGTTATAATTAATTTCTCTTTTCATTGAGGTTATAATATTATAAACATTTATTGAACGAGAATACAAATAATAATTATGTAATATTACCTGTGAATGGTATTTTGTAATAAAAAACATTCTTCTTGCGAATTATAAAATCAACAATCCGTCAATTATTTTTAATCCTACCTCCGAACACTCTATTTGATAAACAAAGACTCTGAGATGAATAATGGTCAATACAGAAATATTTGTTGACTATACAATACCCTAAACTGTCTTCTGTAGTTCAGTAGTTACTGATCTGTTTAGAAAACAACTATCCGTTTTTGGAAAACAAATATCAGTTCTGAGAAAACGGTCACGTTCTTAGAAAAAGCCACCTGTTGGGTAAACAGCTTGGTATAGTGGATGATAAAGAGATACTATCATCAACAGCATCATCATCAGCTCCTATTAAAGAATGTGTTTAAGAATTAACAAACAGACCTATTTTTTATAAATATTGGAATGATATACATGAACTATTACGTGATCTAGAGGTGTTGTGGGTGGAAAAGTTGGCGGGAAACACGGGTGTAATAAATGCCAATATCAAATATACAGAAGATCTATGCAGTGTGAGTCAGCGACAAGTTTCATATTCGATTATCAGTCGCATAATTGATTTTACCGGAAAAATCCGGGACAGGTCAATTTTTTTTAAGGGGGACATATTTTCATGTGAGCGTCATTACCATTTGTCATTAGCCGGGGGGGGAGGGGGGCACTTAAAAATCTTAAATGGCAATGCCCCAGTTATGACCCATTATTGAAAAGCGTTTGTCATGGGGAAATACGCCTCACTCTTGTTTTTTAAAATCCGAGGACATTTGCGCCTTTTATGACCATCCACAGCTTTTTACTAATACATTTTAACGAAATCCTAATTGCTTATAATAATCCGGTTCAGCCAACGTGCTTTGGAAAAATGTTATCAAACTTTGACAGCGATTAATGTATTTAAGTAAATAGTATACAACATTGCTTTTTCCGATGAGAGTGCTTTCTTCTTAAATGGAAATATTAAAGGACATACTTGTAGCTACTGGAGCAATAGTAATCCTAGAATAATAAAAGTCACATACACAATACCCTGAAAAGTTAAACGTTTGGCCAGGAATTTTTGGTAGGTTACCTTTTGTTCGTTGCACTCAATAATTATTTCATACTAAAAACGACTATTTATTAATTATTATAACATTTCAGGTAATAAAATAGTTGGTCGACTTTTTTTGACAATAACCTAAATGGAGATAATTATTATATTACAGAAAACATTCTGTAGACTATACACAAGTAGATAGCGCCACAGACAAATTCAAATTTTGAAGCAAGGGGCCATGACGAGGGGATAAGACCCGAAAACAAGTTCCGAAGACCTATACCTGTCTTACAAGTTAGAATTAGGGCCCTTTATTAGAACACATATTCAAATTCCCGGCATAACCAAACCGAAAACAGTCATTAGTCCATACACTACTAGATGGCGCCACAAACAAATTCAAATTTTACGGCAAGGGGGCTAAGACCCGACAGCAAGTTGAGAAGCCCTATACCTGTCTTATAAGTTAGCATTTGACCCCTTATTAGAATACAAGTTCAAATTTCTCGCAATAAACAATCAGAATGTAGAGACTTAAATACAATTTCAAATTCCCCGCCAGGGGTGTTAGGCCCCGCCCCCTTATTAGAATATAAGTTTAAATTTCTCGCAATAAACAATCAGAATGTAAAGACTTAAATACAAATTCAAATTTTCCTCTAAGGGGCCAGGGGATAAAGCCCCGAAAGCATGTTGTGGGAGAAGGGGCTAAGCCCCTAGAGCAAGTTGCGCAGCTCTACACATGTCTTACAAGTTAACATTAAGGTGCCCTTATTAGAACACAAATTAAAATTTCCCGCCAAACCAAATGGCCGAAGGTCTTGATTATGATTCCTAATTAAAAGGGTTATGATGATACAATTTAATTATAACAAAATAGCCGAGGATCTTGGTTATGAGGCTCAATTAAAGGGGTTATGATGAAGGAATTTTATTATGTCTCACAATTAAAATAATTGCTGGTTTATGACTCGTAATAAAAACAATGTCCCTGTTATTAGAATACAAGTTGAAATTTACCGCCATAACCAATCAGAATGCAGACTTAGTCCTCCAATCAAAGCACAGCTGCTGAGTAATGGTGCTAAGGACCAATCAGAAACCAGAGGGGCTGGCGCAACCAATTAAGTAAAAGGAATGGTTGTGGTCTAGTCTTAGTCCCGCCTTTATACACGCACAACCAATCAGGGAAAAGGAATGGGCGTAGCCCCACCTTAATGAAGCCATAAGGGCCTTATCTAGTCTTAACTTCCCTCTTAACCTTGCCGAAATGACCTCTAGACTACACCGTAGGGGCGTCCAACACCCCTGACCAGGGGGGTTAGACCGCCAAAGAGTCTTAATATCGCCAAAAGGACCTTAATTAGGGGCTAAAATTTAGCCACGGAGTTGAGAAACGCCCCCGAAAAGAAGCTGACCCTACCCTCAACCCCACTCCTAGCCCCACCCCAGACCCCACTCATGTCTAGATATTAATATGTGTGAGAGAAACTAAAAGGCACTAATAAACGCATGTGAAAGATGTATTCCTAACGGCCTGAAGGTACAATAAGAAAAAACAAGTTCCAGAGTGGAATCAAGAAATAGGACAAGCAATTAAAGAGAAAAACAAGCGCTAAGTAAATTTAAATGCCAACCTCCACAGTATAACATGATTAGATTCAAACAAAGTAGAGCTAAATGTAGACAAACAACTAAAAAAAAACAGGAAAGAATCATTGAAAACACATGTTACATCTATCAACTGTGAAATAAATACATCGGAGATATGGGAAAAATGAAAGCCATTTCAGGAAAAACTATTATACAGCATTGTACAGAAAGACGTTACTTACAATAGCAAAGATGATATACCAAGGATAATTGCAAAAAATCACGAAAAATAAGTAGGATAAACAACTATGAAATAAGATTCCAAATAACTTACGTAAATATGTAATTCGAAAGAGATTAATTTTGACGACACATCCGATAACAAAATCTACAAGAAACCATTTACGCTATATGAATTATTGCACTCGAGTATTCGAAAGATGGTGCAACTAATTACGATGAGGTAACATACACAATGATAAAGTGTCTAAAACGCGTAGAGAAACTGTTGGATAGAACAGCAGATTCCCTAATGAATGGATGTTATCTACCCAAATACCAAAAATTAACTCAACTATAAAGAGAACCTCAGAACCTCATACCTACAACCTATTTCACTTACAAGATGTCTATTAAAACGATTTGAGAAGGTGGTAAACAAAAGAATAACGTGAGTACTAGAAAAATACAACTTGATAGACAAACATATAGTAGGTTTCCGAAAGTATCATTCGAGAACAGATCAACCCAGAAAACTCTATTCAAGACTCATTCGCCGCAAATAGGAGTCACTTAGTAGGTGTATTTTTCGATATCGAGATAACCTTCGATACAACAAAACGATTTAAAATACTGAGACAAATACAACAATGGGTACTTAGAAGCAATCTACCAAATATCATAAGAGTTTATGAGCAATAGGTTCTTCCAAGTTACAGTAAATGCGGCCACATCATAAATATGTACCCAGGGAAACGAAATAAACCAAGGCTCTACATAATGATAATATAGGTCAATAATTAGAAGCATGATTTACGTTGCCTTGGTTAAGAATTGGAATAACACGTGCTAATGTCAGATGAGTTTAGGGAGATAGAAGATTTAAAGCACTCATTGATTAGTTTAGTTAATGGCGAAATAATAATGTTTACTACACACTTATTAGGGCCCGTTTTTATCAAAGGGGATTGCGTAATTGTTATTAAAATTATTACTACATTTCTTTTAATCCCATCTACAGATTCTGACCTAATTTATTTATACATTGGGGATCGTATTCTAATAAGGGGTTCTAGTCTTGTAAGATGGGAATCTGTTCGCGGGATTCGCCCCTGTCATAAAGATTCTATTCTAATAATGGGGAAGAATTAATAGATAAGACATGTAAAGATGATGATGACAAGTGTTTTCATAATAAAAAGATTTAATTTAATCTGTTATTAATACTTATTAAGGCCCGTTTTTATCAAAGGAGATTGCATAATTGTTATTAAAATTATTATTACATTTCTTTTAATCCCATCTACAGATTGTGGCTTAATTTGTTTTTACACTGGGGGTTGTATTTTAATAAGGGGTCCTAGTCTTGTAAGACGGGAATCTGTTCGCGGAATTCGCTCTGTCATAAAAATTGTATTTTAATAATAATGGGGAAGAATTAATAGATAGGACATTTACCTAAAGGTAAACGTGAACAAAACTAAGATTGTGGTGTTCAATCGGGAAGGTGGAAAGGAGAGTAGAGTATTTACTCTGCAAGATGAAATGGTGGAGCAAGTGGGCGAGCTGGTATATCTCGGTAGAATGTTTACTGCAGATGGTACAATTGAGAGCGAGATTGGACGAAGGGTCAATGCTGGAAGGAAAGTGATTGGAAATATGTGGACGATAATGAGAAATGAAAGCATGAGTCTAGCTGCGAAACGAGCAATCTATAATGGCGTATTCGTCCCGTCAGCACAGGATGGAAGTGAGACATGGGTATGTCAAAAAAAGCACGAAAGAAAAATAAATGCCGTGGGTATGAGATTTCTGAGAAGCGCATGTGGTAAAACGAGACGGGACAAGATAAAAATGAATGCATAATGAGGAGTGTGGTGAGGAAAAGACTATGATGGATAGATATAAAAGTTGTACATTACGTTGGTTTGGTCACATTGAGAGAATGAACAACGCAAGATTAACGAAACAAATATATGTGGGTGAGGTTAGGGGAAAGGCCGGGTCTGGTGGGCCGCGTAAAACTTGGCTGAATGTAGTAGAATCTATGATAAAGGAAAGAAAGATAAGGAGTTTTAAAAACAAAAGAGCATGTCAGAGACTATGTATGAATCTTGCGGAAGCTAGGGAGGTATGCGGAGATAGGAAAGCATAGAGAAAGATTGTGAATGAAAAATAAATAAGAGGCAGGGATTGTTTTGCCTGCCCCGCAAGGGAATGGCGTGAAGGTTAAGTAATGTAAAGATGATGATGACAACTGTTTTCATAATAAAAAAATTTTATTTAACCTGTTAATATTTATTAGGACCCGTTTTTATCAAAGGGCCATTGCATAATTGTGATTAAAATTATTATTACATTTCTTTTAATCCCATCTCAGAGTGTGACCTAATTTGTTTATACATTGGGGGTTGTATTCTATTAAGGGGTCCTAGTCTTGTAAGACGGGAATCTGTTCGCGGGCTTCGTCCCTGTCATAAAAATTCTATTCTAATAATGGGGAAGAATTAATAGATAAGACATGTAAAGATGACAAGTGTTTTCATAATAAAAATCTGTTATTTAATCTGTATTTATCATTATTAATATTTATTAGGGTTGTTTTGATTTTTATCAAGGATATAAAAATCTAGTCTTTAAACGATTATGTGCTATGCAATCTTTAAGACTGCATTGAAGCGCTAGCTCGAATTTTTTCAATATCTGTCGAATAACGACATCGAAATTGTAGGCTTCAACATTATGCATATAAATGAGTAATTAAGTTACATAATTAGTTTGCTTTACAAATCATGCTTTAAACGATTTTCCACCTTGAGAACGTAAAATTATATGTACAAGATTTAAGCAGAAATAAATAAAATGCATTAATACGATAAATGGTTACACATGTACATTATAGGCTGTTTTACGCTTCATTGTGTACTCCCTTTAATAGTGCTATCAACTATCAATTAAAAGTAAATATTGAAGGTCGGCTGCTAAATTATATGCTCAAGGTTTAAGTGGAAAATAAATTGCATTAAATGGTTACACATGTGCATTATAGGCTGTTCTACGTTTCACTACGTGCTCCCTATAATAGTAGTATTAATTGAAAGTAAATATTGAAGGTCGACGGTTAAAATTATGTGTACAAGGTTTAAGTGGAAAATAAATGCATTAAATGGTTACACATATGTATTATAGACTGTTTTACGCTTCATTGTGTGTTTTAGTTTAGGGTTGACTTTTTTTAAATAAATTGCATTACTTTTAGTACCCAGATTAAATTACGTAAAATTGATTATTGATATGGGATGTCATACTTTCTTTAAAAAACAGTAAATTATATTCATAGCCATAAAGCTTATAATACAGCTTAACTTCTCTTTATTTATATAGATCAGGGTCGCAAAAAGGTGCTACAGTAAATTATCGGAAACACCCTCAAATCTAGGTAATCCATAATCTCCTATGTTAAATATTACTGTGAAGACATTTTCGGCAGTCAAGTCTTTTGGGATGGGTGCACTTTCCCTTATATTCAAAATTAAGGGCAGCGTAATTTAACCTATCTGGATTTTCATAGAGAACATCACTACCGGCATCAACTTCACCGTTTTCATCTTGAGCGGTTGTATAGCTTATTAACAAGTAAAACAGCTAATACCCTGATACTGCTTCATAATAATACCTATTCGATTATAATTATGCTTTAAAAAACACGTGCAGCGGATAATATACAATCTTTATTTGCCGCTATTATTATTACACAGATATGGGATTATTCTTAAAATTAGCTAATTTCCCCACACCACCTTGAAATACTGCATAGGTCTTCAATTCTTCTTCACTCCTGAAGCTGTACCGCATACATCTTTCTTGAGATTATCCAATTCCTGATCAGTAGCATGTTTTCTAATACACAAGACAGCATCTTCAATATAGCGGTGTATACGCCGAAAAAATGGCTTGTGTCTTCTTCTTCTTTAAGCTAGGTTTTGCCTCTATACAGCATACAAGCTCTATCTTAGCGGGATTACCTCTGTCAAAAAGGGGGTTATAATCAAATTAGGTATACCATCCTCTTATTAGAACACTATCTTTTTAATCCTCGAATTTTTACCGATAAGTGTCTGCCATGCATGCTATCACATAAGACGGCTTTACATACAGGCGAGAAATTTACTCGAGGCGTGTACATTGCGAGTAACATTTTTTTCGAGTTATGGTGGACTGATCTTTGCGATATGCGATCTTTAAGTAATCACAGAAATGGGTACAGCTACAGAATAGCGGTTATAGGTGTGTTTATTCACCGTTTTTTGGCTGGCATTTTTCATTGTTAGCCTTCGCCGTTAAAGGGTGTTCTGATTTGTCATCTTTAAGACAGTTTAACAATATTTAATTTTTAATGACCTAGTATTCTTTCCTAAAATTTAATTGTATAGTTGGCTTTATACGTTTCTCAAGCTGGCAATATTAATAGCAGGCTGTTTATGTTTTAATTTTTCAACTTTGACAAACATATCTACAACATCTTTAACAATTTTAACAGATATTACTACTGACGAAGATAACTGTAAGTGTTATCGAAACGTTTAGATTGTATAATTTAAAATACACCATTAAAAAACCCAAGAAAGATAAGTATTTTATTATGTATGATAATGGTGAAAGTTTACATTTTCATATTTTAATACTTTATGGGGAGGAAACTTATCGTTCTATCAGACAATTTGAAAAATTAAGGAAACATAAAGCACAATTATTACGTCACTCACTTTTTTATTACGATGCCGAGACCAAAAAATTATCCCAAAGTTTATCTATATTAAAAGAAATTTTAATAACAAACAAGCTAATAATATTTACAGATGAACTGAAAATGCTCTTGTGCGTAATCAAATACATATTACTAGGAAGTTATTGGATAACACCGATAAAAATCTTTTATATTTACATTTAGAAATTTCATCTATATTGAATAGAGAAGATTGGGATAAAATTGATTCTATAACGTTTAACTCTATGGAAATAAATTTTGACATCTCATGTCAACGTCAAAAAGAAAAATTTAATAAATTAGACAAACAACAAAATAATAGACCATCTATTGATTATAAAAAAACATTTATAAACCTTTCTGATAATGTTCTTTCAGATTATGCTATTGAAGCGCTTTCTAAAGGAGGATATTTTGCGATAACGCCAAGAGTATAATACCTTTTAAAGATATAATTTCCAATATCGAAAACTCCATTAAATCATTATCTTTTGATGCTGCTAATGAAGTTAGATATAACACCGTTAACATATTATGTAAAACAAAACCTCCAAAGAGCAACTTATTCTTTCGTCAACGACGTGCTTTACTTAATCTTAAACGCAATGAAAGTATAATAATATTAAAATCAGATAAATGTAATGCAACTGTTATATTGAACGATTATAATGTTAAAATAGAACAATTGTTGGAACAAGAAAAGATCCAACAAAAAAGCTTCTTTTAAAAACTAAAGAACTGATTAAATTATTATCTGTTCCTGAAGAAATATAAAAGAAACTAACTTACTCTGAAGCTATTTCACCAAAACTATGTGGTTTACCAAAAATCCATAAACCTAATATTCCTTTAAGGTCTATTGTTAGTGCAATTGGTTCTCTTACATATAGTCTTGCAAAACATCTTACATTTTTATTACAACCTCATATAGGAAAAACACCCCAATACATTAAAAATTCTGCCGACTTTGTTGAAAAAATGCATAGTTTCAAAATTGAAGAGGGTGATATAATGGTTAGTTTTGATGTTGTTACACTTTTTTACAAAAGTGCCTCTAAAAGAAACTATTGAATACATTGATCATCTTTTTCCAAAGAATGTAATCATTCTTTTTCAGTACTGTCTTACTACAACGTATTTTCAGTGGAATAGTAAATTTTATGAACAGATTGATAGTGTAGCGATGGGTAGTCCCCTTAGTACTGTTATACCTAATTTTTACATGGAAAAATTTGAAACATTAGCGTTACAAAATACACCTAAAAAGCCATGTGTTTGGTATAGATATGTAGATGACACATTTGATATTTGGAGACATGGAGAAGAGGCACTGCATGAGTTTTTGGTTTTTATAAATGGTATACATCCTAGTATTCAGTTTACCATGGAAAAAGAAACTAATGGAAGTTTACCATTTCTTGACATATTAATATCTAAAAATAATAATTCATTATCTTTTAAGGTTTACAGAAAGCCGACACACACTGATAGATACCTTCATAAATTATCCAACCACCATCCACGTCAAAAAATTGGTGTAATTAAATCTTTAGTAGATCGAGCAAAACGAATTTGTGAGCCTGAATTTTTGAAGGACGAATATAAATATTTAACAAAATCCTTACAAGATAATGGATATTCACTTACAGATATTAATAATGTTATTACACCTTCTAGACGTAACCTTAAAGAAAACCAGTTCTTAATGTTGGTACTGCTTTTCTTCCTTTTATAGCTAATGTTACAGGTAGAATTGAAAAAATCCTAATTAAATATGGTATTAGGACTATTTTAAACCTACAAGAAAAATTAAGAACATTTAAGATCACCTAAAGATGTTTCAAACCCATTATCATCTTCCGGAGTGTATAAGTTATCTTGTTCATGTGGAAAAGTATACATTGGAACCACAAAACGTAGCTTTGATACAAGACGTAAAGAACATATGAGATTTTATAGATTAGGTCAACCAGAGAAGTATGCGGTGGCTGACCATGCCTTGAATAATCTAAATCATGACATTCAATTTGACAATATGGAAATATTGTCAAGACAAACTCATTATTATGTTCGTTTAAAATGTGAAGCTATTGAGATATATAAACACCCTAATAATTTTAATAGACAAGAAGAAAATCTCCGTTTAAATAGGTTATGGCATCTTATAATTGAAAAAAGGCATAATGATACGTCTTGATTTTGATTTTAATTTTGACTTTTGGTATGTCTAGATTTTTTGTTGTGTTTTTCCTAGACCTTGAAGCAAATGCTTTTACCAATTATATGTTAAATTACCACAGCACTATAATTTAACATAAATAGTTGAAATTAAGATTAAAATTAAAAAATTATAAAAAACGTTCCGCATTATGTAATCATTGTTAATTATACTTGCAATTATTGATAAAGATAGCTCTTTGATAGATTTAACTGAATTATTTTATTTGATGGCATGTTTATATTTGTGAATGTTCTATTATTTTCAAATTGAAGTTTTTCACAACTTTACACTTACATCATAACTTGATTAAATTTTGTTAAATGTGTTTTTTGGCTGACATTTTTCATTGTTAGCCTTCGCCGTTAGAGGGTGTTCTGATTTGTCATCTTTAAGACAGTTTAACAATATTTAATTTTTAATGACCTAGTTATTCTTTACTAAAATTTAATTCTATAGTTAGCTTTGTACGTTTCTCAAACTGCAATATTAATAGCTGGCTGATGTTTATCTTTTAATTTTTCAACTTTGACAACATTGTTTTCAACACCTTTAACAATTTTAATAGAATTTAATAAAACATTTGAAGCAAAAATGTGACGCTACTTTACGGTGATAATGATAATGAGCGGAATGCATTTTCTAGTCGTTATTTTCATATAGGTAAAATTTTGCGACGCGAGGCTTTCGACGAAGGCTGTTTCGGCGACCCCCACTTCAACCCTCCCCGAACATAACCGAGATTGTAAGACAGGTGTAGGGCGTCACATCGTGTTTTATTGTTTTCGCCCCTTGTCGTGACCGGAACTTGTTCGTGGGCCTTCGTGTATTGCCATGGTACCCTTGGCAAAATATTTGAATTTGTATTATAATATGGGGCTAACTTGTAAGACAGGTGTAGGGCTGCGCAACTTGCTCTCGGGGCTTTGCCCCTTGTCGAGGTCCCATTGGCGGAAAATATTAACATACATGAAACTTACATTAAGATGATTATCAGATTTGGAACTATAATTAATACTGAGATTATGTGAACAAGATTTGAAAACAGTATGTTAGTATTAATAGAATGGAAGTTCTTTTTAGAGTGTGTCAAATGACAAATTAACTTATTCGCACCTAATACGACCTTGTTTCGTTTACAACATTATTAATTATTATAGGTATATGGTATTAAGGTTATAAAAACGTAAGTCTTAAATTTATGGTTAGTAATTGATTTAAACCACTTTGAAGATTATTCAGACTAAAGGTGAGAGTCATAATATTGCGAAGCCCTTTCGGGCTTACGCCTAATTTTATTTATCTATCTTTGATTCATATATTTTCCTATATGGGCATAATATCTAAACATGCACACTTAAAACTAACTTACTGACATTTCGTCAGTGGACCACTGTGAAGCTAGTACTGTTTGTCAAAAACCAATTTGTAAAACAAATTTAAATCACATTTAAACCAAAATTTAAACCCGACTAAAAATTAATAATATATACCGATAGAAGAAGAAATTAGTATTTTGAATTCATTAGTTGCCTTTCGGATTTTATCGTCGGAGGAAGAACTTGAAACACCAGTTTTGTTAATATTAACTTCAACTGCGGTCAAAATTTTGTTTTTATCGTCCAAAAGTCTTCTTTTTATTTTTTATAAAGTTCCCAACTACCATTTAATCTTTTGGTAACTTGCAAAATTCTGGGTGTGTCTTTTCAGTGTGCCCCATAAAGAGTGATAACTGGATAAGCTCAGTTTCCATTAAATCCATAAGCTGCATCATTGTTGCAATCTGCTTACGTACGTATTAATTTTGATTGTTCTGCTCCGCATTCTTTAGATTATTTAGCTTAGATGTAGCAACCATTAATTCAGCCATTTCTGTTAGGATTACAACAAAGTATTTATTAGAAGAGCTAACGTATTTCTGTCGCTCTTCCACAAACTATCTGTAAATTTTTGGACATTGCATTATTTTGTAAAATTTTGTTTCTTTTAGTCAACACATTGTATTACGCTTATTGGTTTGCTATTTTAATAATTTTAAGCACTGGCTTCTTTTATTAGCTTCCTCATTCGGCGGAGATAGACCTTTTTCACAACAATTCCAAAATTTTAAACAAGAAGTGATTATGAAATCTTTTTTTAACTTTTATTTACCTTCCAAATCAGCGGTTTCAGGAGCTAAGCGACCGGTTTCTCGAAGATGTCTCTCCACTGCAGCAAAAGTTGGATGACTCGCTACTTAAATATTTAACTGTATTCCGCTAAATCTTAGAAAACTTCCTGCAAATAAACTCAAATGTAAATTAAAAGCATTTTTATTGAAAAATGCTTTTTACAATTTGACAGAATTTTATAATAGTAACCTAAGCATAGATTAGTTGCATCAGATCGGATTTTGTGCTTGTATTACTTTTATATTGACGTCTGTAAATGTAGTATTATACATATGTAACAGTTAATCATAATAAACTATGACGATTTGGAAACCTTTCAGAGTAAACGCTGACACACTCTCAACTATTTCCTTGATAATAACAAAAAATCAATAACATATCGGTATATTCTGTATTTGTATATTGCCCGGTCATAATGAAAATTTAGATAGAAAATTAAGTTTTTTAAATTATTAATTATTAAGAAAATTTAGCAGTAATAGTTGCTTAAAGGTGACAGTATTGAAACTATGGGAATATACCAATGTAGAATTTACCGATATGTTATTGGTTTTTGGATACTGGCTAGGAAATACATAATCATTATTAGGCCGCGTTCTGTAAGAATTCCTGAAATTGAAGAAGACATTTTGGAACGTATTTGAGAAGATCCGGAACTAAGTATAAGGCGATTAAGTAAAGAAATAAGAGTGTCTAAAACTACCATGAATAGAACACTTAGAGAGCAGCTGCAACATCCATACCACAATCAGACAGTTCAAGACATCTTACCCGATAATCCTGAAGTACGATTAGTTTTTTGTCCATTCATCAATGTGCAAAGAGAAATTGATTTTAACTTTCCAAAAACATTTTGTTCTACGAAAAAGCGTGTTTCACTAGAAGAGGGCTAAAAAACTTTCATTCCGAACACGTTTATACAGAAGAAAATCAACATGATTTTAAATTTAATGTGTAGGCAAGGTTTTTCCCCATTAGGAAATTGTTGACATAACACCGCACCGATACCAAAGTCAAACGCATCAGTTTCAATGACAAACGGTTGTCACAAATCAGGAAAACAAAGTATAGAAGTAGAACCCGACAGAAATGTTGTAAAAGTATAACCTAACTTGATTATATTATCGCCAAATGGTAATAACAATAATGAAGTTAAAGTATAAAATAAAGTACCGTTGACTCATCAGTAGATTGAGATAGGGAGGGTTCAATTTACGCACCTGAAATACTGCCTGCGTTTCAATAGCTTCATTAGTTTACCTATGCCTAATTAATAAAAAATTATGTATTAAGTTTAAAATATAATTAAATGAATTCTCGGGCACCATGTTATCTTTGACAGGAATAACAAAACCTATTTAATGAACTTTAAAAGCTTTCTAGTAATAACAAAAAATAACAATATGCAATTAAATTTATTTACCAAATTTATGGATAATAAGGAGAGGAAAGAAAAAAGGTTTTTTAAAGCTAAGCTTAAAAACTAAAAAATTCACCACTATATAAATACCTCTGTATTACAATTTTCCAAACGACAGCTTCCAGTGTTTAATATGGATAAGGAACGGTCAGCTAGAATGATAGCGTTTCACAACGTCCTTGCGAGTCTTGTAATAACGCGATCAATTATGTCTTTGTAGAAATTTTCAATCCAATAAACTTATTGTATTCTTGTTATTTGAATGAAGAGAAACTTGCGAAAATAAGTACTTGCCATTAAAAATTATTAAGTATACAAGGTAATTAATTAAAAAAGGGCGTACTTAAAAAGTAAGTACTTAAAAAATTGCATACTTAAAAAGTGTAAATTAACGTTCAAATTAACGTGCTTGAAAAGTGTAAATTAAAAAATTAAAAGGTGGTAAAAAAGAGGTGCCTAAAAAAAGCAAAGGCTTTAGCTTTTAGAATATAATGAGAAAAAACAAACTTACCACCAAAATATGATGGCACACTATATAAAAAATTAAGTAAAAACCATTATAACAATGACTTACTGCTCAAACATTCTGCAGCAAGTGAAGAAAAAAATAGAGGCTTTCAGAATTGCTTCTCTAAATCCCCCCTCAAGAGGTTGACACGCAGTGCGCGGCACACAATGCTCGGAGTCCAGTTTTAAAAGAAAGGGAACTATATCTATTTATATAATATTACACCCAAAATATATGTTCTATGAAATGCAATTTAAGTTGCGTTTCTCAATTCTACACATTAATAATTAAAAACTTTTCTAATATTATGCCAAATAGATGAACGATTCTTAAATTAATGTACTTTTTAATACAACCACAAAAAAAGGTTGTTACAAAAGTCCCGTGTCAATTTGAACATTCAAATATAATTTCTTCTGGTACAGTAATTTCAGAGAATTTGTAGATCAAGTTATATAGAATTTCAGATCGATTTTGGCACGTTACAGATTTAGAAATTTCGAAATTTAGAAATTTAGAAATTTAGAAATTTAGAAATTTAGAAATTTAGAAATTTAGAAATTTATTTAGAAATTTAGAAATTTAGAAATTTAGAAATTTAGATTAGAAATTTAGAAATTTAAATTTGAAATTTAAATTTGAAAGAAATTTAGAAATTTTAGAAATTTAGAAATTTAGAAATTTAGAAATTTAGAAATTTAGAAATTTAGAAATTTAGAAATTTAGAAATTTAGAAATTTAGAAATTTAGAAATTTAGAAATTTAGAAATTTAGAAATTTAGAAATTTAGAAATTTAGAAATTTAGAAATTTGAAATTGTTAGAAATTTTGAAATTGTAAATTTAGAAATTTAGAAATTAGAAATTTAGAAATTTAGAAATTTAGAAATTTAGAAATTTAGTTGAAATTTAGTAAATTTAGAAATTTAGAAATTTAGAAATTTAGAAATTTAGAAATTGTTAGAAATTGGATTAGAAATTTGAAATTTAGAAATTGTATTGAAATTTAGAAATTTGAAATTTTAGAAATTTAGAAATTTGAAATTGCTTAGAAATTAGAAATTTAGATAATTTAGAAATTTAGAAATTTAGAAATTGAAATTTAGAAATTTAGAAATTTAGAAATTTAGATTTAGAAATTGGTAGAAATTTAGAAATTTAGAAATTTAGAAATTTATGAAATTTAGAAATTTAGAAATTTAGAAATTTATGAAATTTAGAAATGTTGAAATTTAGGAAATTTAGAAATTTAGAAATTTAGAAATTTGGAAATTTGAAATTTAGAATTTGAAATTTGAAATTTTATTGAAATTTAGAAATTGGTTGAAATTTATGAAATTTGAAATTTGTAAATTTTAGAAATTTAAGATTTAGTTTGAAATTTGAATTGAAATTTAGAAATGTTTAGAATTTGAAATTTAGAAATTTGTAGAAATTTAATTTAGAAATTTAGAAATTTAGAAATGAATTAGAATAGTTTAAATTTGAATTTAAATTAAGATTTAAATTGAAATTCAAGATTTTTTAGAATGACAAAATTTGAAATTGAAATTTACAATAGAATATTGGATAGAAAAGAATATGTAAAAGATTTAGCCAGTTGGAAATGAGTAAACAAAATTTAGTAATCGAATTATAAACTTGACATTTTAGCTGAAATTAAGATAGTTAAATTACATGGTTAAATTAAGAATTATTTATAAAATGAATTTCTAACAATAAAATGTAGACATATTGTTTCACAATAATTTAGATAGACTAGCAATATTGTATAAAGAAGCCGGAAGACATATTTAAGAAATTTCAGTTTTAGAAACGATTTTATCGAATATAAATGAAACAATTAACAAGTAAAAGGAAAACTATTTACAAAAATGAATTCCAACAACATACAATTTAGCAGTTAATTTTAAATTACTTTACCTAGAAATTTATAACAAGAATTTTCTAAAATGACATTTAAGTTTCTATAATTCAGAAAGTTTTCATAATATAAATATCAACAAATTAAACAATTTAGAATCTTTAACTGAAACATGAAATTAAAACATCTAAATTTCTAAATTTCTAAATTTTAAATATTCTAAATTTCTAAATTATTAAATTTTAGAATTTTCTAATCTAAATTATCTTAAATCTCTAAATTCAATTCTAAATTCATTAAATCTCAAATTCTAAATTTCGAATCTTAAATCTTAAATTTCAAATCTTAAATCTCTTAAATTTCTAAATTTCTAAATTTAAATCTCAAATTTCTAAATCTTTCTTTAAATTTAATTAAATTTAAATTTTATAATTTCATTAAATTTCAAATTTAAATTCTAAATTTAAATTTAATTTAAATTTCAAATTAATATTTAAATTCTAAATTTCAAATTTCTAAATTAAATCTAAATTTAAATTTAAATCTAATTTCAAATTTCTAAATTTCTTTAAATTTCTAAATTTCTAAATTTCAAATTTCTAAATTTCAAATTTCTAAATTTCTAAGTTTCTAAGTTTCTAAGTTTCTAAGTTTCTAAGTTTCTAAATTTCTAAATTTCTAAATTTCTAAATTTCTACATTTCTAAATTTCTAAATTTCTAAATTTCTAAATTTCTAAATTTCTAAATTTCTAAATTTCTAAATTTCAATTTCTAAATTTCTAAATTTTTAAATTTCTAAATTTCTAAATTTCTAAATTTCTAAATCTGTAACTTGCCAAAATCGATCTGAAATTCTATATAACTTGATCTACAAATTCTCTGAAATTACTGTACCAGAAGAAATTATATTTGAATGTTCAAATTGACACGGGACTTTTACAACATTTCTGTCGGGTTCTACTCTTAGCTCCTATACTTTGTTTTCCTGATTTGTGACAACCGTTTGTCATTGAAACTGATGCGTTTGACTTTGGTATCGGTGCGGTGTTATGTCAACAATTTCCTAATGGGGAAAAACCTTGCCTACACATTAAATTTAAAATCATGTTGATTTTCTTCTGTATAAACGTGTTCGGAATGAAAGTTTTTTAGCCCTCTTCTAGTGAAACACGCTTTTTCGTAGAACAAAATGTTTTTGGAAAGTTAAAATCAATTTCTCTTTGCACATTGATGAATGGACAAAAAACTAATCGTACTTCAGGATTATCGGGTAAGATGTCTTGAACTGTCTGATTGTGGTATGGATGTTGCAGCTGCTCTCTAAGTGTTCTATTCATGGTAGTTTTAGACACTCTTATTTCTTTACTTAATCGCCTTATACTTAGTTCCGGATCTTCTCAAATACGTTCGAAAATGTCTTCTTCAATTTCAGGAATTCTTACAGAACGCGGCCTAATAATGATTATGTATTTCTAGAGTATCCAAAACCATAACATATCGGTATATTCTACATTGGTATATTCCATAGTTTCAATACTGTCCCTTTAAGTAACTTTTACTACTAAATTTTATTAATAATTAATAATTTAAAAAACTTAATTTTCTATCTAAATTTTCATTATGACCGGGCAATATACAAATACAGAATATACCGATATGTTATTGATTTTTTGTTATTATCAAGGAAATAGTTGAGAGTGTGTCAGCGTTTGCTCTGAAAGGTTTCCAAATCGTCATACACCAAGTCATTCAACGTTTGCTGCAGTGGAGAGACGTCTTCGAGAAACCGGTCGCTTAGCTCCTGAAACCGCTGATTTGGAAGGTAAATAAAAGTTAAAAAAAGATTTCATAATCACTTCTTGTTTAAAATTTTGGAATTGTTGTGAAAAAGGTCTATCTCCGCCGAATGAGGAGGCTAATAAAAGAAGCCAGTGCTTAAAATTATTAATATAGCAAACCAATAAGCGTAATACAATGTGTTGACTAAAAGAAACAAAATTTTATAAAATAATGCAATGTCCAAAAATTTACAGATAGTTTGTGGAAGAGCGACAGAAATACGTTAGCTCTTCTAATAAATACTTTGTTGTAATCCTAACAGAAATGGCTAAATTAATGGTTGCTACATCTAAGCTAAATAATCTAAAGAATGCGGAGCAGAAAAATCAACATTAATACGTACGTAAGCAGATTGCAACAATGATGCAGCTTATGGATTTAATGGAAACTGAACTTAACCAGTTATCACTCTTTATGGGGCACACTGAAAAGACACACCCAGAATTTTGCAAGTTACCAAAAGATTAAATGGTAGTTGGGAACTTTATAAAAAATAAAAAGAAAACTTTTGGACGATAAAAACAAAATTTTGACCGCAGTTGAAGTTAATATTAACAAAACTGGTGTTTCAAGTTCTTCCTCCGACGATAAAATCCGAAAGGCAGCTAATGAATTCAAAATACTAATTTCTTCTTCTATCGGTATATATTATTAATTTTTAGTCGAGTTTAAATTTTAGTTTAAATGTGATTTAAATTTGTTTTACAAATTGGTTTTTGACAAACAGAGTACTAGCTTCACAGTGGTCCACTGACGAAATGTCAGTAAGTTAGTTTTAAGTGTGCATGTTTAGATATTATACCCATATAGGAAAATATATGAATCAAAGATAGATAAATAAAATTAGGCGTAAGCTCGAAAGGGCTTTACAATATTATGACTCCCACCTTTAGCCTGAATAATCTTCAAAGTGGTTTAAATCAATTACTAACCATAAATTTAAGACTTAACGTTTTTATAACCTTAATACCATATACCTATAATAATTAATAATGTTGTAAACGAAACAAGATCGTATTAGGTGCGAATAAGTTAATTTGTCATTTGACACACTCTAAAAAGAACTTCTATTCTATTAATACTAACATACTGTTTTCAAATCTTGTTCACATAATCTCAGTATTAATTATAGTTCCAAATGTGATAATCATCTTAATGTAAGTTTCATGTATGTTAATATATAGTGGAGGAGTTTTAATAATGCATAAGCATTAGTTACGTAGCATTTCATTAAATAATTTCAAAAATGTTTCGTCGGAAATTCACTGTGAAATAGCTGGTTCATATTTTCACACATTATTCTCCTCGTTTTGACCTTGTATAGGAGACTGTTAAGCTGTTTCGTTTCTTTTCTCAACATCATGGATAGTACCCTCTCCTTCACTACCAAGTATAACGAAATTGGGGTTGTCGAAACAATAGTAGTAGAACGGAGGCACTTGTCGCCGCCATTTTGTTTTTTTGCGACGTCTTTGGTCGCTATTTTTTTTATATATGCCCACGCGGGGATGGTATTTTTTTCACCTGAGAATAAAATTTTTTTATTTAATCTGTTATTAACATTTATTAGGGCCCGTTTTTATGAAAGGAGAATGCATAATTGTTATTAAAATTATTATTACATTTCTTTTAATCCCATCTACAGATTGTGACCTAATTTATACATACATTGGGGGTTGTATTCTAATAAGGGGTCCTAGTCTTGTAAGACGCTAAGGGACCAGGGGCTAAGACCCGAAAGCAAGTTGCGAAGCCCTACGTCTGTCTTACAAGTTAGCATTATAACCCTTTTTACAATATAAATTAATATTTCTAGCCATAACCTGCAGAGACTTAAATACAAATTCAAATTTTCCGCCAATGGGACCTCGACAAGGGGCAAAGCCCCGAGAGCAAGTTGCGCAGCCCTACACCTGTCTTACAAGTTAGCCCCATATTATAATACAAATTCAAATATTTTGCCAAGGGGACCATGGCAATCCACGAAGGCCCACGAACAAGTTCCGGTCACGACAAGGGGCGAAAACAATAAAACACGATGCGACGCCCTACACCTGTCTTACAATCTCGGTTATGTTCGGGGAGGGTTGAAGTGGGGGTCGCCGAAACAGCCTTCGTCGAAAGCCTCGCGTCGCAAAATTTTACCTATATGAAAATAACGACTAGAAAATGCATTCCGCTCATTATCATTATCACCGTAAAGTAGCGTCACATTTTTGCTTCCAATGTTTTATTAAATTCTATTAAAATTGTTAAAGGTGTTGAAAACAATTTTGTCAAAGTTGAAAAATTAAAAGATAAACATCAGCCAGCTATTAATATTGCAGTTTGAGAAATGTACAAAGCCAACTATAGAATTAAATTTTAGTAAAGAATAACTAGTTTGATAAGTTTGATAAGAATAAATTTGTAGGTTTATCAATTTGCAACTGGCTAACACCATCTTTTTGCAAATTTTATTAAATATATCTTTTTAAATTTAGAAATTTAGAAATTTAGAAATTTAGAAATTTGGAAATTTGGAAATTTGGAAATTTGGAATTTGGAAATTTGGAAATTTGGAAATTTGGAAATTTGGAAATTTAGAAATTTAGAAATTTAGAAATTTAGAAATTTAGAAATTTAGAAATTTGGAAATTTGGAAATTTGGAAATTTGAAATTTAGAAATTTGAAATTTAGAAATTTAGAAATTTAGAAATTTAGAAATTTAGAAATTTAGAAATTTAGAAATTTGAAATTTGGAAATTTGGAAATTTGGAAATTTGGAAATTTGGAAATTTAGAAATTTAGAAATTTAGAAATTTAGAAATTTAGAAATTTAGAAATTTAGAAATTTAGAAATTTAGAAATTTAGAAATTTAGAAATTTGGAAATTGAAATTTAGAAATTTGAAATTTGAAATTTAGAAATTTAGAAATTTAGAAATTTAGAAATAGATTAGAAATTTAGAAATTTAGAAATTTAGAAATTTAGAAATTTAGAAATTTAGAAATTTAGAAATTTAGAAATTTAGAAATTGGAAATTTAGAAATTTAGAAATTTAGAATGAAATTTAGAAATTTAGAAATTTAGAAATTTAGAAATTTAGAAATTTAGAAATTTAGAAATTTAGAAATTTAGAAATTTAGAAATTTAGAAATTTAGAAATTTAGAAATTTAGAAATTTAGAAATTTAGAAATTTAGAAATTTAGAAATTTAGAAATTTAGAAATTTAGAAATTTAGAAATTTAGAAATTTAGAAATTTAGAAATTTAGAAATTTAGAAATTTAGAATTTAGAGAATGAAGGAAGATTAGAAGAATTAGAAATGATGATGTTTATGAATTAGAATTTAGAAATTTAGAAATTTATGAAATTTAGAAATGATTAGAAAGTGAAAGGAAACTCCAGAAGAAAGAAATTTAAAACTAAGAATGAAATTAGAAGAAGAAATTTGGAATAGAAATTAGAAAATTTAGAAAAGAAATTGAAATTGAATAGAATTGACAATGAAATTAAATCAGAAATTAGAGTTTAGAATGAGAGTTTAGAATTTAGAATTGTAGAAATGATTTAGAGATAAGTAGACATTAGAAATGTTGAATTAGAGACAAGAGATATTGAGAAGATTATGAGAGATGAGATTGAGATGGGAGATTGATTAAGATTATAAAGAGTTAGAAGAGTTAAAGAATTTAAAGAAATTTAGAAAGATAATAGAGGATATTGATGATGATTTGAGAGATTAATAGAGAGTTTAGAGATTTAGAGATTTAGAGATTTGAGAAGAGATATTGAGAGATTTATGAGATTTAGAAGATTTAGAGATTAGTAGAAATTTAGAAATTTAGAAATTTAGAAATTTAGAAATTTAGAATTTGAAATTTAGAAATTTAGAAATTTAGAAATTTAGAAATTTAGAAATTTAGAAATTTAGAAATTTAGAAATTTGAAATTTAGATTTAGAAATTTAGAAATTTGAAATTTAGAAATTTGAGTTTAGAAATTTAGAAATTTAGATTTAGAAATTTGAATTTAGAAATTTAGAAATTTAGAAATTTAGAAATTTAGAATTTAGAAATTTGAAATTTGAAATTTAGAAATTTGAAATTAGAAGTTAGAAATTTGAGAATTTAGATTTGAAATTTGAATTTAGAATTAGAATGAGATTAGGATTTGAATTTAGAGATTTAGAGATTTAGAATTTGAAATTTAGAGTTTAGAGTTTAGGATTTAGAGTTGAGAGAGTTTGGAGATTTAGAGTTTAGATTTAGAGATTTAGAGTTTAGAGATTTAGAGATTTAGAGTTTAGGGGATGTTTAGAGATTTAGAGTTTAGAGATTTGGAGTTTGGGAGAGATTTAGAGATTTAGATGGGTTTGAGATTTAGAGATTTAGAGATTTAGAGATTTAGAGTTAGTTTGAGATTTAGAGATTTAGATGATTTAGAGATTTAGAGTTTAGAGATTTAGAGATTTAGAGTTTAGAGATTGAGATTTGAGAGAGTTTAGAGATTTAGAGATTTGAGATTTAGAGATTTGAGATTTGAGATTGAGTTTGAGAGATTTGAGATTGAGTTTGAGTTGGTTAGAGTTTAGAGATTTAGAGTTTAGGAGTTTGAGGTTTGAGATTTGGAGTTTGGGATTGGAGATTTGGAGTTTGAGTTTAGAGTTGGGAGTTTGATTGAGAGTTTAGAGTTGTAGAGTTGGTTAGAGATTTAGAGATTTAGAGATTTAGAGGTTTAGAGGTTTAGAGATTGTGTAGAGATTTAGAGATTTAGGGAGTTTAGAGATTTAGAGATTTAGAGGATGTTAGAGATTTGGATTATGAGGGGATTTAGAGTTTAGAGTTAGTAGATTTAGAGATTTAGGGAGTTTAGAGGTTTAGAGTTTAGGAGTTTGAGAAATTTGGAGATTTAGAAATTAGGAGGTTTAGAGATTTGGAGATTTGATAAATTGAAAGATTTGGATGAGATTTAGAGATTTAGAGATTTATGAAATTTAGAAGATTTGGAAATTAGAATTTGAGAGATTTGAAATGTTGATGAAATTTAGAATTAGAAATTTAGAGTTGGTTAGAATTTAGAAATTTAGAGATTTGAGATTTAGAGATTTGAGAGGTTAAGTTTGAAGATTTGGATTGGAGTTTGGTAGTTGATGGTTAGAGTTGAGTTTAGAGATTTAGAGATTTAGTAGTTTAGAGTTTAGAGATTTAGAGTTTAGAGATTTAGAGTTTAGAGATTTGGAGAGTTTAGAGATTTAGAGATTTAGAGATTTAGGATTTAGAGATTTGAGATTTAGAGATTTAGAGATTTAGAGAGTTTAGAGATTTAGAGATTTGAGATTTAGATTTGAGATTTAGAGATTTAGAGATTTAGAGTTGAGTTTAGAGATTTAGAGTTTAGAGTTTGAGATTTAGAGATTTAGAGATTTGAAATTTAGAAATTTAGAAATTTGAAAGTTTAGAAATTTAGAGTTTTATGTTAGTTAAAAGTTCCAAATTGTTTAGATTTGTTGATATTTATGAAAACTTTGATAGAATTTAAGATGTGAGTTTGGTTTTTTGGCTTAGAAATTTAGAAATTTAGAAACTTGATGAAACTTAGATAATTAGAAATTTAGAAATTTAGAAATTTAGAAATTTAGAAATTTAGAAATTTAGAAATTTAGAAATTTAGAAATTTCGAAATTTCGAAATTTCGAAATTTCGAAATTTCGAAATTTGGAAATTTGGAAATTTGGAAATTTGGAAATTTGAAATTTGGAAATTTGGAAATTTGGAAATTTGGAAATTTGGAAATTTGGAAATTTGGAAATTTGGAAATTTGGAAATTTGGAAATTTGGAAATTTGGAAATTTGGAAATTTGGAAATTTGGAAATTTGGAAATTTAGAAATTTAGAAATTTAGAAATTTAGAAATTTAGAAATTTCGAAATTTCGAAATTTCGAAATTTGAATTTCGAAATTTGGAAATTTGGAAATTTGGAAATTTGGAAATTTGGAAATTTAGAAATTTAGAAATTTAGAAATTTAGAGATTTAGAGATTTAGAGATTTAGAGATTTAGAGATTTAGAGATTTAGATATTTAGAGATTTAGAGATTTAGAGATTTAGAGATTTAGAGATTTAGAGATTTAGAGATTTAGAAATTTAGAAATTTAGAAATTTAGAATTTAGAATTTATTTGAAATTTAGAATTTAGAGTTTTACTTCATGTGTTTCAGTTAAGAGTTCCAAGATTTGGTTTAGATTTGATTGATATTTAGTATTTGGTGATAGAACTTGGTCTTAATAATTAGAGATACTTAAGATGTTAGGTTTGGTTGTCTTGCTTATACAGATTTCTAGGTAAGTAGATTTAAAGATTAGACTGCTACAGTTGTTGGTTGGATATTCTTTTGAAATAGATTTTCCTTTTAGTTGGTTAAGTGTGGTCTTCAGTTAGTTTCGGTTAAAATTGGTTTCAGAACGACTTGAAATTTTAATCAGGGTGGTGCGTCTTGGCTATTGTTTACAGTATACTTGGGTTCGTACTAAATTTTGGTGAAATCAATATTGTCATTTTCATTGTAGAAAATCATTGTTAATAGAAACTTAATTATAATCCAGAATTTAGAACTATCTTAGACAGCTTAAATGTCAAGATTGACAAGAATAAATTTAGGTTTATCAATTTGCAACTGGTAACACCATCTTTTGCAAATTTTATTAAATATATCTTTTAAATTTAGAAATTTGGAATTTGGAAATTTGGAAATTTGGAAATTTGAAATTTGAAATTTAGAAATTTAGAAATTTAGAAATTTAGAAATTTAGAGATTTGAAATTTAGAAATTTAGAATTTGAGATTTAGAATTTAGAAATTTAGAGATTTAGAGATTTAGAATTTAGAGATTAGAGATTTAGGTAGATTAGAGATTTAGATGTTAGAGTTTGAGTAGTTAGAGATTTAGAAATTTAGAAATTATGAAATTTAGAAATTTAGAAATTTGAAATTTGAGTTGATAGTGTTGTAGTTAAAGTTGTTTGAAATTTTTGAAAGTTTGAAATGTTAGAAGAGTTTTGTTAGATTAATTTAGAAATTAGAAATTTAGAAATTTAGAAATTTAGAAATTTAGAAATTTA
This sequence comes from Vesta saturnalis, assembly GCA_036346205.1. Lineage (NCBI taxonomy): Eukaryota > Metazoa > Arthropoda > Insecta > Coleoptera > Lampyridae > Vesta > Vesta saturnalis. The sequence continues at coordinate 700,566 of JARFJB010002548.1, read as the reverse complement.
GAAATTTGAGATTAATTTAGAAATTTAGAAATTTGGAAATTTGGAAATTGGAAATTTGAATTTGAAATTTGGAAATTTGGAAATTTGAAATTTGGATTTGGAGGATTTGAAATTTAGAATTTGAGATTTAGAATTTGGATTGGAAATTTAGGAAATTTGGGAAATTTGGAAATTGGATTAGAGATTTAGATTTAGATTTAGAAATTTAGAAATTTAGAAAGTTGGAAATTTGAATTTATTGGAAATTTGGAAATTTAGAATTAGAGATTTAGAGATTTAGAATTTAGAGATTTGGAGATTTAGAGAGTTAGAATTGTAGAGAGTTTAGAGATTTAGAGATTTAGAGATTTAGAGATTTAGAGATTTAGAAATTTAGAAATTTAGAAATTTAGAAATTTAGAAATTTAGAAATTTAGAAATTTAGAATTTGAAATTTAGAAATTTAGAAATTTAGAAATTTAGAAATTTAGAAATTTAGAAATTTAGAAATTTAGAAATTTAGAAATTTAGAAATTTAGAAATTTAGAAATTTAGAAATTTAGAAATTTAGAAATTTAGAAATTTAGAAATTTGAAATGAATTGATTTAGAGATTTAGAGATTTAGAGATTTAGAGATTTAGAGATTTAGAGATTTAGAGATTTAGAGATTTAGAGATTTAGAGATTTAGAGATTTAGAGATTTAGAGATTTAGAGATTTAGAGATTTAGAGATTTAGAGATTTAGAGATTTAGAGATTTAGAGATTTAGAGATTTAGAGATTTAGAGATTTAGAGATTTAGAGATTTAGAGATTTAGTGATTTAGATGATTTAGTGATTTAGCGATTTAGCGATTTAGTGATTTAGCGATTTAGTGATTTAGCGATTTAGCGATTTAGCGATTTAGCGATTTAGCGATTTGGCGATTTAGCTATTTAGCGATTTAGTGATTTAGCGATTTAGAGATTTAGAGATTTAGAGATTTAGAGATTTAGAGATTTAGAGATTTAGAGATTTAGAGATTTAGAGATTTAGAGATTTAGAGATTTAGAGATTTAGAGATTTAGAAATTTAGAAATTTAGAAATTTAAAAATTTAGAAATTTAGAAATTTAGATGTTTTACTTCATGTGTTTCAGTTAAAAGTTCCAAATTGTTTAATTTGTTGATATTTATATTCGGTGAAAACTTTCTGAATAATAGAATACTTAAGATGTAGTTTTCGGCTTTCTTGCCTTATACAATTTCTAGGCTCAAAGTAATTTAAAATAACTGCTACATTGTTGTCGTTGGATATTCTTTTTGAAATAGATTTTCCTTTTCTACTTGTTAATGTGTCTTCATTATTTCGTAAAATGCGTTTCAAACGACTGAAATTTTTACATCAGGGTGGTGCCGTCCTGGCTATCTTTTACAGTATACTTGGGCTGTCGTACTAAATTCTTGGTGAAACAATATGTCCACTTTTTCATTGTAAGAAAATCATTGTTAATAAAAACTTAATTATAACCAGTCAATTAAACTATCTTAACAGCTAAATGTCAAGTTTGACAAGAATAAATTTGTAGGTTTATCAATTTGCAACTGGCTAACACCATCTTTTTGCAAATTTTATTAAATATATCTTTCCCTGTAACTTTTGAACTTAATAAGGTAGAAAAGTGTTTTTAGTTAGATGGTGTTCAGTAATATATTTAAAAAAAAAATAAAATTTCCTGGGAAAAATTTATTAGTTGATAGAACCTCAATTTCTAAAATTTTTACAAATTTATTTTTTGGTGTAAATTATAGACTGACATAAACCATTTAAGATCCCTCACTCAGATTTTAATTATCTTCTTCCGTTTTCGCACAATAAGGCCAAAGCGTCGAGGTTCAATCACCTTCTCGCCTACAGATATGATTAAAACAACAAATAAAGTTATTGAGAATCTATTGTCAAATAAATCGAAGAAAGTGTATCCTCAAGCTATAATTTACTTCTCAATAAAAATTTAAATAGGCCTACTAAATTTGGTCGTAGAAAAAACGTGCGTTTGTTGCATACACGAGTTACAAACGTCGATCAACAAATAACAATTTTTGCACTAGTTACACAATTAACTAAGTATTGTATATATTCCTTAATACTGGGTGTTTTAATCTCGTAATTGTGCTACTTGATTTATTATCGCGACACTGTTGTTCACGTGCGATGACTCGCTGATGTGATTCGTGTCCAATTAAATAATGCTGTTATTAAATATCATCTTAATAACTAAAATTCAGTTTGTGATACTAATATAACCAAAATTATTGAATGATAAAATGATTACTGCCAAACATAAATATATTTGAATAAAAAAATATCTTTGTTTTACACAGATTTGTATACGATAAAATGTAATGTTTCGTACATCTCGTCCGAATCGAACCTCGGTGACTGACTACTTACAAGTGTACCCCTCTCTATGGGTCCCTATTGAATGAAAAGGAACTAAAACCTATTATCTACGATATTTTTCTAAATTTACTAAATATTGGGTATTGTCAAGAGATATCGACATTAGAAAATTTATATATATTTTAACAAATGGGTCTCATCGATGTAACAAATCTGGGCATTATTACATTTCATAAGTTGTTATAACTTAAAGATAGTTGACAATACATTAGAGGGCTGTAAATTACGTACCGTAATAAAGAAAGAAAAGAAAAAAAAGGTTGATATAGAACACAATTAATACTAACTAAATTTACAACTCATTAACCTACTGGAAATTTACAATAGCTTTAACACTGGAAGTGGAATGGAACTTTTACGTTATAAACATTATTTCAATGGACATATATCGTATTTTGGCCCGATTGTATAATTATAGTAGGTATATAAATTACACAAGCACTATTCCTACAAAACTGAAAGAATGATGGGCTTAGATTTATATTACTTCTCTGTTCAGAATGTTGAGAGTTTTATTGTTGAAATAAACCTGGCGATTCTGGGTAACTGGTCGGTTTTTTTTTATAATTACTAATATATACATAAATTCTATTTTAAACAGGTGGGTACAAAGTTTTTAATGTTTATAATTCCAGTTATCTATTATTAGTAAGAAAATGTCATTCTTTTTTTATTATCTCATCAAAATTATTGGCTATAAATGAAAGTTATTTATTACAAGAGAAATTTATACAATGAAATAATTGTTTTTATGTTTATGTATTTTTTTAATATTCTTTTTAAGACTTTATAAAAATGAAATGCCTAAGATTTCGTACATTATTTTCATTGAAAACTGTTTTAAAACGGGTGGCGACAATACCATTTTATGTAATCTTTTGTGTTATTGCATAGGTATCTTAATCGAAAAATATAAAATTCCTATAGTTTTGATGTGATAAAGCCATACTCTGATCAACTAAAAGTAATTATTGACTAAAATGGAAATGTGTTGTAATACAAAAAACACTAAAACAGCAATCAACACTTTCTATTGTGTCTATACAATGGAAGTTTCTTTCATGCTACAAATGAATGCAAAAAGATTTCTTAAATTGGGATGTAGAATAGTAATTTATGATGGTTGTCATAAGTCAATGGCATGTATACATTAGCATGTATAAGTAGAAACTGGTAGCTTATAATAGCTTTTAATTGTCTTTAGCAGACCAAGACTTGGAAGAAAATCTTTAAATAACCGAGAAGGCAGGCGAGGTTATTAAAATTTTGTATGAAAGTGAAATGAATGGAATTTTATAAAAGATGAAGTGAGCAAATTATCGAATTTCCCGTTAATTATATACCCTTGTCTACACGATTGCCGTGAGTAAAAGAGAAGAGCAAGCGCAACCTTTTGATAGCCCGTAGATTCCATTATACCACGTAATCCAATCTAAATAGTGTTGTGAGCCTCGTTGTGGCGGATTGACACTCGTTTGGCTTGACGGGGAAGGGTGCGCGCATCCAAGCACATGCTAGGACCTCTGCAGAGCTGTTCGACACGGCCGAACAAACTCGGCACGGCCTTATAGCGTAAATTTCTTCTCGAACAACGACCGACGCGGCCGTTGTTCCAACGGAACGCTCTATCTGAACAGCTTTCATCTACCGGAGACTGACTTTAAAAAACTCTTTTCATCTCCTTAGAGTTGTATCCACGTTGTAATACAACATATCTGTTATTTCTCTGTTTCTTTTTGAATAATATATTACTTGGCGTGTAAACCTGTAAATGATACTTAACAACTATAGATTACATTAGTCATTAACTATGAAGCGACCAACAATAATTACAAACACGTTGCAATTCGCTTTACTACTAAAATTTTGTATTAACATGCAAACAAATCGTATTTGATTACTTTCGCATGTCATTTCAGATATTATATTTATTAGTTTGTTATAAACTTGTTGGATTGAATTCATAATTTCCGTACGAGCAGCAAGCACCCTTAATTATTCTCAATTAATAAAGCCATTAAGTTTATTTTTCTAAAATTACAATCGCTGACTTGCTGATTAGTAACTTTAATCCCAATTTATTCTTCAACCTTTTTAAAACACGAATTTTCTAAAATTAGTTACCAACTAAAGGTTGCGAAATTAAGTTAAGAACTCACGAATGCATAAAATTTAAGTAATTTAAAAAGTGTATTAAATACTTGTATTGAACTTTTTGTAATTTGTGTAATTCGCCATTATCATTAAGCTGGATAATTACAAATGGGGAAGAATACTTAAATATGTATACCACAAGCTTAACTTGGAGGGTAAATCATGACACACCCTAACTTTAGTGGTGACACGTAAGAGAAGTCATTGTTTAGTACCTACACACTTCAAAACGTCTGCAAATATAAGTATATTAATGTAAAATATTATCCACTTGTAAAAATAGTATGGAGAAATCCTTAGTGACTAATTATTTTGCATATTATAGGTAGCAGTATGTGTATGTAATTAGTCCGGAAGGGTGCTATTATAGGTTGGGTAGGTAAAGAATTTCGAGCTTGAAAGCTTGACATTTTTCTGCTCCTGGTTCTGAAAATTTATCTCTTTGGGATCGATTTTAATGCTAAAAGTGTAGGTTTTTGTTGCCAAGCATCGGATACTGCTACAAAACTTTTAATTCCTTTCGGGGAGGGTTTCTTAGTAAATATATCTAAAATAAGGAAAATTGAAAATTGTTTTGTCCTCTAATATTAATCTTTTAATCTTGAGTTTAAATGTGTACTGACAACGTCAAAATGCAAAATATATAAAATTTTTAAACAAATAATGACTACCTAATGATATTTACAAATATCAATTAAAAATGCTTCTTAAAGAGGTATTAAAAATCAAAGTTTATTCTACTCTTAAAATATAGATACTGCAAGCTATATACATAATAAACACAGTATGTACCGTTTCTTTCAAGCAAAAATAATTTTCATGAAAGTGTATGTAAACTTTCACCATTATTATACATAAAATACAATTAAATGGTATATTTTTATATTTATGTTTTATATAAATCTATACATTTCGGTAACAATAGGGTACATGACAGATGTAACTATTGATTATGAAATGCATTGTTAAATTGTAGCTTATTATTTTTACAACCTAAATAACTAGTTAAATTTAAATGAAATGATTAAAAAAATTAGTATTATTTGAATTAATTTAAGTTTTTTTAAACTGTGTTTAAGTGTTCGAAACGACGCCATCATGCTAGTGACGTCATACAATTGCTGTCAAAAGTGTCACTTACTCGTGTACGAAAGTTATCTTTTGTCGGACATATTAACACATATCTTGTTTTTTTTTGCGTGAAATTTATCCAAAAATGGAAAAAGAGTATAGTAAAACATATAGTGCTAACTGACCTAAAGTACTTATATATGGAAGGAAACTTTTTTGCTACGAACCCTGACCTCTGTTCAGCTGAATTTCTGAATGTAAAAAGTGCACAGTAAGTATAAATATTAAGGAATTACATAAATTATCTATTATTTATTAGTATATTATAGTCCAGTCATTTTAGCTTAAAAAAGGCCGTCAGTGCAAAAAAAAAAACGGTGGCAACAATTTTTTGTAATAGCTTATTTTGTTGTTATAAACATTAAAAATAGAAAAATCTGGAACACTGGAACTGTGGCAGGATCTGTAACAATCAAAATACACCCACGCACCACACAAAATTAAAAAACACCGAACGCGTTTCGATAGCTACGCTATCATCATCAGCGGTCGACTAGAAAAAACACCGAACGGGTTTCGATAGCTACGCTATCATCATCAGCGGTCGACTAGTAGCTATCGAAACGCGCTCGGTGTTTTTTAATTTTGTGTGGTATGTGGGTGTATTTTGATTGATAATATTAAAAATAGACAACGATAGCGGCCAGGTTAAAAAAATTATTCAAGGTCATAAGTCACAAAAATCAGTTTTTTTGCAAAAATCTCGTTTTCTATGGCTCGGAGGTCAATTGAGGTCGTTACAAGAAAGAAAGCGTGGAATTATCTACAAAAATGGTCTTATTCATTTTTACATAAACAAGCAGTGAAATTTCATGTTGACGCGTGAAGAAACACCTTAAGAGTCCCCATGTTGCCAGTGAGAAGCAACCTTGAATAGCAGCTGTCTCGCATTCTATTTTTGTCTGTGGACCGTTATTTTATACGCGCGAGCGTCAGTATATAGCTGTACTGTGCGTTGGTTTTCGTGGACCAAGTGTGTCGATATTTTGTAAAACGTACAGAAAATAAACATTATATTGATAAATCCAATGGCGGAAAATTGTTTTATACCTATGTCATGAACCGCTCTTCAACTGTGACTGTAAGCACAGTTTGAAAACTTTAAGATAGGTAGTCAAGTGTTAAGAGAGGTGATCAATATATTGAACATTTAAAAAATGTCAAATCTGTAAATGTGCATGTGAGGTGTCGAATAGACTATGTTAATAAAAACAGTATTGAAGCATATAAAAAGCGACGCATCGACGAGAGCCCGAGTACGTGTCAATGCTCTTCGTGAAAAAAACGTTCACAAGCCCCTTCGAATTTAATTCGATTACAGTCACAGTTGGAGCGTTGGAGAGCGGTTCATTACATATAAAACAATTGGCCGCCATTGGATTTATCGATATAATGATTATTTTATGTACGTTTTACAAAATATCGACACACTTAGTCCACGAATATTTAACTCACTGAAACGCACAGTACAGCATTATACTGAAGCTTGCAGGTATAATTCGAGAATGTTATAATGTATAATGAGAATGCGAGACAGCTGTTATTCAAGGTTGCATCTCATTGGCAACATGGGGACTGTTAAGGTGTCTTTTCACGCGTTAATATCAAATTTCATCGCTTGTTTATATTAAAACGATTCGTCGTACGCGAAAAATAAATAAGGCCATTTTTGTAGATAATTTCATGAACTTTCTTTCTTGAAAACACCACAGAGAACTAGATTTTTGCAAAAAAACTGATTTTTGTGACCTTTGACCTTGAATAATTTTTTAAGTCTTGAACGCTATCGTTCTCTATTTTTAATATGTTGTTTAAAACAACAAAATGAAGCGATGCAAAAAATTTCTGCCACCATTTGTTTTGCTCTGAAAACTTAAAATGACTGGACTATTATTCATTTTATCTACGACCATTACTCTAAATGATCATTCTTACACTCAACAGACACCCTGTATGGGTCATTTACCGAATAGCGTGCGTAATGGTAAACACAGATGGTAAATCAAACGTGAGGGTTGTGTTACCTAGCAATATAGATTTCCGATTGCCATGTCAATCTTGTTAAACACAATCATGCACGAACAAGTTTATTGCTTGTAGGTAGCGGACCGCGAAAATTTTATTATTGTAATCAACGTTTGCCACATCGCCATTATTACCGCGATAGAAAAGATAATTAGTGGATTTTTAATATCGTGATGATACGTCGTAATTTGCTAATGTATGAATTTAATGTACTTTTATGTAAGGAATGTAGGAATCTTTGTAATTGATATTTGAGTAAAGGTTGAACAGAAAAAGAAACATATATTAGGGTAGAGAAACAGGTGTTCTGCCGAAACTGGCGTGACAAATTGTTGAAAATTTCTATACGCGTGCTCTTGATGTAAAAATGTCACTAGTTAGTAATTAATTACTAACGGTACACACTGCAATCAAAGACGTCTTTGTTTGGTACTTGGAAACTCGAGACCTAAATGTAGGGTTTGTTACGGACGAATGCATATTTTTAAAATTAAGATGTCGTGCAATAATAATATGAAACTGTTCCAACGTAAATTAATGTTTCTTGTTTTTTATCACTTTTCAAAGACGGAGGTTGATTTTCGGGAGTAGACATGGTTAGTGGAAACCAGAGGGGAAGGCAGTTGCTGCCTGGAATTTTGATTGAGCCGAACGCTTTTATTTTTTTTAATTAGAAACTATTGTAAACAGTTTGTCTTTAAAATATTTCGTGCGTGTACATTTTCTTTTGAATTAGCCAACACTAATTTGTCTTTTCTTTCGGGTGTTAGTTATAATGTGTTTTTCAAATATTAAACTATAAATAACAGACACACTTTTGAAGTTAAACCGCGTATGTTAACGATTTCTGTCTGTGATCAATCAATCATTCAAGTGTAAGTAGGTATTTTTATATAAATTAAGGTAGGCAGCAAATAATTTTGCAAGCCTATATAACCTATTAAAAATCGAGTATTACCTTGCAAAGGTATCTTATTCACAAGCGGGCTCATTACGCTGAAATCTGCTAAAATAAAAGATAGTACAGGGTTCCCTCACTCTTGTATTTGTGTTAATTAGCATTATTGTTTGTTGTTTATATTTATATTTGTGTAGAGGTGATCTGATGAACGGGTACATGATACCGCTTGGTTATTAATTGTAAAAGGCAATTGCCAAGTGGGTACACACTCCCGGGTCCAGATAACCATTAAACACCTCGAATGTTATTTTATTATTTTTATTGTTGTGTAGATGAATATGTAACCTGAGAAACCGGCGCTTTATTTTTCTAACGCACGCAAACTTATATATCGGTCACGATGTTATGATCTATTTATGATTTACCCTTGTATGGCTTTGTTTGAATGAGTTTTGTTTTTTATCAGTTTGTTAAGTAGAATTGTTTGCCTGCAACTAATTTCTCTTTATATGTAATTTCTTGTAACTGTACCTATGTATTTTGTGCTTTAGTAGTCACTAAACAGTTGCGTACGTGTAAATTCCTTGTCGATTTTCTTCTGTCCTTGCCTTTACCTTATTATCGCCGGTGAAATTTTACTGTTGTTGTATTTTATATGTACCGTAATTTGCTTTATTGTTTTATGTGCTTATTTACTTAAAAACCGGCATGATTGGTTTTAAAGGGCCACATGTTTGGTAATACGATTTTGGTCCTGATTATTTATGACACAATTGTGGGTGTGATTGCAGGATTTTTTTTCTTTATTGTGTTTATGTGTAACTAAAATGCTTTTTATTTTTTGTCTTAATGTTATAATTTTGTACGCACTAGATTTAATGTTGTTTTGCTATACATTTCACCCTTTCATTGTTTTCTTTGTGTTATTTGATTTATCAATGTACTTGTGCAATTACTTATTTATGAATAAAGTGGATTTTATTGGTGGTTCTTTTCGACAATAGTATATTAACGGGCTGAACCACCATTGCGCAAAGCTCGTTAATTTTAATTTGAATAGTTTCACTGTTTACCTGCCCCTCATGATGCAACACTTACCTCATCCAGCCTATTTTATTCAAATAGCACAGCGTACCTATCACTAGACGGCCACTTCGTTTGATCAGATTTGAGGTTTGCGAGTAATTAAATATCAGACTTGCAAATAAATTCTTATATTTTAATTATTGTCAGGAAAGTCCATGTAAGGCAAGTAATTAATTTCAGGAATAGTAATATTATTGTCAGTAAAGTCAAGATAAATCACTTAGCTATTGTTTTGTTCTTGAATTTGCATTCTTGCAAATAAGTTCAAATTATACTTTTGCAGATAGGGTACCTGGGGGACGCTACATGCTAAAATGTATGGAAACGTTTAACAACTAAATAATCGTGAGCTGTGTAAAGACCAATAACAAATGTACAGATTAAAATTCAGTTATAATTGTAGGCAAGCAATCAACTACGTTAACTGAGGCTACGAAATCACAGTCAATCGTTGTGTATGGATTATTTTATTTTGTTTGTATTTGTATCAAAGGCTATAGTATCAATATTGCTATGACAGTAGTAAATGACAGTTTTAAGTTGTCAAACACATTAGTTTTTCATCGTTAGTAACTAAGTAATTTAACGAAAACTTTATTTTTCTTTACTTACCGTACTAAATTTCAGTCAGAAAATGTCGAGTGACAGCGAGGATAACGAAATTTGCACACCACTGGGCATAACAAAAATGCCAGAGATCGCTACATCTAATTTGCTGCCAGTCAAATCCAATGAAAAGTATGAAACTGTACATCGAAGATTTATGGACCGGAAGATGAACAACAATAATCAGTCCTTTTCGGAAAACATTTTCTTAGTCTATTTCCAAGAACTATGAAACCGAGTTCACTTTGGGCTATATATTCTGTGATAAGAGCAACAATTAATTTAAAGCACAGCAACATAAACATTGCTACTTATCCGAAGTTAATAGCTTTTTTAAAAAGAAAATCAGACGGGCACAGAAACAGGAAGAAAGTTTGAATGCGGGGGAAATTAACGATTTTCTAAATAATGCGCCAGAAAAAGAGTACCTACTTATGAAGGTGCGATAATTATTGTTATTTCTGGCAAAACACAGAAAACTCACTGTCGCCACTACTTTTAATATAATTATTACTTTTACTTTAGGTGATTCTGGTTATTAGTATTGGCGGTGCATGCAGAAAGCAGGAATTGCGAGGACATCAGTCTAGATAACGTGGAGGACACAGGAAAATCGCTAATAATTAAAATTGTAAACTCTAAAAACAAAATGTCACGCTCTTTTGTCTTTCTGAAAGATTTTATCCAATATGTAAAAAGTACATAAATCTTCGCCTTGTGGGAGAAAATACCAACCCTCTGCCATTTTTTTAATTTATAGAAACGGAACAATCTACAATCATGTTGTAGGTAATGTACCTAAAAAAATCGCCCAGTACCTGAAATTGCCAAATGCTAACGAATATACTGGTCACTGTTTTAGACATTCGTCAGCCACCATCCTTGTTGATGCTGGTGGTGATCTACTGGCATTGAAAAGGCATGGTAGATAGCGATCGTCAACTGTGGCCGAAGGATATGTAGATGATTTAAGACAAAATAAAAACGATAACTGTTCAAAAACTCAATATTAGATATGTCACCATGTTTGAAAAATAATATTCTTACCCCTACGACACACACACACACACACACACACACACATACACACACACAATTGTAGAAACTAACGAAAGTACTGTTACTGTTACTAATAACAAAACCAAATTCGTTTATTTTCAAGAATGGTACAGTAACTATTAACAATTACTATCACATCAAATAAATAATCCTTTTTTGTAATCGCAATTGTTAAATATTTTTTATTGTTATATTATATTTTGTAATCTGAATAAAACGTTCAAATAGAACCATTTTTCTTTATTTGAGCTAAGAATTGTGGTCGTAGATTAAGTATAGTACATAACTCGAATTGTAAAGCAATTACGCACTGGTGGAATTACACACTCGCCCCTACGGGGCTAGTGTGTAACTTTTTCCACCTGTGCGTAATATGCTTCTTACAACTTTTGTTACGTAATATATTATTACGACAGCTTATTCAGACGTTTAAGACTATCTTATGAAGATAATGCAATACGCTATGTTCAGCATCGACGGGAGGCAAGTTTGTGCACTGTTAAATGTAAAATTTGTACAGAGCACAAAATAAGAAAACAACCATTTGGTTGTTAATGAAAAGGATGGCATAATTGAGTCTGTACAGTGCCATGGCTGTCCATCATCACAAGGAGGATGTAAGAATGCTGTGGCATTCTTATGTGATCCCACCGGAGAAGTAAGGAGCCATCTAGTCCTTCGGCGGAAAAAGTCTAAATTAGACAAAGTAAGAAGTACATTAAACCCACAGAATCAAGTTGTTTTATTAGAATTCTTAGAAGAAGGCAAAAGGAGAAAACTGGAGAATCCACAGATCTTGAAAGATTACGCTGACTATGAAGTGACATGAATCAATGTACTCGCAATGGATTATTTAAGTATAACAAACACACAAAACCCTTGACGGCTCTTTAAGGGCTTTGGTAATGGGGGCGAAAATTACAGATACTGGAGCCATGAAAAAAGGAAGGAAAATAAAGGATAGTGTCAGAATTTTGATAGAGAGGCAACTGGGATCAATAAGAAAATGTGGATTACTTTATAAACAGTATCCAACGTTAATTGGATCATCAGATGGCACTTTAAATGAAAAGGCAATTATTGAAATCAAATTCCCTACTAGTGGCATAAGTTACAAAAAATATGTAAGTAATGGTGCAATAATGCCAACATTTGAAACACAAGTGCAACTGCGAATGTACTTAGCAAACTTGAAAATGTGCTATTTTAATTTTTAATTAAAAAAAACAGGACACTACACATACTCATACACACGCACGTTTAAGTTATCGTGGCTATAGACACAGATATGCTAAAAATGGTATATCTAGATGTTTTTTCGAATGCTCAAAACAACACAATACACATGGATGTTTTTGAAGCTGTTTATTCGTTACTGAGTTTTCGCTAAAGGTACAAATATGGTTTGGTGTTCTATAGCCTACAGTAGGATATAGTAAGTATGGCAAAAATTATTTTCAAGTTTTGTTTTAAATCAAGATCAGTATGCTTCGCTCACGAAGTATAAAACGCACACAAACGTTGTAAAATGAGCTAATAAGTCGATTTAGCGTTAGTGAAAAAAAGTCGATTGCATTATCTTCAATACCTACAAATGTATATGTAGGTTGGAAGGTTGGTATGATTTTTGCGATTTTCTCGAAATTTTCAACTGAGACGGTAGTAAATTTTTGACATTGACGAAAAGATGACTAAACACTAAATAATTTGGTGGAAACCTGTGTTCTTTTACAAAGTAAAGATATTTGCAAAAGACTGTCAAGAAAAGCTTACTTTGCAAACGATTGTAACAGTTTGCAATTTATTCAACAATAGTAAATTAGAAAACAAAAACAATCATCACAAACGACAAAAACAAATTTTAAAAATAGTTATTAATGACATGTCCAATATGCTGTCATTTTTTTTTCAAACACAACATTCTAACCTAGGAGGAGTTCCTACTTATTTTATTTACTGCTGACGGAAATTTAACCTTATATAACAACCATTATTGGTCAGCAAATAATCCACAATTAATGCTCCAAAGTGATCATCGGAACAGTAGTGTACAGTGTGTTTCATTTTTTATGGTTTCCCAGGGTACAATCGCTATGAGATAAAATCCTGTGCTATTTTTTTTTGTCCTAATTGTCATAGCCTACTTTGTTTTTGAGATATAGGATGCCTTTGAATTCAGTCAGTGACAATATTTAAAAAATGTGGATTTCTGAGCTGTTTCAAAACATAGATACAAAAAGGAGCTGAAAATATATAGGATGTTCGATTAAAACAAATAAGTTTGGTTGGTATTTCAAAAAGTATATGTAAGAAGTTCTATGGATATCAATTTTTACTTTTTCGGTAGCTTTTAAAATAATCGAGGTACTGGAAAATTAACCAAAATCAAGTTTTCCCTATATGGCAGAAACGAAGTAGGGCATTGTAGAAGGGCTGGCAATTCATTTGCCAAAAAGTAAAAAAAAATTCCCTATTTACAAGTATATAAATGGACCAACAGTTGTATCCCTTAAAATTCCACACCAAATATGTACAGTATGTCCACATTTCGATAGGATTAAATGGGTAACTCTCTTAATGTTAGAGTTAGCGACTTGTAGTTTCCGCTTTTCTGTGCTCGATTTTTAAGGCAAAATTGATGACGTAAACACATTTTTTCTAACATTTGTAGTTTTAAAGATAGAGGGCGAAATTGAAAATGGTCTAATTTGGCGAGGATGTCATATCTCGGTTATTATAAAAGATATTTACATTCTGTAAACACTTTTTTCACGTGGTAAGTATCGGAAGATTTGCACTCCGACGTTTCGGTTCCTATATTTGTTTTTTATTGTTTTTGTTTCATTTTTAGCTATTATAAAAATAGTAAGACAAAAATTGCGGCATTTTTACGTTTAGCCCGTCAAAAGTCCATCGTGTTTTTTTCATTTTATATTTACTACGGTCCTGGATATACTATGAATGAACAAAATTCCAATGCTGCAATGTTATTGGCTAGCACTTTAATTAGTGTAATACCCTAAACCTACTTAGAACTACTAACAATACCTACTTATAATTATATACTAAAATATTGAAAAATTACTTAATTTGTTGAATAATTATTGAATATAATTATGAATTATATTAAAGACCCGTCTAATTATCACGTAATCATGTAATATGTACCAGTAAAAAAAAGACATTATTTTTAAAACGTCTTATTATACAAAAATATAATATTGTTCAGTTTTAAACTTATATTATAGATATCCGGAACGAAGACAACCTAATAAATAAATATTTGTTTAGATCGTGAAGGAAATTTGAACGTTTTTTGTAGTTGGTTTTTTTTTCTTTTTATGAATTAAATGTGATAAAATTACAAAAAAAATTTGATAAGTGTTTTGCATAAAACTGCAGGAATTAATTTTTATTGTTGCCCGGTGAGCTTAACAATAATCTCGTTTTATTACTGGTACATATTACATACTTATTGTTAGTAGTTTTAGGGTATTAAATTAATTAAAGTGCTAGCCAATATCATTGCAGCATTGGAATTTCGTTCATTCATATTATATCCAGCACCGTACCACAAATTAAATAAAAAAAAACATGTTTGATGGACTTTTGACAGGCGAAATGTAAAAATATCTCAATTTTTGTCTTACTATTTTTGTAATAGCTAAAAAGCAAACAAAAATAATAAAAAACAAATCCAGGTTCGCATTTAACTCTTGACCTGATGATGTTATCTAGGAGGCGAAACGTCGGAGTGCTAATCTGACGTTGTCCATTGATCCTCTGAAAAAGGTGTCTTAAGAATGTGTTTACAGAATGTAAATATCTTTAATAATCAAGATATGACACATCGCCAAATTGAATTTCGCCCTGTATCTTTAAAACTAAAAATGTTAGCAAAAATTTGTTTACCTCATCGATTTTGTCTCAAAAAGCGAGCACAAAAAATCGGAAACTACAGGTCGCTAGCTCTAATATTAAGAAAGTTACGCATTTAACCCCATCGAAATGTGGATATACTGTACGGGTTGGCCAACTAAGAATGCGAGGTACTGTATCTGGGAAACTATACATCGTAGAGGCTTGCGGAAAAAAATTTATTACTAAAACGGCCAATACAAAAACCTGGAAAATATTTTCATGTTTCTGAAATGGCCGCTAGGGGGCGTAACTGCAATCTTCAATCTAAGAAAGTGATGCTTCTGTGAATTCTGCTATATAAACCTAATAAAAAAATAACTGATCTTTGAAGTCGAGGAAATCTGAACTTTTTTTTTCCGCAGGCCTCTACGATGGATAGTTTCCCAGATATAGTACCTCGCATTCTTAGTTGGCCACCCTGTACAATGTCCCTTTTTTCATGATGTCTAGGGGTATCCCGATTATAAGTGATTATAGACAGGTTCGGTTTTCACAATCTGGTTCGTTATGGAACGAACGATGCCGTTTTCATAATTTGTATGCCCTTCCTTAAAAAGGAAAAATAAATTTTTCAGTTTTCTAGCATTACGGTTATTTTAAAAGCTCCCAAAAAGGTAACAGTTGTATTCAAACAACTTTTTACGCAGATCTGATGATGTAATTAGTTTTAAAATATACCTACCTTATATTTTTGAGATATCCAGATATAATGCTTGGTATATATCTTTTTAAACACCTGACAAATCCGTATTTTACTGAAAAAGCGTCACTTTTATTAAGTTGACATTGAATTCAGAGACTTGACACAGAATCTTGGTTTCGGTGCACTATATGTGGAAAGTGGTCGCAGATTGTAGTAGAGTTGATAATCCTAAATGTTATACATATGATTTTTGTAAAGATTGATACACAAATTATTTGTGACATTTAATACACAAATATTCCTTTTTTTCAATTGATCCTGCGCTCATTATCTTTAGAGTAATCAGGTCGGAGGGGGTGTCATTACCACAGTCACTGGGGTAAAGAGGCCAAGTTTATTGGTGAAACCTCTTACTGCAATAATAAACAGATCCCTGCATGAAGGAACCTTTCCCAGCAAATTAAAAATTTCGGAAATCATACCGTTGCACAAAAAAGACGATCCAAAAAATATTGAAAATTGTCGTCCAATTGCTCTAACATCTGTTTTTTTAAAAGTGTTTGAATACGCAATGTTAGACAGACTACAATCGTTTTTAGGTCTAAGAAATCTACTATGACTGCCCTAAATGATCTGATCAACTTTATTTCAAAATAACTCGATACAGGTGAATGCCCTGTTGGCATATTCTGTGACCTTAGTCGTGCTTTCGACTGTGTAGACCAAAGAATACTTGTACACAAACTTAATGTACTGGGCATACGTGGTAGTTGGTACTGTCGCCAACTGGTATGTTTCTTTTCTATCTGATCGGCTTTAGTTTACTGAAATACATTCCTACAACAATAATTTCCTGGAAACCCATAAATCAAACCTAAAACCAATCGACATAGGAGTTCCGCAAGGAAGTATCTTAGGTCCAATTTTGTTTTTGCTATATATCAACGACATTGTTGAATACATAGATAAAAACTCTAATTCTCTATGCCTAATATATGCAGATGATACCTCACTTCTTTCATTCAACGCCAATGATATTACTTTAGAACAAAACGTAAATATAACTCTAAGCAATTTAAATAACTGGTTCTCAAATAATCTACTTTTCTTGAACCACCAAAAAAAATTCCATCCGATTTCGCCCACGTCAAAAATACAATCTTCCGGACCTTAATATTACCATAAATGGCACCAAAGTTTCTATTGTTACAGTTACTAAATTTCTAAGTGTACATTTAGATGAATTTTTGGAATGGACAGTACATTGCACATCAGTAGCAAATAGACTAAATTATATCAGCTTTCAAATAAGAAATCTAAGACACTTAATTTCCATGAAAAATTTGATTTCTTATTAGAGCGCTAACGTGTATAGCAGAATTTCCTTCGGGATATGTTTCTGGGGTAACTCGCATGCAGCAACAAAGGTGTTTAAAATTCAAAAACGCATCATGAGGATAATGAATAGGGCTGACTACAGAACGTCTTGCAGGCATTTGTTTGTTGACTGTGGTATTTTAACCTTAACTGGTATTTATATTTTGGAAATCAGCAAATTTGTTTTCACCAATAAACACAAATTTCCTACGCAAAATAAGATACATTCACACGATACTCGCATAAATACAAGCTTTAGACTCCCCGCGTTTCGATTAAATATTAGGTACTAAAAATAATCCTAACGTATTGGGGTTAAACATTTTTAATAGTATGCCTGACCGGATAAAAAATACTAACTTTGCAACAAAATTTAAATATGAATTAAAAAACTTCTTAATTAAACTTTGCCCCTACCGACTAGACGACTTCTTGTTGGTTAATGGTGCTGGATAGATTTCAATTTATGTAATTAATATTGTACCTATTATTGTCAACAAGAATAAATGATTTATTATTATTACTATTATTATTATTATATACTATAGTCCATTTATGATAACTCGCAATTCTCAAAATTAATTTCCGTGTACCTAAATACGAAGTGGGAGACATGTAAAGTTTGCTTTTTCCAAAGAGCGAAAATAAATACAATATTTTTAATTTTCTTTGGGGGGGGGGGTCCATAGCCCCGGTCTCCTCTACATTAGCACATACAAATGTACAGGGTGTCCCAAATTGGATAGTTTTGCAAGGTATCTCGAAAACTAGAAGAGTTAGAAAAAAAGTAGTTAATATGTCATGACTTATTTTTTGATTAAACTAACCATGGTTCAATCAGATCTTCAGTAGGTTGTTGCATTTTCAAGCTACAGGGCGATTTTCGAAAATTGCCAAAAACTGTTTCTTCAAATATCTTTTTTATTTTAATAAATATAAAAAAAAAATGTAGAGGGACTTTTGATAGACAAACCAAAAGAGAGTCCAGTGCAGTGCACTATATTTTTTTAAAGGGTCCAGGTAAGTAGATATGACATAAACTTGTTTTTTTAAATGGGACACCCTGTATATTTTGGGTCAGTTCGTTTCCATTTTAATCCTCTTTCACCTAATATAACATATGACGGATATATTTCTTATAGTTTATGCTACAGGGTAAATTATGTGTCGCATTTATCAATAATGTCGTTTATAAATAGAACACTCTGTAAGTTTTATTATAATGTTGTTTATAATTTATTTTATATAGTAAATAAATGAAATATTAATAACTGTATGATTTTATCTCTCAAAGATAGGTAGGTATATATGTTAAAATAATAAACATAAATGAAGTTAGTAACAATTTTGAAGTAAATAAGGAAATACATAATCTCGGTTAAACAAAGACTTACAAATACATTAAAAATGACACAACAATTGCAAAATAAAAACAAAAATAAAAAATTAAATTTGCTTGCCCAAATATAAAAACTACAATAAATGTTCAAAATGTCCTCCATTTTCTCGGATGATCAGTTGGCATCTTTTACGTACAGATCTTACAGTATTCAGTATTTGAATAGGTTTTATTTTTCTAAATGCCTCTTGAACACAATGTAGTAAATCTTCTTTGTTATTAAAATCATTCTTATGAATTTTATTTTTTAAAAATCCCCACACGAAAAAATCAAGAGGGTTAACCTCTGGCGAACGTGGAGGCCACCTTGCCGGTCCATTGGTTCCAATCCATTGATTAGGAAATTTCTCATTTAAATAATCTCTTACAATTAAAGAATTGTGGCTAGCAGCCCCATCTTGTTGAAACCATAACGTGTCCCTCTCAGCTAACACCTCGTCCTCAAGTATTTCAGTTAAATTTGTGTCCAAAATATCCACATACCCAACAGCCGTAAGTGTGTCTTCAAATATACAATATTCCAGTTTGTTATGGTTAAGAAAACAACTAACATTAAACCCAAATCTTCCTTGCATCCTTATACCCCGCACTAAATGGGGATTTATATCGTTCCAATATAATTCGTTATGTCTATTAAATATTCCCGCACTAGTAATGCGGGCTTCATCACTCCATATTATGTTGGAATAAAAAGTGGGATTTACGTTGCATTTACCAATATACCACTCAGCGAACTGAATTCTTCGTTGGTTATCGGTTGGACGCAATAATTGTCGGGCAGATGTCCGATAAGGTTTATACTTATGCTTTTTTAAAATCCTTCCTGCCGTAGTTCTTGCAACACCTATTTCCTTTTCAATTTCCCTTAAAGACGTCTTATGTTTAGCATGTACGTACCCCAAAGTATTTATCTCTTTCTCTTCGTTGTTTCTGTTATAATTATTCCGAGGTTTATTGAAACATCCATGTTCTCGTAGATTGTCGTTAAGCTTTTTAAAAGTTCTTACTTCCGACTGTCTTCTTTCAGGGTATCTTTGGAAATATAATTCAGACGTAGCATTTGCGTTTTTTCCGCTCTCGATGTAGGCTACGAACATGTCGTATTTTTCGTAATTCTCAAAATTCATATTTAACGTTATAGATAGCGACTTATTGCGATTATCAAATTTTGACACTTAAAAATTATTCATTTGTCTTCTTTGTTAAGATTTATGGTGACAGTATCCAGGACTACTTGATACGTATTACATTTATTTATGGCAGACCCTAAATATACTTATTTTAGGTTATTTATTGAATGCGTATATTAGGGATTCAACAAAAACAATAATTATAATTAAATGATTTCATGGATCTATGCAACTAACATTCTTAACTTAAAAATTGTAAATAAAAATAATTAAATATATACTTACTTATTATTATTATTTATTATAAATTGTGTGATAAAATAATACATTTCAATTCTTTTGACCACCGTATACCAAAAATGCCGTTCTTTAATATTTTGTTTACTAAATAAAATAAATTATAAACAACATTATAATAAAACTTACAGAGTGTTCTATTTATAAACGACATTATTGATATATGCGACACATAATTTACCCTGTAGCATAAACTATAAGAAATATATCTGTCATATGTTATATTAGGTGAAAGAGGATTAAAATGGAAACGAACTGGCCCAAAATATACAGGGTGTCCCATTTAAAAAAACATAAGTTTATGTCATATCTACTTACCTGGACCCTAAAAAATATAGTGCACTGCACTGGACTCTCTTTTGGTTTGTCCATCAAAAGTCGCTCTACATTTTCTTTATATTTATTAAAATAAAAAAGATATTTGAAGAGACAGTTTTTGGCAATTTTCGAAAATCGCCCTGTAGCTTGAAAATGCAACAACCTACTGAATATCTGTTTGAACCATGGTTAGTTTAATCAAAAAATAAGTCATGACATCTTAACTACTTTTTTTCTAACTCTTCTAGTTTTCGAGATACCTTGCAAAACTATACCATTTGGGACACCCTGTACATCACGTTTTTAGACTGTGAGCATTCTTTTTTTGTGTACGTAAGTATATTATTTAGTTATGAATTGTGTTATCAAATCAATACATTTAATTAATGTATTATTACAATAAAAATTCAGTGAAACAGATTATTGTGTTTTACTTAACGGATGATCCTCAAATAATATACATAAAGGAAATAAATAGAAGAGCATAATTATTCTGAATACTTACTACGTCGGTTTATGAAAGAGCAACCAATTGGCAAACATTATTTTAAAATTCAGTTAGATAAATGTTATGATTACGCTGTGTTTATTATATAGATAAATTAATAATGCTCATTAAAAAAAAAGATATTATCCTGCAAGCGTAAACTTTAGATTTAGTAATTAGTGAATGGTTTTGTTATGAGCAACCGACCATTACACATTATGATATGAAAATTACGATCGTTGAAAAATGCAGGAAGCATATTAAATTATAATAAACAATTTGAATAGTGCATATGACTGACTATACGAGAATCCAAGCTCTTGTTGCTCAACCTGAATCTATTGTTATTAGGCGATTTGAAAAAAATATTTCATGTTGGCGCTTCTTGTATCGGGGAGTTACGTACGATTTCGCTATAGTTCGTCTTCGTTTTACATCACGTACACTGCAGTTTGCCAGCCATGGTCTACGGTTTACGTTGTAAAATGTGGGTGTTCGGATAATGTGTGGTGTTAAGAAATTGTGTGTTAAGTGTGAGTGCTTTGTATTACAAAAGGCCTACGTGTGCATTTTTGAATTCGTGTGTTATAAGTGATGTGTGTATGTGATGTGTAAGTGACGCCGTGGCCAGGATCTGTTGTGCATCTACTTCATATTTAACGGATTACGCAGTTCTAAATTATTGGATTACCATTATTTCTTTCATCTAATCTTGATCGTGTGGATATTAATTATCATCCGACGCTGGTATGTATAAACCACGCCTAATAGTTATAAGAGAGGTCGACAAAAGACGTCCATCATAAAACTACTCTGCATGTTTGGTATTTTGTTCTCTATCTCGTTTTTATGTGAGAAAAGTATGGTGACCGACCCACCCGTCTTTGTTGTTTATGACGAGCCACATTGTAAACACAGAACAAATTTATTCGCCCATCTCTTTCTTACGTCCTAACTTGAGTTTCCTTTACGTTGGGAACTTGTCGGCATTCTTTACAAATTCCGTCTTCTATATATTGCATTCACCATCTTTCTCTGTCGTACCTTTTTAAATCATTGTTTTCTATTCGCTGTCTCGCTTATATAATCATAAGTATAAAACTACACCAACTTTTCAATTCATAGAAGCCATTTGTGAACGTTCGACTTTTTGCCGGTAGTTAAAGATAATTTGTAGTTATTTATTTGTTTTGTAAGAGCCTATATGAATGTTGAAATTGCTTTGATTTAATCAATATCATTTATATTTCAATAAACCATGTTTTAAGGCTATATTTTGTTTACCATTTAGATTGTAACTTTAAATTTTACATTTACGAAAGTAGCTAGTTTTTTTTAATGTATCATAAACCTGCCTAGATAATTAATTAATATTTATATTGGTAGGTATTGCGTGCGTTCTTTACGAATTTTGTAAGCATCCGCTTTTTTATCGACTCTGTGCGTTTACGATAAAATGTAAATTTCTTAAACACCACGGAACGCTATACTTCAATAAGTGGTTCGTAGCTCGTTTATCGATCTCTCTTTTGTTCCCCTTGCTTTTGTGGGATTGCATTGAACAATCTCGTTTCATTGCTACATTAAGGTAGAGAAACGCTCCTATTTTATATCTTTTTTTTGTATATAGGTACTATGCTGTAGCTTTTAGGTTGTACTATTGTTTACATGTTCAAACATTTGCAGTTGCAATACTTATTGGGTGGTAAAAGATATAAAATGAGAATAATAATTTCGACACTGTACACATTTTATGATGTGTAATATTTTATGAAAACGACTTATTGTGTGTACAATATATTTTATTTTACAGTCTTATGGTTTATTGTTATAAGGTACTTTTTAATGGCTAACGAGTAGGTATAATATATTTTTTTTTTACATTAAAAAGTTTTCTTTTATTGCTTATACATAAAATAATGAAATATCTGGCAGATTCACATTACCATACAAATCTGTAAATCAAAGCATTGCGCATAACCATTGTATTATAGAGTCTGTGTTTCTTTAGGTGTGTTACGAAAAGGCGTCGTTACGCTTATTTAAACAACTCAGTAACGGAAGCCATCTTATTTTAAGAATGAGCTGTACTGCAAGAATATTACAAATGCGTTCATTTTGTAAATTGGAAGTAACTCGCTAAAAATAAATCATATTGACATACATTCACTTTCATTTTAAAAACTATGGTTATAGTTAAAAGTACAATTTTGTTAATACTTTCACACAGGGCTGTACTTGGGTTAAAACGTAGTGTAGGATAGCTAAGACACACGTTTGTATTTGTATCAACTAGTGAAGTTGCAATGACCCATGTAATGTTCATCACAACAGTGACATAATATTGATCGCAATTGCTACAGCCACACGTATAAAACTAATGCTGATCTAACGATAATATTATTGCCCTTGTTGTAAAACCCAATGCGTACTTAATCTCTTGGCAAGAAAGTTTTTTTTTTTTAGCAAAATTCCCAAATCACATCCCAGCTTTTGTGTATCGTAATTTATTTTAGCCCTAATAATCGTATGTACGAAATATTAGTAATTTTAACCAAACATACATTATCTGTTTTGATCAGAGTAGTGATTCTTGTCTATTTATTAATATAAATATTTCCATTTTGCTAAATTGCTAAATTTGTATTTTTTGGAGGTGTCTGACCTACCGGAGTGAGGTAGAAATTTTTTTTTGCACTCGTTTGTTGGCTATTTTTTGTCGTTTGTTGGTAATTAGTATTTTCCGAATTGGATTTTTTAATTTACGCTCGAAGTTATATCACCCAGGTTAAAATTTTACATTTTTATAGTGGTTAATTAGACGGTGTTTGTTGACTACTTTTTATTGTTTTCTGATTTCTCGTATTTTCGGAATGAAATATATTTAATGCTGGGCGCGAATATGGACTCTCGAAATTTTTAAACAACCAATGATAAAAAAATAGCCAACAAACAGCACACCAACAAAAAATGAAAAATTCTAACCGTGGTGGGCTTATCTTCACACCTAACATTAAAAAAAAATGGTTGATAAAATACTAATAACTAACAAACGACAAGAAACAGCCAACAAATGACCAACAAACGACTGCAACAAAGACAATGAAAAATGCTAATCTTGGGAGCTAACTTCACGCCTGAATTAAAAAAATTTAATTCGGAAAATTTTAATAGTCTATAAACTATAACAAATTGTTAACAAACACCAACAAATACCGGTGTGAAGTTAGCAATAACATTCCATCAATAATGCATTTAGTCAAATTTTAACGTCTGTCGAGCTAGCCCCCCACCTTGTAAAATTAAGAAAACAAATACATGACAATTACGAGCTATTTATGAACTTTTATATTCCTCAAACTAAAAACTTTGATCTCGTCATACTAGGGAGGGATTTAAAAATTCCAGCGCGGGGGGGGGGAATTCGACTCCGCAAAATGCAAGAATTTTACTATTTTGTATGTAATTATTGTTTATGGATTTATGGCGCGTGTGAAGTTAGCGCCCCGGCAAAGAATTCTAATAGTTCTGATTAGAGTTCTAGCTTCCTTTTGAAGAGTTTAGAAGTACTTTATAAAAAATTTAAAGTTCCGCTCATTAACGGTTCCAAATTTTAATTTGAAAAATGAGGTGCTAACTTCACATCCAAAATCTGGTGTGGAACACCACACGATGTCTCAACCTACAAAATGGAAATTAAAAGACACGAAATAATTTTACTGAGGATAATTATGCAACCTCTTTTATAATATGTTCATTACGAAAATAGGCAACATTGTAAACGCAAAAACCATAATCTGTGCCAAACAGTCGTTTGAAATTTCATGACAGACAGAAGTTAATAGACATTTAGGTACTAACTTAACTTTGGTGCTAAATCCAAATTTTTTTGTATAACTCATTAATTATTGATCGGATCGCTTACTATCCAAATCTACTGTGGGAACTATTGGAACCCTCAAAATGTTTTTCATCGTTATTTTGAAAATTCAGGATATTGAGACGCTTGTCGATTTTCAAGAATTCTGATTATTCTAAAACAATTCTGTAGTTCTGAGCATACACAATGCATTTCCAGAGAGTTCCGATGATAAAATTAATTACATAATTTTTTTAACAATTTGTAAAAAATAACCCATTTTTCGGATAAATTAATTTAAAAAAAAATTATATAATTACTTTTAGCATCGAAACTCTGAAAGGCATTGTGCATGTCGAGAACTATACGAAAATTATTTTGAAACTATTGGGACCCTTCAAAATATTTATCGTCGAAAATTTAAGCTATGCGAATAATTCTATAAATATTAATCGGGTCGCTTTCGATCATTAGAATTTCTTTCAGAACTTTTCGAATACTATCCAAATCTGCTGCTAGAACTATTGAACCCTTTAAAATGTTTTTTTGTTAGCATTTTTTTTTAAGTAAAAGTGCTGTAACTTTTACATTTTTGATTATAATTTTTTTACATTAGCGAGAACTCTTAGGAATGAATAAAACATAATCACAAGTTGATTAGAACTATTGCATATCAAAATGGAATTTTCAAAAATTTTTCATTTTTATAGTTTTTTTTTTCATATCAAGAACTCGAGAACTTTGCAAAATATAGTAATTTAGCTAGTCAGAACTACTGGATCGCAATTTTCGATGTGAAGTTTGCACGCCGTTTTTCAAATTAAAATTTGAAACCCTTATTTTTTATAAAGTAGGTACTTTTATACTCTTTAGCTAGAATTCTAATCAGAACTACTGGAACTCTTTGTCGGGGTGCTAACTTCACACGCGTATTCGGTGAAACCATTGGGAAAAAATCATTCTCGGCTCGAAATCTCTCGGCAAGAGAGTTTGACCTCACTGTACATGGTAAAGATATAAGAACTTGTTCTTTTAATATCCTCCATACAGTTGACGCATCAGTATTTAATTTTTCTGCAATTTTCCTGGTGCTTGTCTCAGGTTGCGCTTCAATAATGTTTAAGGCGGCAACTTCTAATTCTGGTGTTCGTACTTCGCGGTGTCATTCCGTATCAAAACTTCTTTTTTTGAAAGTTCCAGATTCATGTATCGTTTGATGAAGCCTGGTAAACGTGCTGTGATGAGATTTACTGTTAGGATACACTTGCGTGTATTTTTGAATTTTTGTATGGTACGTGGGTGCATTTTGTTTGTTAAGAGCGTGTACCTCTTCCAACTCTACTAAATAAATACATGAGCTGATACATAATACCAGCGTCGCTTGACATTACTACAATTACTGGTTTTAATTAGCAATTAAGCAGCATTAAGTGACATTATTTACGGTTATTTTCAGTATGTGGCATTATTTGGCAGTAAAGGTACTATTGGCAGTGCTGCCCTTAGAAGGCAATGAATGACATTATAATGCCAGTGTATATTCTTTGATTAGGTGGGTTTGTACGTATAAGGTCTGTCCCCATTACACATTAATGGGATAAATTCAGTATTCTTGTTACTTTGTTTAATAACATATTGTATACGTTTTTTAAATTTTCACCGTTTATCCCACTAGGTGGCTGCCGAAAATTGGCTGCTAAGTTAACACTGGTAAATGATCATTAGTGAGCTAAGGTGGCAGCTGAAAACTATAATGTTAAGTAAAACATCAATCTACGACAAGATCGTAAAACAACTGGTGACTGAAAAAAAAAGAAAACTTTTAACTTCTGTTCTTCGCAGGTAAATCTATTTTTAGACTATTTTATTTCTTAACTACGTCAATAGCTATACATATAAATTATGGTGTTTTTGTTGAATTTTATTTTCAATAGTTTGTTAATTATACTTGTATTATTGGAAATTACATAGAAGAATGCCAAACAATCGACTGACGTATAACCCCATGCATTACGTTTTTTTTTCGTTGAAAAATCCAGGTATAAGTTAGAAGAATTTAACTATTAATATTTCGGTATCTTACCGATGAATATTCATCTTTGTTAAAGAATAAGGCTGTGCGACCCACAAAAACCATTAACATAAAAATATTTTTTACAGATGAAGATGTTCTCGATATTGAAGATTCTGTAGTTTAAAATTACCTTCAAAATGATATATGGCAATTTGATTTTTTTTTAATAATAAAGAAAATAGGTTAAATCCTGTTTTTTAAGTCATTGATGTTTTTTAAATTTGATTTTTTACAAGCAATGCCTTCAATGTACACTAGGAAATAATAAAATTATAAAGCTTCAACTTCTTTTGTTTTTGTGTAATAAATAATTTTATATTAGTTTAAAGGGTTAAGATAGGAAAATTACAATAACTTTTGCATTTATCATTGGATGTTTAGCAAAAACCGACACTACCACCGTGTATTGTGGTACTTATGTAATCACTTTTTAAAATTGCAGATTTAAAAAAAAATGGATTTTAATTTTAATACTTTTCCCATCATATTCAGGAAACAAGGAAAAGAAACAGTTAATAGAGATAGATGTACAACTTGTGCATGAAGACCGACAATAATAGACCCGAGGTAAGGTAACCCTTGTTGTATGCATATGTTTTTAAAAGATACTTAAGCATATTTTACGTTTATTTTTACAAAACTAGAAATTTCAAGTTATTTCTGATTCTACCGTTCAACAAATATATCATTGCTCTGTCTTCAATTTTTTTATTTTTGTACAGTTTGACTATAAGATCTTGCAATGTAGTAGTTTTATTGTTAATATAGTAGCGCCGGGGAGAGGTGTCTCATGGCGGACTCGAGAATGGGGATATAATTATTACTAGGGTGCGGATTTTTAAGCACAAAAAAATGAGAAATAAGCGCTTAAAAAAGCTTAAAAAAATAAAGAAATAAGCTTTAAAATCGTGATAAAAGCATAAAAAAATGAAGTAAAAATATTTAT
Organism: Vesta saturnalis; assembly: GCA_036346205.1. Classification (NCBI taxonomy): domain Eukaryota; kingdom Metazoa; phylum Arthropoda; class Insecta; order Coleoptera; family Lampyridae; genus Vesta; species Vesta saturnalis. The sequence continues at coordinate 672,732 of JARFJB010002548.1, read as the reverse complement.
TTATTACAAGATTAGAACATATTTTTTAACAAAATATTTAAAACACTAATTATTTACGGAATATTTTATGCAATACAGGAAAAGAGTTATATTTCACGTAAAACATTAAAAATTAATCATAGAATGAAAAGTAGTCAATACAAATCTTAATGTTCACCATGATAACAACTAATAATTAAGTGTTTTTCTAAATTCTGAACTGTAAAATTTTGTCTTTTGTCACTTAATATATTTTTGAAACGAGAAAAACTTGTTTCAACATCTACACTAGTGATAGGTGCATATTTAAATTTTGGTAGCAGTGGTGTGCTAATATCAATATCAACATCCAAACTTTCCTTAACTTTCCCTGAAAAACGTTTGATATTTTCTGTAAAACTTTATAACCTGCATTTTTTCCAAGATTGCATCTAGTTTACAGTTTATTGTTTTCGCTATTTTGCCTTTAACATTAAATGCTTCCGTGAGAAAGTGTTGAATTATTTTTGTTGATTTCGTTAAAAGCATGCCCTTTTCTTCTAAATGTTTGATTGATCGGCTTACGAACCCATAATTGGTTTTTAAAAATGCCAAGTTTTGTTGTAGCTCCTGGTTTTTTACGAGCTCTTGGCATTCCTTGATGGAATTAGAATCTGACTGTGGCAAAGCAGTAACAAATTCGTTGAAACTATTAAAAAAATTGGCGTAATACATTGCTGCTTCTAACCAGGAACCCCACCTCGTTATTACTGGTTGAGGAGGCAATGGAGTTTTCGGGAAATCTTTCCTTAAAGAATTGAACCCTCTAAGGAGCTTTTACAAATATGTTTCTACCACCAACGAATCAATTCATTTACCAGTGGAAATTGCATACGTATGGTTTCGGCAACGCGATTTAAACCATGGGCTAAACATGTGCAATGGATTAAATTGGCATAACACTTTTAAATTAATCCCCGCCCTTACCATATATGGTGCAGCATCTGTTAACATTAACAGTATCTTTTCATTGGGAACTGGATTAGGCAAGAAGAAAGAAATATCATTAACAAATCTTGCAATTGTGTTGCTATTTGTTTTTTCCAACTGGTTGGAAGCAATTAAAAATGCTCTTGTTTATATATCTTCATTAAGAACTCCTATTGATAGATTTAGGTCTGTGAAGTTGGCACCTCCACATGTGAATTTTTTGGAAAACAATACGGCATACGTTTGCCCATATTTGCCCAGGGAAAAGTTTTTTTTTGCCCACCCTCCAAAAATTGTTTATATGAAAAAACATTTTTTGGTAAAAAAACCAAAAATTAAAAAATCAACTTTTTTCACGCTATATCATTTGCCCATGTTTGCCCAGGCAAAATTTTCGTTTGCCCACCCTCCAAAAAATTTTTATTTGAAAAAAATTGAATGAAAAAACCAAAAATCAAGAAAATGAACTTTTTTCTCGCTATATCGTTTGCCCACCTCCCAAATTTGATTGCCCACCCTTTACTTTCATTGTAAGAATAATTAAAAAATAATAAAAACGGAAAAACTCCCTATTCGCGATGTATAGGTGAATACATGGGACTATATGTTTATAACAAATGATGATATTTAATGTTACAATGGCTATTTCGTTTGTCCATCTCTCGAATGCGATTGTCCACCCTTTCTTTCATTGTAAGAATGATTACAAAATAAAAAAAACGGAAAAGACTCCATTCCCGATGTATAGGTGAATACATGGGACTATATGTTTATAACAAATGATGATGTTTTTAATGTTCCAATGGTTATTTCGTTTGTCCATCTATCGAAATCGATTGTCCACCCTTCACTTTCATTGTGGAATATTTAAACAGTGATAAAATAGAAAACACCTCTATTCACGATGTATAGGTGAATACAAGCGATTCCATGTTTATAACAAATGATAATTTTAATGTTATAATGGCTATTTCGTTTGTCCATCTTTCGAATTCGATTGTCCACCCTTTAATTTTTTCCAACAATATTTGATAAATAATCAAAAACATCCTAACATCATAAAAAATACAATTTATCATTAAATTATCTTTTAATGAGAATCTTAATAGAAAAATGAGTTTCCTAATTATTCATAAATGGAATTAAAAATATCATATTTCATAATGTATAGTATAAGAACTTATATGATTATATAAGTAGATGTAGGATATTCACGGTTTGGATTCTTTAGCTCCCGCGCCTTTTTCAAGTCTCTGGAGCTCGTACATCCAGAGGGCACCACTTTCCAGTTTCTTTTACCTTCCCATGGCCGGTTTTTCGTACCTACCCTAATCTTTCAATCGCTGTCTAAACTACATGTTAAGCTTCATACCCCATTCATTTGCTCTTATGCATTACGACTGCGAGTACCTACGAACGTTAAGAAATTACCGCCTTTTATTGTCTCAGCTTTGTTATATCGAGCAAGGGGGAAACAATTTCATCACAAAGAACTATCGCATCGTAATACCCATTAATAAGGTAATGTATTTGTGTTTGAGAAACGTTGAATGAATTGTTTAGATAGCAACATTGCGATTGATTTAGCATTTGAGTGCTTTTTGATTTTTCAGCGGATTTTATTTCGATTGAATTTTTATTGTTCGAGTCACCTAACCTCACCTAACATCATTGTCGCTGGTAATCGATCGAAATTGATTGAGTTTACAACAAATGTTTTCCGGGGGACAAAAATTCTGCAGACTGCGAAAAAAAATTCACAAAGAAAATCACTGGACACGTGGCTTCGGCTTTGAACACCGTCACAAATATTTCGACGTACTTCAAATGTCAGTAATTCCTTTTACATTTTGTTTTGAATTTGAGGTTACATAACTGTTTAGGTATTTCAATTATTTTGTATTTGTATATTGGATAAGGACTAAATTTAGAACGTATATAGTAAGAAAAACTTCTAATGTAAGGCTCGTTTATTTCGCAAGACTTCACATTTCACTCTGAATGTAACATGTGAAATTTATCGTACAGCTACAATTGAAAATTTCTACCCCAATTGCTGATTAAAACATACAATAGACTGAATGTCAATCTCTTCAATTCATTTATCCATGCTTTATTCATTCCGAAAAATATTTTGTAAATTGTGTATCCTCTATTTCAATATTGTTTAAATAAAATAAAACAAAGGATGGACAAATGAATGAGAGAGAAAAGCGACTAAAACATGAGAGAAACCATCATTTGTTATAAACATATAGTCCCATGTATTCACCAATGTATCGGAATCAGGAGTATTTTCCATTTTATTATTGTTTGGATATTTTTAAATTGGAAATGAAGGTTGGGCAATCGAATTGGAAAGATGGACAAACGAATAGGCCATTAAAACATGGAAAATTATCATTTGTTATAAACATATAGTCCCATGTATTCACCTATACATCGCGAATAGGGATTTTTTCCGTTTTATTATTTTTTTAATTATTCTTACAATGAAAGTAAAAGGTGGGCAATCAAATTTGGGCAAACGATATAGCGCGAAAAAAGTTCATTTTCTTGATTTTTGGTTTTTTCACCAAAAAAATTTTTTTTCAAATAAAAAATTTTGGGGGTGGGCAAACAAAAATTTTGCCTGGGCAAACATGGGCATGCGATGGACAAACGATATAGCGTGAAAAAAGTTCATTTTTTAATTTTTGATTTTTTACCAAAAAATGTTTTTTTCACAAAAAATTTCTGGTGGATGGTCAAGCGAACATTTTTACTGCCCATCCTGGACTAACGATGGGCTAACGATTTACTGTGAAGAAGGTTGAATTTTTCACCAAAAAAAATTTTTTTTCACAAAAAATTTTTGGAGGGTGGGCAAACGAAAATTTTGCCTGGGCAAACGATGGCAAACGATATAGCGTGAAAAAAGTTGATTTTTTAATTTTTGGTTTCTTACCAAAAAATGTTTTTTTCACATAACAAATTTTTGGAGGGTGGGCAAAAAGAACTTTTCCCTGGGCAAACGATGGGCAAACGTATGCCGTATTGTTTTCCAAAAAATTCACATGTGGAGGTGCCAACTTCACAGACCTGTTAGATTTGCAATATATCTTCCACAAGTCTGTAGTTTCGTTGACACTAAGCCAAATAAGATTATTGGCTACCGTATTTTTTATTTCACGCATCACTTGCTTGAACACTGATTCCATATAACCTTTACGCAACGTAGATTCAGTTGGAATTTTCCTACCACAATATTTCTTTAAAAAGTCTTTAAACAACACATTGTCCAATTTCCTTAAAGGAATGTTGGCCGACACTAATGCGTTACACAAGTCATGGTGAAACGTGGTTTGTTCATCTTGTTTAGGAGTAGTAGCCAACGACTCAATAATAGTTGCTTGTTTATTTGCACAGGATTTAAATTTTCTTAACTGTTCTTAGTGGTAATGTGTTTTAGTGTGTTGTATTATATTATACTTTTTCGAACAACCAATCTGTAATGTGAAATAAAGTACGTATTATTTATCAAAGAGTATTTAGTAATTTTATTAATTAATTCTTACCGTTTTCATACACGCTCTGCAAAACAATTTATTATTTTCAAATTTTATTTCGGGAAAATCCTTTATCCATTCTTCAACAGTAGGTTTAACTTTTGGCATTGTGTTACTATGAGCTGGATCTCACAATTGTTGCACACAACTTTCACTACCCAATTTTATTTAAGCACTGTAAAATATACCAACCCTTTCTCCAATTTATACGATTCAAACTGCCCCGTGAGAAGTAACAAAAACCATCTGGCAGTAATTCTAAGAAAGCTTTGCATTGAACGAACTGTTATCGATTAAAATTGAGTCTTTTTAGAAAGATCTTGTTACCTGTTAGACCCAGGGATTAGTAGAATAATGAGTAAGTATGCAAACAACCCTTGTTGTCACAAGTTTAAGTAATTTTGAAAGGCAGATGTTTGCGCATTTAAAAGTCGCAGTAGGGGTTAGAGGTTTCTTTATAAAATAAATAATTTCAAATTTAAAGCAATTTATCGAAAATAATAGTGAATATTGCATTCATGAAACTTAAATCTCCATAAAGAAACGCAATTAAAGCCTAGTAATTGCAAAATAAGCAAAAAATAAGCATAAAAATAATTTATAAGCATAAAACCCAAACATAAGCAAAAAAAGCATAATACAGTTTGAAAAATATCAATGCTTTCAATAAGATTCGTGCTCATATGTAGATATCTACCTGTTGCTACCTTTTTTTACATATAGCATTATTCCTAGAAATCCACACCCTAATTATTACTGTGAAATGCATCTGTTTTCCTTTATCTTAGTGCGAAGTTCCCACTTAAAGAAAGACGGGTTATAATATATACGTCTGCTATATATTTTAAATGCAGGACTTAAAAACGCAGGGGTGAGGGGGGCTAGTATGGACATTTTTTATAATATTGCTTATAAAATTTTGGAATTTTAATGAATAAGATTTTTTTTCAGCAATGTGTTGTTTATATTTTTTTCATATCATTTAGATGTAAAAATTAAAATTAGTTGATCTCGTTTGTCTATAATGACATTTTTATTTTAAAGTGGTATTTTGTCCACACTAGCCCCGCGCAGGGGTAGCGAATAAAAAAAATTCCATGTATTCGGTTTTCGTCTTAGGAACTTTATATCAAAGTCATTCAGGTTATAAGCCTCACGAATGCAACCAACATAATAAACAATTCGAGTTTTTTGCGGAAACTTGACTAATACAAAGTTGTTAGCGGCTAATACGTCATCGTCGCAGAGATATTCTGGTTCAGCCATTTCATCAGAAAAACCATCAACGTCTTCGTCATCCAAATCTAGCCCCTCATCATCACACGTTGAGTTTTCATCATCGAGCACACGTTTCTTCACGGACTTCACTCTTGCTTTGTATTGCTTAGTTTCAGCACTGCTCTCTTCTAATTTGAATTTTTCAGTGGTGTCAGTGTGGATGCTAGATTTTGTTTTTCTCCTTCGGTTCTGCGACTTCCTTTCGACAGCTTTTGGCAAAGGCATTATTTCCTCCAAGCTAGGACGTCCGGGGAAATGACTTTCTCTTGAGGTTGACGGTTGAGCTTCAAGATATTCTTCACTGCAATTGTTTGGCACTTCTGGTGATGCATTTTCTGTGTGTTGCATTGTGGCCGTTGAAGCCGAAAGCTCCACATCCAAATGTTTTCCATTAACACTCATGCTACTAGTATTTATTTCACTGCTGTCTTCACAATTCGTGGAAAATTCGTCCTTACTTTGTGACATTAGTCTATCTGTTACATAGCTGGACTCAAAATCTTCATCTCCAAATATTAGACATTAACAGGTCAAATGCCAGTTTTTTTGAAAGTAGCCTTTATGTTTATCTGATTGAATGATGTAGAGAACGCTTTTTCAGTGATCATTGCTATTTCATATATGCTGGTGTTACATCTTAACCAGCCATTTTGAGCTACGTTTAGTGCTGCTTTGAATGGTTGATAAACTGCAACATTTAAAGGTTGCAGTTTATGTGAGCAGTGTGGTGGAAAAGTAGGTATTATAATGCCATTAGCTTTGGTGTAGGTCACAGCTTCAATAGTAATATGACTACTGTGATTGTCCATCAAAAATAATATTTTATCTTCTATTGTTGCTCGAGTATAGGTTTTAATATGCTTGAGAACTTCCGGAAATAACTCGGCTGTCATCCAACCACTACGTGGCGCTAGTCCCAGACTATTATCTGGAGCTCCCATTAGAAAGTGGTCCTTGAACCTAACTCTAGGGAATATGTACACCCCACTTGCACTAATAATTCCACAAAAAGTAACTAATTCACCCCTTTCTGCAGAGACCATCTGCCCTATTTGTTTGTTTCCAGTTTCTGCAATAATTTTAGGAGATTGCACCACTTTTGTGAGAGCCGTTTCGTCAATATTGAATATCCTGTCAGGTTCAAATTTAAACCGATCCATAACACTTTGAAGCTTTTTGAAGAAAACTTCTACATTTGATTTGTTAAATGCTGTGGGTCGAGCCATTCTGGTATTCTCAGGTTTTCTAAGGTTTAAAGTGCTATGTCTCTTCATGAAGCTTTTGATCCAGTCAATGCCGGCTTAATTATTTACATCCCAAGATGACGGATAACTTTTATTTAATCCTTTTGCAAACTCATATGCAAGTTTTCGCGCTTGCAAGTAAGTCAGGCTGTAGTGAATTCTAAAGCATTTCTTAAAATATGCATTCAACTCTTTTTCTTCGGTATCAGTAAAAATTTGCTGACTTTTGTATTTATTTTTATATACGATATTGATGGAAACAATCTCCTCTTCACCTTCACTTTGTCCAGAATTGGATCCATGATTCGTAATTAAATCGGGTTTATTTTGTTTAGCAATTTTTATTCGTTTAAAGAGCATAGACTTTTTCAGCCCGTGGTCAACGGCTGCCTGACGAATAGTTTTTTTATTCTTTATTACGTGTCTAATAGCTTTTTTACGTTATCTTCACTTATGCTAGCACGATTTGTTCTCTTATGGTACGTTCGAACGATACTTATCATCTGTAAGTATGAAACACAATATAAATAAATAGATAGAATCCTATACTTGTATAGGCAACACACAAAATACTAAATAAAAGTATAAGGGGCTAGTGTGGACACGTCTACACTGGCCCCTGCTATCTTGTCCACTCTAGCCCCAAGAGCGCTCGTTGACAGTTAGAGCATATTCCCAGCTAACCTCAAATACTAGTAACTTTGTTTGTAGATGAAAACACACTTCAAATATAAACAATTTACATGTAACTATTAAAGTCAAACTGAATTACGTACCTGATAACAGAACTGCTTCCAAACAGATACACTATTTGTTACTTTTAGCGTTACAAATTAAATAATTCCACCTGTTGCTAACATCAAACACACTAGCCAGGCGGGAACTACACAGACTGTTGAGTACACTGTTGCCAGTATTCACAAATTTTCTCGATAATATTTCACTAAGAATTAGCTAGTTAATTATATTGTCCACACTGACCCCTTGCCCACAATAGCCCCCCTAACCCCTATGTCGATTCTAAAGTCAAAGTGCATGACGCTGTCAGATGTCTTCTTGGCTATTTAACCTTAAATTATTCTTCGTATTTCGTTTCGTATAATCGCATCGTGTTTTGTAGTTATAATAATTTATCTTTCGCTTCGTAATTTATTAGTTTCCATTGCATTTGTAAACAGTTTTTTTTTCAAAACTATTATTATTAATGTTCACTATTACGAGGTAAGTTTATAATGCAAAATGTATTTCCAATTGATTGAATGCATTTATTTATTTTGCAGCAAATAATGATGTCATTAAAAGGTAAATCTTTGAAAAGCCAAACTCAAGTAATGTTAATGAACATACTGCCTCATTTCGAGATGGAACGCGATAACGGGGGGTCAAGTTTACGTTTAACTTCCATTATCCAGGTACGCTAATAATTTTCCCTATTTAAATTTGACAGCGCGGCTTAAATTTGAAAATAACCTAGAAACATTGATAATTGTGTTCAAAATTACTAACTATATGAAACAATAACAACATACGTTTTTAAAATCTTAAACCATGCTTTACTAAAAGATGAGTCATAAGACACCTCTCGCCCACCCGACCAAATTCAATTTACTTTCACTAAAGTAGTAAAATTAATTAAAATAACGCCCCAAAGATGTATCCTAAGACTATAACTACAAGTTAGGGGATTGGGAAATTAAATTTTAGATTTAGTCTGAATATGGGTTGTAATACTAGGTACTGAAAATTTTTTTCTTTTGTTTTTCGGTCAATTACTAAAAATTACTAAAAGTTTCAATCCGGATTATTTATCGCCAACGCATTAAGAAAATCAAATCAATAAATCGACAATCTATAAATTGTGCATTCGTACTCAAACATTCACACTCAAAATTACGATGTAAATGTAATCAAATTAATTAAATTATTTAAGCTTGCCCAAACCGGTCGGTAAAACACACTTCACTAATGTTAATAATAATAACTTAATTCAAGTTTTGAATAGTGCAAAAGATATCGCGTTTCGCTTTATTTGATAAAAATAACTCGTCTTTGACCACGGAATCTTTTGTTAGTAAATTTAAAATGATTATATTAATGTTTCAAAATCTAAATTTATATAATTGTAATTACAAGCATTTGAAGTAAAATTATTACATCTATTTCACATATTAATAAAAATGTATCTAATCTATTGTGTACGTTATTCAATTCAATTAATTTTTGAAATTAAACATACCGGGCGGTCAAATAGGGTTCATAAAGTTGGCACAACCATTTAAGCATAACTAAAAAAAACCTTATCTATAATTTTATGTATTTTTTTCTGTGCTAATCGCGATTTTTGTGCATTATTATTTTTTTGAACAAAAAATGGTGCCAGCTTCAACCTAAGGTGGCTCAACTTTTTATTTATCACTCGATTTCACCGAAACCAACCTTATACTTTTCTACGTTTTTTGTGCAGTTTGTGTGCAAAACTTTCAATCAATTTGGCCGAGTAGTTTTTTTAAAATATAAAATTGTGCCAGCTTCAACTTACGGTAACACAACCTTTTTATTTATCACACGATTTCAACGAAACAAACCCCATAATTTTGTACGTTTTTTGTCAATTTGCTCGAATAGTTTTTTTTAAAATAAAAAATTCTGCCAGCTCCAACCTTAGATAGCACAACTTTTTATTTAACACTTGATTTCAACAAAACAAACCCCATAATTTTGTGCGTTTTTGTGCTATTTATGTGTAAAACTTTCAATCAATTTGGTCCAATATTTTTTTTTAATAAAAAATTGTGCCAGCTTCAACCTAAGGTAGCACACCTTTTTTATTTATCACGCGATTTGAATGAAACAAACCCCATAATTTTCTACGTTTTTTTTGCAATTGATGTGTAAAAGTTTCAATCAATTTGGTCGAATAGTTTTTTTTTAGTTGCGCCGTTCCAACGTTAGATAGCACAACTTTTTTATTTAGCACTCGATTTCAATGAAACAAACCCCATCATTTTGTGCGTGTTTTGTGCAATTCCTGTTTAGAACTTTCAATTTAACCAAAATATTATGGCCAATCGAGTCATCTGCAGGAAAACATGAATTGCGAATTAATACTTACTTTATAGGGGAGAGTGGGGCAAGTGAGGCACCTTAAGGATCAAAGAGGTACAGAGTGATCAATCTCAAGTGTATACCACGTGATCAAAATATTTAAATTGGTGCCACTGATAGGTTGGTAAGAAGCTGTATGGCTCTAGCTACTCTAGAGCATGGTTCGAGTAAAAACTACGATCAGTTTCAAATCTGTGTGAAGGTCATTACCTTATACATATTATAAAATATTATCTTAATTTAAATAATGACTATTTTGTATTTGATTAGACTGCATCCCTATAAAATACAACAAAATAAATAAAATATTATTTAATGATTGGATTACATCATTACAAAATAATGAATCTTAAGTATTTAAATGTTATAATTTCATTATAATTAAATAAAATTTACAGTACATGTTTGAAAACGCTATGGCGATTAAATTCGATATCACAATTTGAAATTCAGAATATATAATTTGTCATGATATAGACAGTTTGTAAATAACTCAAGAAAATACAAAAGTGAAAAACGAAGGTATAATATGACATAAACTAAAACGACTAAAACCACACTAAAAATCCAAAGCAGCCAACTGCAAAACACAACAATATTAACAACTAGGGATTTTTGTCATACCACTACAGTATACTTGAGATTGATCACATTGTAGTTTTCGTTCGCTCTAAACCACTTTCCAATTATTCCCATGTTTGTCGGAGTGATCAGGGTGCTTAATTTGGGGCTTTTAGCCGTTGATATAGATAAGTGTTTTTGCCTATACGTCTATTCCACTTGACATATAGAGAATAAATGCAATAAACAAAGGGACTTACGTGAAATTAATACTCGACGTCATTAAAAAAAATCTGAAAACGGGTGCTGTTTCCTAAATACTTATGTCATTGTTTAAGACATTTGAATTCTGAAATCGGGCGCTGTTTCCTAATCGCTTGTACCCGTTTGTACGTGTACCGCTTTCCGTTTCGTTTGTACCCTTATGGGAGTGGAAATACGGAATATTTAAATTTCCCCTAAGGGGTAAATATGTCAATTTTTAATATATTAGAATTCTGAAAACGGGTACTGCTTCCTAACCGTTTGTACCGCTTTCCGTTTTAGTAGAAAAATTACTTTCACGTAGTTGGTAGAAAGATCTTCAATTTTTAAGAAAACACAACATTCCTCATTCGAATGATATGCTGAAAGTGGAATCATTACAAATTGTCAAGGATTTACAAGTTCCAAAAATATATGCAATTGATGAAATCACTCATCCATGGGGACATCAAATTTACGTTTACCTCCGTATCATTGCCAATTCAACCCTATCGAATTAATCTGGGCAAATTGTAAACAGTATTACAACAATAACGTTGGAAGACGGGGCTTCAGGAACGAGAATGTTTTATCGCTATGGAAGGATTTATTAAACCAAGTAACTGGAGAACTGTGGCAAAAGTGTATTTTACATGCTGAAAAGGAAATGACACAGTGGTGGGACATTAAAAAAGAGCTGAGGAAATGGTAAAACCTCTAGTAATCAATTTCGGAGAGTGGAGTGAAGATGATAGTGAAAGTGAAGGTGAGGACTTTTAATTATAAGATGTCCAATATTTGAATTTAAAGCAAAAATTAGAATCTTAGTATATATATATATATATATATATATATATATATATATATATATATATATATATATATATACAGTGTGATCCAAAGTAGAGGAACCATTCAATAACTTCTTTATTTTACGATATATAAAAAAGTTAAATTATTTTTGTTTACGGCCATGTGCTACATTTAATAGGGCTATCAAATATTTTTTCATTTCCGGTTAAACCGGAAACGAACACAACTATTGTTTTTTAAATGACACCCTGTATATTTTTTTAGACTATCTGATTCCTCATTATTTTTTCTTTCTGTAAGTATAAAATTTTATGGGTATTATATCAGAAAATTTTGTTGTAAATCGCAAAAAAACTGTTTGAAGGCGTACAAGACCACTATTTAAAAAACAAAATAGCTATTGCCATGGAAAACGGAAACAACTGCTTTTATTATTAGTATTTATTAGAATAGTAAGAAATCTGGAAACGGATACATAAACAAAATACAAAATTCAACAAGTAATAAGCACGTTTTTTTATCTACAAAGATGGTACGCAGGAAAATTATTTTATAAATTGTTCAAAATTACCACCATTTTGTGCAACACATGCCTCTAGCCGCTTTAGAAGTTCATGATGTGTTGTTCTATGTATCACATCGGGTGTTACCTGCATACAAGCCAACATAATTTTGTTTTTTAAAACCCCTACGTTGTGTGGCGGATCTGCATAGACTAGTGTCTTAAGATAGCCCCATAAGAAATAGTCCAGAGGTGTAATATCAGGCGATCTTGGCGGCATTTCCACTGGTCCATGGGTGGCAATTAAACGCCCATTAAAGGTTTCGTTTAGATATTCACTAACAATGTTACTAATATGAGCTGGCGCTCCGTCCAACTGAAAGTAGATACTTCGTCGCAATGCTAGTGGAAAATCTTCTAACATGGTCAAAAGCTCAGTATTTAAAAAATGAAGAAATCTTCTTGCAGTGAGAGTTGCGTCGTAAAAAAAGGTCCCAATAATCTGTCTCCTATTAAACCGCACCAAACGTTAGTACCCCAAACGATTTGATGGTTTGTATTTAACGTCCGACCAGAAACGATGATTTTGTTTGTTGATAACACCATTATTGGTGAATTTTGCTTCGTCGGTCCACAAATACTGACTAAAATGCCTCGGTCATCTTCCAGTTGTTCCACTAACCACGCAATAAACGTTAATCGGCGTTGGGGATCTGCTGGACGTAGATGTTGCACTAAATTTGGTTTATAGGGGTACAGCTTGTGTTTTTTTAATGTCCTATGAACATATCCAAATGATGTTCCTACTTCCTGAGCTACATGCCTAATAGACGAACGTGGATGTAGTCGAACATAGCTAAACTCTGCAATTCTCGTTCTTCGTTTATCGGGTTATTTCTCTGGGGTTCTCTATTTTGGATTTTTACTCCAGGAAATGCTCCATGTTGCCTTAATGAATTTTCAATTTTGTGTAAGTAAGTATGTGCAGGGTGATACCTGTCAGGAAATCTTTCTGCATAGAGTGCGACTGAGCTTCGTGCGTTGCGATTACACTCGCCAAATATTAACATTAAAGCGACCTTTTCACTATTATTCATTATGTAGTTGCCTAATAATTGCATACAATAACGTTGTAATTATAAATGCCGTCACAGTTTAAGTAATTACATATAAAAACTAATTTTGAAAGATGTGAAACAATCTGAAACAACTTCACAAAGCAGTTGTTTCCGTTTTCCATGGCAATAATTATTTTGTTTTTTAAATAGCGATCTTGTACTCCTTCAAACATTTTTTTGCGATTTACAACAACATTTTCTGATATAATACCCATAAAATTTTATATTTACAGATAGAAAAAATAATGAGGAATCAGATAGTCTAAAAAAATATACAGGGTGTCATTTAAAAAACAATAGTTGTGTTCGTTTCCGGTTTAACCGGAAATGAAACAAAATATTTGATAGCCCTATTAAATGTAGCACATGGCCGTAAACAAAAAATAATTTAACTTTTTTTTTATATATCGTAAAATAAAGTTATTTAATGGTCCCTCTACGTTGGATCACACTGTATATATATATATATATATATATATATATATATATATATATATATATATATATATATATATATATATATATTGACAAACTGTAAACTGAGATTTTTAAAATCGGTTATGTTATTAACTAATATAAATCTCATTTTTAACATCCATTACAGTGTATTTATTTATGACAAAATCAGTTATTTATAAGTGTCTTCGATAACCAAATTACAGTCTTGACTCTTTTGACGCAGTGAGATCTGTCGGCTAAAAACGATCCTCCACAATTAACCAAACCTTTCGCACTTCATTCGGGCACTGCCTACTGCTAGCTAATTCGTTTCTTATTGAAAATTATTGATATAATTAATTTTTAAAACAGATCCAAAACGAAATTTTGTTGACCCGGTCTCGGTTCTGATAATTGTTTACAGTTGTACAATATATTTTTATCATATGACTACCCATACTCGGTGGACTTTACATGCCAGAATAAGTGCGAACAGACCTTAAACGAAATTCGACTTTATTTATACGAGTGGATGGGGATTTTTAAGATCCTTAGGATGCTAAATCCCGAGATATTCGAACAATAATTTTATTTAAATTTGACAGCGCGGCTTAAATTTGAAAATAACCTAGAAACATTGACGATGTTTTGTTGGTATTCAAAATTACTAACTATATGAACCAATAACGACATACGTTTTTAAAATCTTAAACCATGCTAGTAGTACCCGGACACTTGTCGCCGCCATCTTGGATTTTGACGTCACAAGCCCGCCCACGTGGGGGACCGGTTTTTCCACCCTTATTTTTGCCCGCTTACGTGTAGGACGTGTTTTTCACTATTTTTCGCATCCACGTGGAGACCGGATTTTCCACCCTTATTTTTATATACCTCGTGTGAGACCGGATTTTCCACCTTATTTTTACTCGCTTACGTGTAGGACGTATGTTTTCACCCTATTTTTGCACATCCACGTGTAAGACAGGATTTTCAACCCTAATTTTTTACACATCCACGTGTGAGACCGTATTTTTCATCCCTAATTATTTTTATATACCCTCGTGTGAGACCGGATTTTCCACCCTTATTTTTACTCGCTTACGTGTAGGACGTGTATTTTGCCCTATTTTTACACATCCACGTGTGAGACCGTGTTTTCAACCCTAATTATTTTTACTCGCTTACATGAAGGACCGTATTACTCTTATTTTTATGATTTCTTTTGGGATTAAACCTTATGGCTGTATTAAGGACCTTTTGACAGCTAGGACTTTTGCTAACGTGAGGACAGGGGTGGGGGCTGATCTTGGCTTAGAACTGTATTTAGGGTTGGAGCTTAGTGGGGTTGGTCTAGGGTTAATCATAGGGTTATTTGGTGGTATTAAGGACCTTCTGGCTATATTAAGAACAGTGCCCTGGAGGTTAGGCAAATGTACACGCATACAATGTTGGAAATGCATAATTAATAAGATATTATTATTGAAATTATTAACCCTATTGCTTTTAAAATGGCCACATGCTAATGGATGATCTTTACCTAAAATGTTGTATTTCTAATAAGGAGGTTCTTGTGCGACACTGTAGGACTTCGCAACTATGTTCTCAGGCCTTGGCTTTGAGTAAAATTGATTTTAGTGCCATCTAGCGGCGTAAAGACTAATGAACATTTTCTATAACAGAAGCTGATAATGCACACCTCTCTCTCTTACTCTATCTTGTTTCTTCCTCCCCCATCGCTCTTTCTCTCTCACACACACACACACACACACACACACACACACACACACACACAAACAATTCAATTAATTAATCAATCTCAAACAAAGCACGCTTGATCACCAGATCAATCTCAACCAATCAACCGAAATTATGTCGTACAGTTTTGCGGAAATCAGATTACAGCTGAAACTGAATACATTCAAGTTTAATTAAATATGACGTGAAATAATAAATAATTTCTACCCTAATGGAATGATGCTTTATGTATAGGTAGATCCTCTAAACAGCCACCACCTATACATTAGAACATCATATCTGATTTATTTGCATGTTTAATTACATACACACAAAACTATTTTATTGTAATGTGTTCATTAACAGCTGTAAAAACCCATTAAAAAGTAATAATTACTTATATATAACATAGAGTTAAATTAAAATTAACACGTTTTTAAGAATATCAGGTTGATATAACGGAAATAAAAGGAAAAGGTTTTAATGGTTTATTATTATAGGTGAATTAACAATAACTATAAGTTTAAATCCACGAATGCGTACTTACTATTTTTGTAGAGGTTCTTATGACGTTATCCTATAAGCATGATAATACATTTAAAAATCTTTATCATTTTTTAGCAATATCAGGTAAAAACATAGATTAAAATAATACGCTCACCTTTAGAAGTTTTTCCTTCACTGTCTAAACTGAATTTTTATACAACGTACCTCACTAAAACACGCTTTGTGAATGGCTGAATATAAACACTCGATTACATACGGTCATTAACTATTTAGAAAGTAATACAGAAAAACCTGAATTCGTATTTAATAATTATGTTGTACTTACAAAAAATTTACATTCAAAACACAAATATTTTAAAACGTCTAATAACCTAATGTTGCATCATAATAATAAAACTCATTATACAGTGATTACATATTAAATACTTAAAAATATGTAACTTTAATACATCTATTATTACATAGAGATGGGATTATTCTTAAATTTATTGATTTCAGAGCTCTAGAAATACTACAACGTTCGAAATCTTGCTTCTCTCGATATCAAAAAGCTATACTAGTGATACATTAAGTAAGCATAATATCGGATACAGCTACATTGCTAACGATTATTGATGTTTTTTGCATGAGATTTTTGAATGAGACAGCCTGCAGGTATTTTTAAGAAAAGCTATACACATCCACGAGACAAACGAGATTTTGAGATACAAGCTCCTCATCACCTACCTTGAACGATTATATTGTAACCTATAAAGCAAAGCTAATAACCCTAATAGTTTATCAGACATTATTACATGGACACGAGGTTAGCTCTAAATTAAATGGTTTCAACGCTGCTCTGGGAATGCTGTACACACTTAAAACCTTTAAGTCTGCTCGCCGAAGTTGTACCGTATTCACTTTCTTCAATTTTTATCTGCACTCTGTTTCGAAGCTGTAGTACGTTTTCTAATACATAAACAGAATCTTCAATACTGTGAACGTGTAGCAGCAAAACACATTAGCTAGTTAGTTTCACCTCTATATTACTTTACATGCAAGCCTGATCTTATCATAAATAAATACATCTGTCAAAAAGCTAATTAAACATAACTCCACGGCCAGGTATAGCAAGCAACGCTTCCAATTATAGCTCTTAGTCAACACAATAGGGCCTCACAACTACATACAATCGACTAGCACTGCTTTAGCACGAGGATCAAACGAAAACACGTACGCACCACGTAAGCACACATTCGCACGCACGCACTACGCAAGCTCGCACGTAGCTCGCACTACGCACGCACGTGCGAACGCTCGTACGTACGCACGCACGCACGAACGTACGCGCACGTACGCACGCTCACACGTACGACGCACGCTCGCACGAACGTACGCGCGCTCGCACGTACGCACGCTCACACGTACGCGTTCGCACGCCCGTAACGCTCGCAGCACGCACATGCGCGCACACACACACACACACACACGCGCGCGAGAGAGCGAAAACACGCTAAAGCGAAAAACTTGTAAACTTGCAAACATGAATCAAGACGGTGGAGCACCGCTAGAAAAACAGGTTTATTAACAAAACCGAAGGAAAGCTTAACGTTTTGAAAATATATTATTATTATAAACAACAATACATCATTATTATTTAATAACATGCTTTATCGGTTTTCTTCTTCTTGAACCGTGAGTCGTCCTCATCATCATCATCATGATTTTGAGATTTGCCTTCCCTATCTCATCGCTCTTTTCTTTCTTGAACCATCATCTTGGATGTGAGATACACCCAGCTCAACCACGTCATCGCTTTCATCATTATCAATGTTCGGGTAGAATCGGACATCTTCGGGTTTGTCTGAGTATTGACCTAACCACACTCTAACATAGCCCTGGAGGCATGTTTATAAATCTAAACGCCTCTTTTATGGTCGAGGTATTTTCTCCTAAGACGCCGTCTTAGGGCTATGTTAGAGTGTGGTTAGGTCAATACTCACATCGAAGATGTCCGATTCTAGAACATTGACAAGCACGCTTGCACAAGACCAAAGGCTACTGCGTTCTGGCGTCTTAGGAGAAATACACTGTTAATTAAACCCGCTTTAGTTTTAGTTCCACGATTATCATCAACCTGCATAATTCTTAGAAACGACAAGGCGTTTAGATTTATAAACATGCCTCCAGGGTCTATGTTAGAGTGTGGTTAGGTCAATACTTTAACAAACCCGAAGATGTCCGATTCTACGAACATTGACGAGCACGCTTGCACAAAACCAAAGGCTAGCTGCGTTCTCGTTTCTCGTGTGTTTCGCTCTTTAAAGTTAACTGTCATCGAGTGAGCATTACTATAATGTATTCTCCTGTTTATGAGCCAACATCAGCGGACATTAGAGATTTTACGGACTTGTTAATAAACTATTACAACATAACCGTTCAAGATAATGATGAAGCGATGACGTGTTGAGCTGGGTGTATCTCACATCCAAGATGATGGTTCACAGAAGAGAAAGAAGAGCGATGAGATAGAGGGAAGGGCAAATCTCAAAATCATGATGATGATGATGAGGGACGACTCACGGTTCAAGAAGAAGAAGAAACCGATAAAGCATGTTATTAAATAATAATGATGTATTGTTGTTTATAATAATAATAATATATTTTTCAAAACGTTAAGCTTTCCTTCGGTTTTGTTAATAAACCTGTTTTTTCTAGCGGTGCTCCACCGTCTTATCATGTTTGCAAGTTTACAGTTTTCGCTTTAGCGTGTTTTCGCTTGGGGTGTGTGTGTGTAGTGTGTGTGCGTACGGTGACGTACGTAGGCGTGAACGCCGTCGTGTGAGCGTACGTGCGAGCGCGTCGTTCGTGCGTGCGTGGACGTGCGTACGTACGGTGTTCGTGACGTGCGTGCGTACAGGTTCGGTCGACTAGCGTAGCAGCTTGCGTGGTGCGTGCGACGTGTGTTCTGTCGTGCGTGTTTTTCGTTTGATCCTCGAAAGCAGTGCTAGTCGTTGTAGTTGTTGTAGGCATTGTGTTGACTAAGAGCTATAATTAGCGTTGCTTGCTATACCCTGGCCGTGGAGTTATGTTTAATTAGCTTTTTTTGACAGATGTATTTATTTATGATAAGATCAGGCTTGCTGTAAAGTAATATAGAGGTGAAACTAACTAGCTAATGTGTTTTGCTACACGTATCACAGTATTAAGATTCGGTTTATGTATTAGAAAACGTACTACAGCTTCGAAACAGAGTGCAGATAAAATTGAAGAAAGTGAATACGGTACAACTTCGGCGAGCAGACTTAAAGGTTTTAAGTGTACAGCATTCCCAGAGCAGCGTTGAAACCATTTAATTTAGAGCTAACCTCGTGTCCATGTAATAATGTCTGATAAACTATTAGGGTTATTAGCTTTGCTTTATAGGTTACAATATAATCGTTCAAGGTTGTAGAGGAGGATCACAAAACTCGTTTGCTCTCGTGATGATAGCTTTTCTTAAAAATACCGCAGGCTGTCTCATTCAAAAATCTCATGCAAAAACATCAATAATCGTTAGCAATGTGCTATCCGATATTATGCTTACTTAATGTATCACTAGTATAGCTTTTGATATCGCACGACGAGCACAGCAAGACGCTGTTCGCACGCCGTTGTACGCTCATTCGAGCTCTATCGAAATCAATAAATTTCCCGAAGAATAATCACCATCAAACTTGTAAATTAATACATGTAATAAAGTTGGAGCACGTAGAAACAGGTTTATTAACAAATACCGAATGAAAGCTTAACGTTTGAAAATATATTATTATTATTATGATGACAACAATACATCAGTTATTAGATTTAATAACATAGCTTTATCGGTTTTATTCATTCTTTTGAACCGTGAGTCGTCTCATCTATCATCATCATGATTTTGAGATTTGCTTCTTATCTCATCGCTTTCTTTTCTTGAACATATCTTGGATGTACATCGTACCGTCATGCTTATATTCTGAACGGTTTGTTGTAATAGTTCAGCTTAAAAGTCGTGAATTCTATGATCCGCTGATGTTGGCTCATAAACAGGAGAATACAGTTATAGTAATGCTCACTGATGACAGTTAGACTTTAAGGAAAAACTAAACGAGAACTGCAGCTTTGTATTTTGCTGTTAATTCGTATGAATCTTGTTCTGATATTGACTAACACATAATCATAACCCTGAGATGTTTTAAATGTATTACTGCATCTTTATAGGAGTAATTTCGTCTAAGAGCCGTCTAGGCTAAAGTAATGTGGTTAGTAACGTACAATTCGTATGCCGAAAATTCTAAACATCTACTAGGCTTATTGTATAATTCACCCAGTATTAATTTGGAAACGTAAACCATTGAAATACCTTTTGCCTTTATATGTTCCGTTATATCAACCTGATATTCTTAAAAAGCGTGTTAATTTTAATTTAACTCTATGTTATATTAAGTAATTATTACTTTTTAATGGGCTTTTACAGCTGTTAATGAACACATTACAATAAAATAGTTTTGTGTGTATGTAATTAAACATGCAAATAAATCAGATATGATGTTCCTAATGTATAGGCATAGGGTTGAAAACACGGTCTCACACGTGGATGTGTAAAAATAGGGGCGAAAATATACGTCCTACACGTAAGCGAGTAAAAATAAGGGTGGAAAATCCGGTCTCACACGAGGGTATATAAAAATAATTAGGGATGAAAAATACGTTCTCACACGTGGATGTGTAAAAAATTAGGGTTGAAAATCCTGTCTTACACGTGGATGTGCAAAAATAGGGGTGAAAACATACGTCCTACACGTAAGCGAGTAAAAATAAGGGTGGAAAATCCGGTCTCACACGAGGGTATATAAAAATAAGGGTGGAAAATCCGGTCTCCCACGTGGATGCGAAAAATAGGGTGAAAACCGGTCCCCCACGTGGGCGGGCTTGTGACGTCAAAATCCAAGATGGCGGCGACAAGTGTCCGGGTACTACTCATGCTTTACTAAAAGATGAGTCATAAGACACCTCTCGCCGGCCCGACCATACACTGTAATTTAGGTCGAACAGACGTAGATAAAGCTCATGAACTATATCGACGACTAAACACCTCAAACTTAGCATCTTAATCACCCCTATTTATAAGAGAATATATGAGAGTAATTGGAAAGATTATTTTTTTTTAGAGCAAACGAAAAATATGTGCCCTTTTTTATTATTGCTTTTATTTACTTTATATTTCATATAGAATAGACCATGAAAAAATACTGAAGTGTATCGATAGCTAAACGCCCCAAATTAAGCATCTTAGTAACCCCGGTTTATAAGCGACCATATGAGAGTATTTGGAAAGTGTAATAACTTCTTTATAGCAAACGACTATATGTGCCCTTTTTTATTGCTTTTGTTTACTCAGCATGTTATGTAGAATAGTCGAAAAAAATTAAATTATTTATTCTGTACTTCATGTCGAATAGATGTAGATAAAAATCCTGAACTATATCGATTATTAAACGCCTCAAATTACGCACCGTAGTAACCCCCGTTTATTGAGCATATGAGAGCAATTGCAAAGTTTAAAATTTTTTTGAGTAAACGGAAATATGTGCCCTTTATCATTGTTTTTGTTTACTCTACATTATATAGAATAGACGATGAAAAAAATCCTGAACTTATATTGATGGATAAACACCGTAAGTTATGCATCTTCGTGACCTCCATTTATACGTGTGCATATGAGAATATTGAATATATCGACGGTTAAACACCTTTATAAGCGAGCATATGAATTTTTTTTTAGGGCAAACTAAAAAGATGTGCCCTTTTTTATTGCTTTTATTTACTTGAATATGTGCTCAATTTGGATAGTGTAAAAGATTTAGGCTGGCAATAACATTCTAGGACACACGGTATTTTAATTGATTTCGTACACATCTCCTATAACTACACTATCAACGTTTATCTATTAGTAGAGGCAATAAATAAACCAAATTATTCTTGTAAAAAGTGGAGAATGATTGATGTTTTTATTTTATTTGAGAGAGAACTGTGAAGTTGTATACTTAGTTGACCGAGAAAATTAAGTTTATTGTGTTGGTATTATGTAGTATGCTACAAGTTTCTAATAGTTTAAAAGTATAAGAAATTATATCAATTGTGAGTTATTAATAACTAACAATACTATAGTCATAGTTGAATATACAGACGTAAAACAAAAAAACAATAAAACTAGAGTAGCGTGCTTGCGTGTGTGGTCTCTCGCGGCGGTATTGAAAACAAACAACTTTACCAAGTAAATTACACTTTGTAAGAAATTTTCTCATGTAAATTCTTTTCACTTAAATTTACGTTCAATTGAAAACGTTACTTTTTAAGTATGCAGTTAAAAATATTTTTTTTGTATGTATTTAATTCAATAACCATTTAATAAAAATGAACATCACAAAAAATAATAACTTATCTTCTGTTATTTAAGTACATTACGTCAATTGAATGATTTGTTTTCATGGTCAAGTTTATTAAATGTATCATTAAATCGAACATTCGAATTGTAGACATTTTTTTCTGTAATTTGATATTTTAAGGTCTATTCAAGCTTATATTCCTAATTATTTAAAAAAATTAATCTTACAAATAGTATGTTTAAATAAAAAGTATTAAAATAATGAGGGTAACTATTACTGTTGTTTGTAAATGTGCAATTTTCGCTTCTTTAAATTGTTAAAGCAATCAAGATTGCAAAATTCTTTCATCAAATGTGTGTTAGTCACCTCAATTTTATGAGAGAGGAACATTCATCATTGTATGCAGCATTCAAAGAAATTTTACATTAATTAGAAATGTATTAAGGACAGCATCATAGTCACTCGTTAATAACTCCAAAAACACTGAACGAATTTATACTAGAAATAAGTTTTAATAACGTCGTCAATACATTAGTATGTTTTTAAAATACTCTAGCTAATTAAAAACTGAGAAGTTGACCACCCAATAAATGTGGTGTACAGCGATGAGTAAATATTGTGTATGCAAATATTCCTAAATATCAGTAACTATTCGTAAATATCATAAAATATTCCCAAATGTGCCTAAATATTAAGAAAAATTCGAATATACGCGGTGGCTCATTAGTGTGTGGACGGCAAATAACTTAAAAAGTATTAGAGATAGAGAAAAATTTTCTTCACAACAATTGTACAGTTTTTAGAGATGCACAATCGGAAAATATTAGTAAGTATACAGGGTCGTACAAAAAACGTGTGACATACCAAACATATTTTTAAATTCGGCTTTTCTCCTGATTCTAAAAATATACGATTGTCATACATTATATCGAATGGTTTAATAGATATGACCATTTTTTATGGCAATTAAAGGTTAATTTAGTTAATTACAATTTCAACAATTGAAAATAAACAATAGTTCTGATTATGTAACAAAATAGTACGTATGCTGTGTTTTTCAAAATTACTTTCAAATTTTGAGATATCTTTATTTTTTTATACAGGGTGAACAAGAATATCTATTTTAAAATTTCTCAATTTTTTCAAACAACCTGTATATTATTGCATATTTGTAATCAGCTATCTTTCGTGATTCTAAAAATGTATGCATTTGATAATTTATACCGTAGGAATCGGAAGTTATGCCATTATTTTATGGAAATTGCGGTAATATTAATACGTGTTAAATTGTTTCAAGTTTTAAACAGAACTCCTTGTATGCATGTAAAGAATCGGTGAAACAAGTCTGAAAGAGACAGACTTTAATTGAAATAAACAAGATAAATTCAAAATAAAACCTTGCACTAGAAATTTAAAATAAAGTCATTGCTATAATAAACTTTTTCTCCAACCACCTAAGACGCTATATTATGACAGTATTTCGTACCAAATGTGGCTGATTTCGGGATTCTTCGAGTCTCCATGGCAATTGTATAAAAATTAGTTTAGTTTTTGTCCTAGTACAAAAAGTAAGTTAACCTTCACTAAATATCAACTCCATTTGCCGTGGTGGATAAAACCACATATGTTTATGTTCTTTCTTTTCCTACAGGTCCTGGTGTGTTTTAGCTTGATTTACTATTTTTTTCCATTCTTTTCTGTACTTAGTCTTTTTTTTCCAGTTTTGTATCTTCATTAATCTTATATCCCTTTGTTTGTTCTTTCCATCTTACCTTTGGTCTTCCTCTCCGTCCTTCTTCTGTCGGGCTTTCTCTTTTACAACAACAGATTTCCGCCTGACATTCGTTTTTTTTTCAGAGGTGGATCGAGCTTTACGTTAAATTGGCCCCACCCACTTCATTTTTAATCTACTGCCGTTCTTCTTGAGTAACAAGATTTTGAATACGTAACAAATTTGCACATAATTAGCACTAGGTAATTTTTTTAAGAAGTCAGATTTTTTTTCTGTTGTTGGGGGGGTTCAACTCGGGTTCAACTTAATGGACATCTAAAAAACGTACGGTTTTAATCAATTCTGAATTTTTTTAATTTGTATGTATCTATTTGGGGCTTATTCGCAACTGTAAACTACTCTATACAACATAGTTGGTATAGAGAGGTTAGTATAAATTATTTTCGTAAGAAAATCTGTAGCAACGGGTTATTAAGTAATTTTATGTAATTTTTTTATTTATTTATGCCGACTGGGGTTGGTTTGCGAAACACAAATTACCGGAATATATGCATGTTGTAAACATCGCTTAGTACAAATTATTTTCATGAAAAATCCCAATAACGGCTGATATAAGTATTTTTATGGAATGTTATTAGTTTATTTATTGGGGGGAATTTTTTTCGGAGCAGACACTACAGGACTATACACAAATGTGAAATTATTAGTACAAACTATTTTCGTAAAATACCTAGTTTAAGTTTTTTTTTGGAATCAGTATATATCGATTGGGGAGGTTAAATAAACTACGGGACTGTATGTAAATTTTGTATAGAGGTTAACAAAAATTAACGTATTATTTTCGTACAAAATCTTCATCGGTTTAGTATGTTTATAGAATTTTTATATTTGTTTATGTGTCTCCGATATTTCTGTAGTAAACCCGTCTTCTATACAGGGTGTCCCAACGATAGAGTAAAGTAAGTTTATGCTTAACTAGAATTATTTGTGTAAATATTGTATGGACCATGGGGTAGAGGTAAGAAGTGTGCATTTTTTAAAATATTGAAGTTATACAGGTGTGCCAGAAAAGCAGGACGTGAAAAAGTATGATTTTTTTAAATAGAACACCCGTATTTGATTTTAGTTTTAATTCTACGTGTCCATACAAACATATTTTGTCATACAAAATATTGGCTGAAAGTTTTAGTTCTTGAGATATTCGCGTTTAAAGATTATTATGGTCATTTTCGTGGGGTTGATGAATGGGCAATTGTTATTTCACAATAAAAAAAATTGATATTTCGTGTGAAAAATGGGTGATATATAGGATATATTTGACAAAAATGATAGATTTTTTAATCCCGAATAAAATGAAATAAAAATATATAGGGTGTGCAATAAAAAACTGATTTTTTAATTTGAGAATTTTCAAATTTGAATGGTTATAACAAACACCCTGTTGAGAAAATTAGAAATACTACTCGGTCTAAACGTTAGTATAATATCACTCATTTTTCACACGAAATATCAATTTTTTTATTGTGAAATAACGGAACAATTGCCCATTCATCAACCCCACGAAAATGACCATAATAATCTTTAAACGCGAATATCTCAAGAACTAAAAACTTTCAGCCAATATTTTGTATGACAAAATATGCTTGTATGGACACGTAGAATTAAAAACTAAAATCAAATACGGGGTGTTCTGTTTAAAAAAATCATACTTTTTCACGTCCTGCTTTTCTGGCACACCCTGTATAACGTCCAATATTTTAAAAAAATGCACACTTCTTACCTCTACCCCATGGTCCATACAATATTTACACAAATAATTCTAGTTAAGCATAAACTTACTTTACTCTATCGTTGGGACACCCTGTACAAGAGGAGACTGCAATGGAATGAATCCGAGTTTTAATCGCATAAAGTCCTGTAAAGTTCAATCCTCTTATAGGGTAAATTAACTATTGAATGATTTCTTTGTTTTAATGTTTTATTTGAGGTGAACTTGTTATTTTTTCGGATAATGCACAATGCTTTTTGTATACTACGCAATCATACAACCAAAAGTTGTGCCTCTTGTGCCTAAACGGTACGTGATATTAGCTTAATTTTTTGGTGACATATGTAAATTATTTTCAATTATACAGGGTGGTTCAAAAAATTGTAATATATCAACGCCATATATTTTGTCATTTTTTAAATTATACCTATCACTTACCAATTTTGAAAAAAATGTGATTCTAAGAAAATATTCAATTTAAACAAGAACTAAAGACACAGAAACATTTTACTTTCAGTAACACAAATTTATATCGATTTATTCTTTCAGGCTTTCATTTGCACTGTGTGGGATTTCGATATTTAGTACAGGGTGTTTGGGAAAATTATTCTTATTTTATATTTTTCAAACATCAAAAACCCACTTAACTTAAATGGATCACCCTGTATAATTTTTATTTATGTGAAATAACTTCATTTTCTATCAAAAACTATGAGTAATATTATTAAGATTTTTCTCTAAAATTTATATGGAAATTTTTTTTGTTTACATTCTAGTAGGTAATGATTTTAAAAGTAAGATATTGTTTGATTCATCTAATTGGCGGCTGTCCTTAACCTTAGTGTTCGGTCAAATACTGTTCAAATTCTAAAAAACGAAACAGTATTCTCAAGAAGAAAGAGTGGATATGACGTTTATCCTTGGTGAATGTTTTACTACGCGGAAATGTATCTCAATAGACCACATCCAGACAAAAGAGCTTTTGAAGAATTGCTACAAACTTTTTGTGAAACGGTAGTGTATCCTAGAAGAAACAGACCAAACGTTGTAACTAATGAGTTCTTAATTTTGGGCTCAGTGATTGATAATGCAAATGTTCAAGAGAAATTTCTAGACAAACTGGAATTAGTCAATCAAGTGTTTGGAGAATTTTGAAAACGTAAGTACCATCCTTATCACAACAACTTCGTCAAAATTAGCTGGACGAGACTTTCGACGGAGGTTGGATTTCTGTGTTTGGAGTCTTGAAAAAGTTGAGGAAGAAGATAACTTCTTTAAATTTGTGTTATTTACCAACGAATCAACTTTCCACAACAATGGCTTGGTAAACCGACATAACTTTCATTACTATGATACTCAAAACCGTCACCTGCATCGCACTGTTGTTTGGCGGAATTGTAAGAAACCATGTGATTGGTCCATATTTTTTTGATGGAAACTTGAACGGTTTTTAGAACAAGAATTTTCGAGTCTTCTAGATGAAGTTTCTTTAGATATTAGAAACAAAATGTGGTTACATCTAGATGGTGCCCCTCCACATTTTAGTCGGAATGTAAGGAATTATTTGGATAGACAATTCCCGAATAAATGGATTGGAAGGGGAGGCCCATATGGATTTCCACCTAGATGTCCCGAATTAACCAGCATGGATTTCTTTTTTTGGTGTTACATTTTAAATTTAGTTTATAACAGTACACCAACCACTGCTGATGACATGAAGATTAGAATAAAGGATGCGTTTGCTACTGTAACACCAGATATCCTGAGAAACGTAAGGAGATCTTTTGAAAAACGAGCGCGGTTATTCATAGAAGAAAATAGTGATCATATTGTTGGATTTAACTCTATTATTTTAATTAATGTCCTGTTTATATTTGTTTGTTTTTTGGTTAACATTTTTCATGGTTAGCCTTCGACCGTTAGACGGTGTACTGATTTGTCATCTTCATCTTTAGCAATGTTTAATTTTTTAATGATCTAGTTAATATTTACTAAGATTATATTCCATAGTTAGTTTTATACGTTTATCAAACTGTTATATTAATAGTAGGATTATGTTTTATGTTTTAATTTTCAAATTTCACAAAATTTTAATAGATATTACTAATGACGAAGATTACTGTAAGTGTTATCGAAACGTTTAGATTGTATTACATTAATATACAAATATAACATTAAAAATCCAAGAAAAAGATAAGTATTTTAATATTGAGCATTTATTGTAGTATTTTTTTTCATGAACGTTTACGTCTTGGTTTTAGTTTTATTTTTTATTAATTTATTAACTACAATTCAAAAATCATTAGCTACCTATTAGAATGTACAACAAAAAAAATTCCATAGAAGTTTTAGAGAAAAATCTTAATAACTTGTTAATCGTCAATCTAAAATTGGATATAGAGCTCAAAAATGTGTAAATATACAGTGTTCTATTTGAAAAAATTGACTTCCACTCCTTTTTTCATGTGAACAAAGTATCTGCATTTTTTAAAGACCCTGTATGAGGCAAATAAAAATATGACACGAAGTGAAGATTCTCATGGTATCACTCCACTCCATTTCGAATTTGATCGTCTTAGTACCAGAGAGTTCAAGATTATCAAAAATCGAAATTAATTTATATCTCTTAAACGATAATAGATAGGTATAGGGAAATAGTACATGAAGTTGTTGACAAAGTAATAGGAAATCATAATAGGGTGTTCGATTTGAAAAATCAAAGTAGTCGCTACTTTATAGTAGAAGCGGCAACGCCGCATCATCTAAAATATTTTAGGCGTGTAGATCATATTAATTTATGCATACTGTCAAATTTTCATGTTGATTCGTTGTCTGATTTGCCAGAAACGTCTAATTAAGGCCTGTATATCCCGTTAGTATTGAAATGGTTAAACTAAATTAGAAGTTACTTTAATTATTGAGTAATAATTAAATTTTGCCATCGCCTGAAATTCTGTTTTGGGTATTTATATGTGTACATTTACCTGTACGTTTGCTTCTATTTGTACTGGGCTTGGTTTTTGATATAAAGCTTAATTTAAGCAGCGGACATTTTTTTTTGTTTAATTTTTTATGCTTATTTGTATACTACGTTCACCTTGTAGTAAACTTTCGAGCACGTGCGGTTCATCTTTTCTTTCAGCTGTCCATCTCCCTTTTTCTGATTTGTGGGAACCTTCTTATTACATATAATCAGTGTATTTTGTTACTTTATTAGAAATAATCTAAACTGGGAGATGAAAAAGAAAGTTGGTGGCGGGCATTGACAAACGAAAGTATAAAAAATGTTAATGCAGAAGTTCTGACTTTCTGAGACTTGTTTTTAATAATTAGGCAGTTCACAGCGTGATTTTAATCACTTACTAACAGAGATTGATTGAAACCACTAGCGTCTCTTCATTTTTAAGTACTAAAATGTAAAGGCTCTTAAAAAAGGTACAACCTATTAATTACAATTCTAGCTTTCTTTGATCGGAATTGATCAAAATATTGAAACATTCTCTTCAATTATAAACAAAAGAAAGGTATAATGTATTACAAATAGTAACAGAAAATTCTACACTGTGATGAGAATTTCAATCTAAAAGTACGTACACAATGAAATTCTTGTAACTTAAAAATAAAGTTAATTCCATTAACTGTAAAAGTGGTAATAAGAGTTACAAACTTTCAAACTCACAAGGGTTTAATTATTTGAACTGGTCAAACTTGTTTTGTGGGATCTTTTATCTACAATCAACTGAAAACTGCAACATCTGTCAGCATAAATTATACCTTTCATACTTTCCCTACATTTATGGATTAAATCTATTAACAGTATTGTGATTCTTTACTGAGATTAAAAAAACACTGTAATATTTCTGTTTTGTTCTACTTCTACGTAATGCTTGATGGATGGCTTGTTCAAGCTGCGAATCATAAAATATGATAGTAGTTAATGAAAATATTGTTATTTACACAAGATTACAATTAGATAAGACCTTTTGATGAAAGGCGGTACTCTCAAGTTGCAGCACATTAAAAAAACCGATTCCACTGTTATCAAGTTTAATTGAACTATGCACATGATACTATAATCACAGATGTAACAACATTATGTGCTATAATTAAAACACAATTTTAATTTTTGTAAACAAATTAGTACAGCTTTAAAATGTGTCTGCAACATTTCTAATTAACTGCGAACTTTAATCATGTGCATTTATAACATTCATATTACAATCACAAAATTAAAGTACTTTTCGTTGACTTTTCTGCTCTAGCTATTTCAACCGGTGTGAAAAGAGCGGCCAGTTTCAGCAGCCAAAATTTACGGAAATACACGACAACCCAGTGGCGTTCGTGAATAAATTAATTACCAAATCTATAATCATTACTTATTCAAATACTTATGTCATTAAGCATAAAAATAATACAAAAACCGTCTTTACAAAGCGTCTAATGTTGTTAATCGCTACTTTTATACATCTCGTAAACCAAACATAGTATCAGGATGAAATTTTCAGGATAAATACTTTATTAATTAAGGATGACAATGTTTAAGTAAAAGCGTTATGCAAACCGTCTAAGGGTTGTTCATAGCACCCTTGTTTATAGTCTTGAAAACTAAACATAGTATCAGGATGAAATTTTCAGTGATAAATACTTTATCTATAAGGAATAACAATATGCAAAGTTGTTTTGCAAAACCGTTAAGGTAGTTGTTCATAGTACCCTTTATACATCTTGAAACTAAACATATAAATTATTTTAAGATAAAAATAAAACTACGTTTGTCAAGACACTTTAATTGTACTAAATATTTACTGAAATTCTCAGCTGATAAATACTTTATTAATTAAGGATGAAATGATGCAAAAGTTGTTTCTATAAGCAAAGCCGTTTAAGGTTTGTTCAAGCACTTTTATACATTCTTAATAACTAAACAGTATTTCTGAGGATAATTCATCCTGATAATTATACTTTAATTAATTAAGTGATAACAGATATGCAAAAGTTAGTTCTATGCACAACGTTTAAGGTTTTCAAGATACCTTTATACATCTTGAAATAAACAATACTTGATAATTTCAGGATAAAGTACTTTATCTAATTTCATGCCTGATACATATGTTTAGTTTTCAAGATGTATAAAAGGTAGTATGAACAACTTAACGGCTTTGCAAAAACAACTTTTGCTATTGTATCTTAAATAAAAAGTATTTCTGAGAATTTCATCCTGGATAATATTTATTAATGTATAAGGATACTATGAACAACCCTTAAACGCGTTTTGCAAACAACAACTGTTGTTCATACATTTCATCCTTAAATAAAAGTATTATCCTGATGAAATTTCATCCTGATATATTTAGTTTTCAAGATGTATAAAAGGTAGCATGAACAAACCCTTAGACGTTTGCAAAACAACTTTTGCATCACTTGTTATCCTTATAATAATATAAGTAATTTATCCTGAAAATTTCATTCCTGATACTATGTTTAGTTTTCAAGATGTATAAAAGTACTATGAACAACCGCTTAAACAATTCTTTGCAAAATCCTTAATATAAGTTTGTCAAATTTCATCCTATATATTTTAATTAAAAAGGTATACTGAACAACCTTATCACGTTTGAAAAAACTTTGATCATTGACTTATTATAAGATTTATCTAAAATTCACGATACTATGTAATTTCAACTTAACGGATTAGCATAAACCCTAACGTTAAAAAACTTTTGCATCATTGTCATCCTTAATTAATAAAGTATTTATCCTGAAATTTCATCCTGATATTATGTTTAGTTTTCAAGATGTATAAAAGGGGTAGCTATGAACAACCCTTAGACGGCTTTGCAAAAACAACTTTTGCATCATTGTTATCCTTAATTAATAAAGTATTTATCCTGAAATTTCATCCTGATACTATGTTTAGTTTTCAAGATGTATAAAAGGGTAGCTATGAACAACCCTTAGACGGCTTTGCAAAAAACCTTTTGCATCATTGTCATCCTTAATTAATAAAGTATTTATCCTGAAAATTTCATCCTGATACTATGTTTGGTTTACAAGATGTATAAAAGGGGTAGCGATTAACAACCACCTTAGACGGTTTTGTAAAAGCGGTTTTGTATTATTTTTATGCTTAATGACATAAGTATTTGAATAAGTAATGATTATAGATTTGGTAATTAATTTATTCACGAACCCCACTGGGTTGTCGTGTATTTCCGTAAATTTTGGCTGCTGAAACTGGCCGCTCTTTTCACACCGGTGCTATTTCAATTATTTACTAACTGACGTCTGTCGCTAGTCCTTTTGTTTGTACCTCAAGGAGTTGGTTTGTACTGAATTCCCAATTTTTTTTAAAGAGGTAACTTCTTCGTTTAAAGATGTTTTCATAGTCAGGAAACGGATACTGTTTTGTTTTCGTTTGCACCGGTTTGTACCACTTTTTTTCCTTTGTATTTCAAGGGGTACAAATTTAACCAGGGGTTAAAAATGCCAGCACCCCGCTTTAATATTTTTTATCGTTCTCGACGGAATTCGAGAGAGCATCGATTGTACTGCATTGTACCATTTTTCCTTTTGTTTGTACCTCAAGGGGTTATTTTGTACCGAATTTCTAAAATTTTTAAAGGGGTAACTTTCTCGTTTATAGAGGTATTCAAAATCAGGAAGCGGATACTGTTTCGTTTTCGTTTGTACCGGTTTGTACCTTTTTGTATTTAGCAGGGGTTAAAGATGCCAGTACTCCACTTTAAATTTTTGAGCGGGTGCGTGCGTGCGTGTGTGTGTGTGTGCGTGCGTGTGTGTGTGTGCGCGCGCGTGTGCGTGTGTGTATGGATGTATGTTAGTATCTACGATAACTCCAGAACGAAAATACCTACGTACTTAAAATTTTGTATTTAAGCTTGTTTTCATTTGGCTTAGAGCTGATTAGATTTTGGGAGAAATCCAGCGGCGGAGAGGGGGGTTTATTAGGTTCAGTTATTGGTTTTTATCAAATATTTCTAAAACGGCTGCATATTTATAATATATAAAACTACCTAGATATAGACCTTAAGCACATCGATTAATTATATTCTATGCAATTTTTTGATACGACTCGTAATCTAGCGGGAGAAAAATTCCTAAGGTAGAATTTTAATGTTTAATTCAATTTTTTTCATTATCTGAATAACGATTGATTAAAAAAAAAGTGTAGACGTATTTTTTGAAGAAAATTTAATTTTACATAGATTTTCTTTATAACGTTTTTTAATATAAAGCGAAATAAATTTAAAAATTAAATAAATATGATTGAAAATGCAGAATCTGTATAATCGATATTTTTATAGAAGCGGGCGGCGTTGGAATTTTTTTTTTCGTTAACATTATAATATGCCTACTAATCTCGATCTGACATGAAGTTTTAAACGTCATTCTGACAGATTATTGTTTTTGTTGTAATAATGTTGCTTGTTTTGTTATGAATGTATAAAAAAAAGGTTACATAATTATATAAAAAAATTGAAATTAAAATTATTTCATTTCTTTTAATTTCCATTTTGTAAGTTGGAAAGTCGTGTGGTGTTCCACATCAGATTGTTAATATATATAAGACATAACTTGACCGAAAAAGAAAAATTAAATTGTCGGTAAGTAGTAAACAGATCACATTACAAACACCTTATAGCAATCTATTATTCAGCATCTCTTTATGTGCGCGCCGCAAGTGTTTTATCTTGCTTTCGAAAAGCCGCTTATTCTTACATTGGAATACTGTTTCGAATTTCGTTAAAAGCGATTAAAATTATTAAAATGAACTGCTGACATTTTTTACACCTGGTTAAATTTGTACTCCTTGATGTACCTAGGCAAATCAAAAAGGGTACAATGGAGTTTAATCGTGGCTCTCTCGAATTCTGTTGAGAACGTTAAAAAATATTATAATATTAAAATATTATAATAAGTGGGGTACTGGCATCTTTAACCCCTGGTTAAATTTGTACCCCTCGAAATACGAAGAAAAAAGAAAAGGTACAAATCGGTATAAACGAAAACGAAACAATGTCCGCTTCCTGGTTTTGAAAATCTCTATAAACGAGAAAGTTACCCCTTTAAAAAAATTTGGAAATTCGGTACAAAATAACCCCTTCATGAGGCCTACTAATGAAACTAAATAGTTACCTTCCTGTGCAATATGTTCAGCTCATACACTCATACTTAACAGATCGAACCTTCAAAGTTAAGCAAGAAAGCGAGTTCTCTGAACTTAAAATAATAAAGCGGCGTCCGCAGAACGTCCTGGCCAGTACTATATCTGCTGTATACATGTGATATTCCGGAAAAGGAAAACATCAAGTAGCTACATTTGCGGATGACACCGCAGTACTAGCTATAGGAGATAACATAGATGAAACAACAGCCAAGCTCCAAGGCGCAATCGACGAAATAAGCACGTGGATGAAAAGATGGCGTATAAAGGCCAATGAAGAAAAGTCTGCTCATATAAACTTCACAAATAGAAGAATAAACTATCATCCAGTAAATCTGAATAATAACATAATCCCACACCAAGGAACAGCTAAATACCTAGGCCTTAATCTAGATGTAAAACTGAAGTGGAAAGAGCATGTCAAAAAGAAAGCAACCGAAGTTAAACTAAAATATAACAGCATGTATTGGCTTATGGGAAGAAATTCACAACTATCCATTAGAAATAAAGTACTGGTCTATAAACAGGTGATACGACCGGTATGGATTTACGGCATCCAGCTGTGGGCTGTACAAAAAGAGTAATTATTCTTGTATTCAGAAACTTCAAAACCGAGTGCTGCGAAACATAGTAAATGCCTTGGTACGTCCGAGACAGGGACCTGCATCGGAACTTCAGGTGGAGATGGTCGAGGAAGTAATCAGGAAGTTTGCCAGAAGCCATGAGGAGACTTCATAGACATCAAATCACGAAGCCTTACAACTCCTAGACAATCAAGATCTTGTCCGCAGGCTCAAAAGGACAAAACCGTTTGAATTAGTGTAGTGTAAAGCGTATAATAATAGTGGAAAGCAGAGTACAGTGCAAGTGAAAAGCAGAGTACAGTGCAAGTGTAGCCACGTCAGAAAATATGCTAAATGCGTCAGTAGCTAGGATGGATCAATGAAACATCCGGACTAACAACACTTTAGCAAATTAGGTCATAAATAAAATGTTAGTTAATCTAAAGATTAGGTGCATTATAAATAAACAAAAAAAAAAAAAAAAAAAATAACCCTTGAGGTACAAACAAAAAAAAAAGGTACAATGCAGTACAATCGATGATCTTTCGAATTCCGTCGAGAACGATAAAAAATATTAAAGTGGGGTGCTGGCATTTTTAACCCCTGGTTAAATTTGTACCCCTTGAAAATACGAAGGAAAAAAAAGTGGTACAAACCGGTACAAACGAAAACGAAACAGTATCCGCTTCCTGATTTTGAAAATCTCTTTACACGAAAAAGTTACCCCTTTAACACAATTTGGAAATTCAGTAGGTACAAACCAACCCCTTGAGGTACAAAGAAAAGGAAAAATGGTACAATTAGGTACAAACTATGCTATCTCGAATACCGTCATGAACGATAAAAAATTTTCAAGTGGTGTGCTAACATTTTTTAACTCCGGGTTAAATCACACCTTGAGGTACAAAAGGTAAAAAATGTGGTACAAACGGGTACAAACTATAAATCAGATGGAATCAGAATAATTTCATTATTTTAATGTGGGGTACCAGGTTCATGTAGGTTATGTTTCCAGACATCCCATTTTAACAAAATAAAATATAAATTTACTACATTTGTTACTCTACAATATGCACGTTTGTTATTTATAACAAAATACTTATTTTCAACTAGTGCGCTGTTTGTACATTTCTTGGTACGAGGTTTTCCATTTTAACCCGAGGCGTTAGCCGAGGGCACAAATAATGTGACAGCGCACGTCTTGCGAACAAAATTTTTTGTAATTGTTTACATAAAATTAGAAACAATTAAAATTTTAGTATACGCTCATTTGAGTCCGTAAAATGAGACTTTTTCGGACTCAGTCACAAAAAGTTGTTATCACAACTATTCACAACTATATATATATATATATATATATATATATATATATATATATATATATATATATATATATATATATATATGAACCAGTATTGTTCCATACTACAAATTGAACAACTTTATTTTGTTTGGTACATCAGAATCTGATAAGGCTTCTAAGTTAGAGATTTATTTACTATCCTCGCCACCAAATAATAAACTTTCGTCATCACTTACAATAGTACGAGTTAATATTAAAAAACGAATTCAAATTATTTCCATAATCATTTCTTTTACTTACTTACTCTTTTCCGAGATAGCGGTAGTGCATTTACAGGTTTTCATATTGTAAATATTGATTATTGTGAAATTTACACCGTAAAAGAAAGCAACGTTTACTTTGTGAAAATCGAAGAAGATATTGTTTATTATTTTAATTATCATATTAATGACCACGGTGAGCAATAAATAGAGTCCTACCAGATATTTTATCTTATTAATGGTTTTTGTAGGTTATAATTTATATTCAACAAAATACTAATTGCAGCAAGTTTTTTTTTTTACAAATGTTATTTAATTAACAGAAAAATTATAATTTACAATAAGTATACAATTTTACACACAAAATACAATTCTTTCTTTATGTCTACTAGGCGTATGTTTTAGTACATCCAATTTAATTTTAATTTTATAATTTAAATCTATACATTGTTCTTCCAATTCCCTTTCTAATCAATAATTAGATATGCACAACCAGCCCATATTTTCTAATTGTAGTATATAACGCAATTTATTTCTACAGCTTATCTGTTTAATAACTATTATAACATTATAACCAATTAGAATGTGGTACTATATTCTCTATTTTAGCAAACGTATGACCACTAAATGTGCTCGTACCGTTTGTATTAAATGTAATAAAAGGTTCTTGGTTTGGTTAAGACACTATCTCCAATCCATTATAAGGAACAAAATAAACCCTTCGCGTGTAAGTTTTTCTCGCCTTACCATTAAAAAATAATTCTTAAAATAACCTCTTATAAAGTAAACAGTTTTTATTCCATTTCTTTCTGGAAGTGCTCTAACATGTGGGTATTGTCTCTTATTATTAATAACGAAGGCGACATTTTATAAGTCCCATTTGTATCCATATTGTCCCAATAAGAATTAAAATAGTTAATAATATTTTGTTTAAATTCTGCCACTGTTTGTTCTTTTTCCAATAAATCCATATACTCTTCTTTTAGTGTTGTATATAGTCCAATTTTCGTGTGTTTAAAACCACTTCTTCCAGTTCCAACTTACGCTTCTTTATGGATAGTGCGTAAGC
This sequence comes from Vesta saturnalis, assembly GCA_036346205.1. NCBI lineage: Eukaryota > Metazoa > Arthropoda > Insecta > Coleoptera > Lampyridae > Vesta > Vesta saturnalis. Next base: position 635,427 of record JARFJB010002548.1, on the reverse strand, counting down.
TTGGGGAAGGGGTCCTATTTCCTTAATAGGATATGATTTTAGTTTGCTGTTAGTGTTACTTCCTTTCCTACAAACTTGGGGGATTACATTGGTTGTTTTAACGAGACCATTTTTCGCTATGTTAATTCCTTCCGATATTGTAGAAAACATTGTCGTAGATTTCGTAAAATAGGTTTCGTCAGCCCTAATAAAACACTTTTAATAGGTATGTATTTCGTCTTTGTTTTCTTCTTCCATAACCTCTATGTAGTTTATAGGCAGACAATTAAAACCAAAGGCAGAAATTGCATAACTTTATTTTTTCTCTTTCTTTCGAATCGGCCTGTAGTTTTAATTGCATCCCAGTCAACTTTCTTGTATTTTCGTTTCCCCAGTATACAAATTGCAACAATGACGACCAAGGTGTCCCAGGGGGTGGGGCTTGTGACATCACAAAAAAAAAACAAAATGGCCGCTAAGGTGTCTCTGTTCTACACATATATTTTAAACGAAAAAAAAATATATTTTTTTAAATAAAAATTATTTATTTCTTATCATCTTCGTTTTCAATTTCATTTAGTTGTAAAACTTTTTCAACATATTCACGAGCATGTTTTTATTTTTGCTATTCCCAAGAAATTTTTCCTTTTTAATTTTAATAGGCACATTTTCTAGAATCATAAATTCATTTAATGCATTTATTTATGAATGCCGATGTCTTTCAACCGATTTTGCACACACCTTGTTATAGAATAACATACCTCTATCAACTACGTACCAACCCACCGCAAGTTGTCACGTTAAAGTACTCCAGCGTAACTATCTTAAGTTTAGAGTTAAACACTCAAAAGGCAGCCACTCTCCTCTACAATTAAATACGTTACATTTTCAGCAAATAAAAAATCAACTTCTTTAATGACTGACGCATCAGTTTCCACAAGAAACTTCCTTACAGAGGTAGCTTCAGCTGCTTACAAAATTTCTCATACGGCAACCATATACAAACTGTGCACAGTGCATCACTGTGGCTGTAGGATCTTGGAAAGCTCAAGCAGCCCCCCTTCCTTGGAAGAAATGAAACACGTTGAATATTCATTTTAGAAATAAACTCAAGTTTGCTGTAGTTGAAATTACTTATACACAAAAATCCATAATTAGTTATTAAGTACTTAAATAATCGTATTTTAAAAAAATAAAAAAGAAAGATTTTAATAGTATGTACTTAGTAATGAACATATTTCAATCAAAATATAAAAATTGTATTCGTAGGACCTGAGTAAACCCAGAAAAAAGATTTGAATTATTAAGTAAACGCCCAAGTTCAAAACATGCAAAACCGCAAACATTCAAACAAAGAAATAAGTTACTCAACACCCAAACATTGAAACACGCAACTCCCAAAACACTGAAACTAGCCAACAAACAATATATACAATAAACGAGAAAAGGTGCCAAAGAAACTAAAACATGCAGAAAAATTAATAGCCAACAAATCTATACCCAAACAAGTAAACTCCCAAACAAACAAATTAGCAAACAAATGAAAACCAAAAAACGTAAACCCACAAACACGCAAACAAGGGAACTAGTAACCAAGCATGCGTCCAAGCGAAATATCCAAAACAAGGAAGAAAACATACCGAAGAAACTAAAAGAGTCTAGTAGCCAACAAACACATTCGCACGCAACTTAACAACCAAATCCGTTAAACACATAAACCTGTAAACAAAGAGAATTCGATTATGCGTCCAAACGAAATACCCCAAACAAGGAAGAAAAGATACTAAAGAAACTAAAACATTCAGAAAATCTAGTAACCAACAAACACATGCGCAGACAAGTTAGCACGTAAACCCACAAATACGCACACAAAAGAAAATAGCAATCACATATGTATTGAAGCACAAAAAGATGTTAAACCAGTAATTTCACAAACATGTAAACATAAAAAAAACCCAAAACAAAGAAATTGCCCAATAAACACCCCAAACAAGTAAGAAACATGCCAGGAAAAAAGGAAAAAGCCAGGTATTTAATTTCCTCCCCAAGGGGGAGGGAGGGCTATTCGAGCTTTCCAAGCTCCTTCAGTCACACTCATGGATTTCCAGCATAAATACTTACATTACGTATATATGCATGGTTCGATTAAGGATGGGTGTGGTCAGAATAGGATCGGAGTTAGGGTTCTGGGAGCATTCGCTTAAGTAGCCGCACATACGCGTGTGAAGTTAGCACCCCGACAAAGAGTTCCAATAGTTCTGATTACAGTTCTAGCTTCCTTTTAAAGAGTTTAGAAGTACTTTATAAAAAATAAAGAGTTCCTTCCGCTCATTAACGGTTAAAAATTTTAATTTGAAAAATTGGGTGCTAACTTCCCATCGAAAATGGAGTCCGGCAGTTTTGACTAGTTAAATTACTATATTTAGCAAAGGTCTAAATTTCCTGATATGAAAAAAAATTTTTCGAAAATTAAAAAAAAAATTTTTAATTTTTGAAAATTCAATTTTGGCATGCAATAGTTTCAATCACCTTTTGATGTTCTTTTATTCATACCTAAGAATTCCCCCTAATTTAAAAAAAATATATAATAAAAAATGAAACAGTTACGGCCCTTTTCTTTATAAAAAGAAAATGTTAACAAAAAATATTTTAAAGAGTTCTAATAGTTCTCGCAGCAGATTTGGATAGTATTCGAAAAGTTCTGAAAGAAATTATAATGATCGAAAGCCATCCGATTAATATTTAGAGAATCATTCGAGTTAAATTCTGTAAGTATCAACGATGAATATTTAAGAGTTCCAATAGTTCCAAAATAGTTCTCGTGTAGTTCTCGACATGCACAATGCCGTTCCAAAGAGTTTCGATGTTAAAATTAATTATATAATTTTTTTTAAAAATGAATTTAGCTGAAAAATGGGCTATTTTTTACTAATTGTTAAAAAATTATCTAATTAATTTTATCATCGGATCTCTTTAGAAAGGCATTGTGTATGCTCAGAACTATACGAGAATTGTTAATCAGAACTCTTGAAATCGACCTGCGTCTCACCTATATCCTCGCAAATTAAGTATCGATGAACAATTTGAAGGATTCCAATAGTTCCCACAGTAGATGTGGATAGTACACAGAAAGTTATAAAAGAAATTCTAATAACTGAAAGCAATCCGATCAATAATTAATGTTACACAAAAAAATTTGGATTTAGCACCAAAGTTAGAAACTTAGAATCATTAAAAAATATTTTTTTTCATAGAAATTTTGAGCTGTTTCAGTTTAAATAGTTTTTCAATTATTAAATATATATTTTATGAAAATACAAAATGGAAATTAAAAGAAATAATAATAATTTTAATAGCATTTTTATTAGGATAATTTGCAATCTCTTTTACATTAAGTTCATTACGAAAATAGGCAACATTGTAAAAACAAAAACAAAATCTATGTCAAACAGAGGTTATGGACATCTAGATGCTAACTTAAAAAATTAAAAACAATGAAATAATTTTGTGCGAAATTGGAAGTAGAAGTTTCTCTGGTGTCAAAATAGTGACAGAAGCGGAACATTTTCTGCCTAGGTACCAAATATGTCACATCTCCCTAAGAACTTTATTTTATACGTTTTGACAGTTTCAAATACTGAGTATAAAAATACAAACGCAAGAACTAAAGAACTAACTTATTTATTTGCGTTTACAGTAATTTTTCACAATTTTCAGTTTTTTTGAAAACAATTTTCTGACTCTAGGTATGGTTGTCAAGGTATTCTACGAATTCCAAAAAATATACTGATTGGGCGAAACTATTATTAAATTTATTAATTTTCGGCGTTTATGTGTTTCCGCTTTTGCAAAAGATAGTATATACATCTAGGGAGAGAATGCTATTTCTTCCTCGATGTTTTGTATCCCTCGTTCTGCAAACTGCGTCTCAGGAAAAATTATGTATTTCTCCCCCTCTATGTATAATATACTATTAATTATAATTTTTTTAGGATAACTATGCAATCTCTTTTTTATACGTTCATAACGAAAACAGGCAACATTGTAAAAACAAAACAATAATCTACGTCAGAATGACGTTTAAGACCTCATGTCAGATAGATATTAATAGACATAAATACATGGTAACTTAAAAAAAAATTCCAAAGCCGCCCACTTCTATGTCACTAATATAGTTGAACCATTTTCGTTCATGTTTAATTAGTGTTTAGTTTTACCTTGCGTTATATTAAGAAACTTTATAAAGAAAAGTTATGTAGAATAAAATTTTCTTTCAAATATAAGTATGTCTACCTTTTTTCTTATAAAATTAATCGTTTTTCAGATATTGAAAAAACTGAACCAATACTTAAATTCTACCCTAGCGTCATATCACAAAATTGCATAGAACATAATTAATCGATATGTTTAAGGGCTATACATAGGTATGTTTATATCTTTGAAATATGCAGCTGTTCTAGAAATATTTCAAAAAAACCAAAAACTGACGCTAATAACCTCCACCGCTGGATTTTTCCCAAAATGTAATCAGCTCCAAGCCAAATGAAAACACGCTTAAATATAAAATTTTAAGTACGTATTTAGGTATTTTCGTTCTAGAGTTATCGTGGATAAGGGCTAACATACATTCACACAGACGCACACTCAAGCATCCAGACATCATGACCCTTGGCGAAACTTGTCCAAAAGGCGTAAAATAAGTCGATTTAGGGACGAAACTTGTCCAAAAGGCGTAAAATAAGTCGATTTAGGGATAGTGAAAAAATGCGATTACATAACCTATGCCTACATATGTATAATGCAGGTTGGGAGGTAAAAATTATAATTAAAACTATTTCATTTCTTTTAATTTTTTAAGTTAGCATCTAGATGTCTACTAACTTCTGTTTGACATGAAGTTTTAAACGTCTGTTTGACATAGATTTTTTTTTGTTTTTACAATGTTGCCTATTCTCGTAATGAACTTATTATAAAAGAGAGTGCATAATTATCCTAAGAAAAACGTTATTAAAATTACTTCATTTTTTTTATTTCCATTTTGTAGATTGGAAGGTCGCGTGGAGTTCCACACCAGATATTTTCATAAAATATGTATTTAATAATCGAGAAGTTATTTACATTGAACGGCTCAAAACTTCTATGAAAAAAAATTTTTTTTTTGATTCTGTCTTTAACTTTAGTGCTAAATCCAAATTTTTTTGTGTAGCACATTAATCATTGATCGGATTGCTTTCAGTCATTAGAATTTCTTTTATAACTTTCTGAGTACTATGCAAATATACTGTGGGAACTATTGGAACCCTTCAAATTGTCCATCTCTACTTTACGAGGATCTAGACGAGACGCTGGTCGATTTTCAAGAGTTCCGATTATTCCAAAACAATTCCCATATAGTCCTGAGCGTACACAATGCCTTTCCGAAGAGTTCCAATGACAAAAATTAATTAGATAATTTTTTAAACATTAAGTAAAAAATTTTTCGGATTTCATTTTTAAAAAAATTATGTAATTAATTTTAATATCGAAACTCTTTGGAAAGGCATTGTGCATGTCGAGAACTACACGAGAACTATTTTGTAACTATTCGAACTCTTCAAAATATTTATCGTCTATATTTAAAAATTTAAGATATGCAATTTTTTTTCAAGTCGAATAATTCTATAAATATTAATTGGATCGCTTTCAATCATTAGAATTTCTTTCAGAACTCTTCGAATACAATCCAAATGCGCTGCGAGAACTATTAGAACTCTTCAAAATATTAAAATAAAATATTTTTTCATTTTTTAAATAAAAGGACTGTAACTTTTTCATTTTTGATTATAATTCTTTTAAATTAGCGAGAACTCTTTGGAATGAATAAAAGAACATCAAAAGTTGATTGGAACTGTTGTATGTCAAATTTACCTCCCGAATGCTAAGCACGTCGTGTCACCACTACGCGCTACTAGCTCGCTGAAACGTGCCAGAGAAACAGGCAATGTATGAGAAAAAAAAAAGGATATTAACCATTGTTATATAAAAAAAATGAAAGCCATAACAGTGTCGTGTAATCAATTCACGCCGCAGCGAATCTATAAAAACTAAAGGTAAAACCCCAGGGCATGTTAAGGTAATAAGAATGTGGTTCCCATATCATTAAAGATTATTAATTGTAATTAAAGCTATTAAGGGTAATTAAATAGAAATAAAAATATGCTCAAGTGACCAAAGTCATTAATCATACGTGAAAGGCTTGGTTTTTCTCCTAGTAAAACGTGAGGGTTTTTCATAAACTCCTTACGACGATAGGCGCACGTAGCGAAGTAATCGGAAAAATGCTTTTTTGTGTATATGTGAATTTCGGTAAGTTACATATTTAATTTTCTGATTACGTTTTTGATTACTGCGATTTACTCAAGTGGCCTTGCTGGTACATAATTTCACTTAAGTCTCGCACGCAAAACGCACTCAAGTGGCTTCATTCTACTCATGTAACCACGAACTACCCTAATTGGTTGCTATGCTTATTAAATGCAAACATGACGTGATTAAAAAAAGGACATCGCACAAAAAATAGTGTAATCAACTCGAACGTTAAGGGTTTAACTGGTCTCAGACAATACTGGAGACAGCTTCGTTTAGTCTCCACACATTGATTTCGACTTGTACACAACCCTGTATCGTACTTAATAAAGTATATTGGTGCGCTATCGACCTATTTTTGTTTGCTTACCAGCTATATTGATTGACAATTTCAAGTGCATTTACTTATCTTATGTTAGTTGTCATGGAAACAGATACAATATCAACCTCGTTATAATACAGAACATATCTAAAACCTTGGACAAAGAGTTTTAAATAATCATGGTAATTTAATTGTAATAAACTGGAAAAAGTTCAGCTTACACGCGTGTGAAGTTCGATCCCGGAAGTCAAAACCAGAAAGTTCTGTCAACTGTGCTGGGTTCTGTAAGTACTTTCAAGAAGTGCTCTGTAAGTTTGAGCTATTGTGCTGATCATTAAAGCATTAAAAATCAAATTTCATTTTGGGGTCCAAACTTCACGTTTTTCCGAACTTTAAAAAATCGAAGTTATGTTGCTCCAAATGGAAATATTTGAGGTTAAAACGAGGTGTTATACCCATATAAATGAATGTGCTTCGCTAGTATTACCAGAATAAAATATTTTCAGAAGTTATAAAAGCAAAAAAAAATCGAAAGTGCTGGAAGTTCTGGCAACTGTGCTGGGTTGTGCTCGACGAGTACAATCGAAAAGCTCTTTACTATTTTCGCTAGGACGAACAACAAAAAAGTTTTTGGATAAACAATTATCCTAATAAAGATAAAATTTGAAAAAATCGAAAGTGCTGGAAGTTCTGGCAACTGTGCTGGATTGTGCTCGTCGAGTACAGTCGAAATGCTCTTTACAACTTTTCAACATAATGAATAATAAAAAAGTTATGAACAATATTATTAACACAGATAGATCATAGAGTTATTATTAGTTTTTGTTATGAACGAATAAGTTCAAAGGTAAATATGTAATTAAACATTATTATTAATTTTATTAAATACATAAATAAAAAGTTTACCTCGAGTAGGATTTGAACCTACGACCTGTACATTGCTAGAATACCGCGCTAACCAACTGCGCCATCAAGGTACAAGCCCCAATCGATGTAAATTTTGTCTCTATATATGTAGAACTGATGTAAATTCTAAATAAAATGAGATTACTATCAAATTACTTATATTAATGGAATGTGAGCCTACAATATCGCAAGAATTCACACATACCAAAGCAACTTGACTAATATTAAATTATTATGTTTTTTCTCGAGGTAAACTTTTTATTTAAGTATGTATTTAATAAAATTAATAATAATTTTTAATTACATATTTACCGTTGAACTTATTCGTTCATAACAAAAACTTATAATAATTTAATATTAGTCAAGTTGCTTTGATATGTGGGAATCCTTGCGATATTGCAGGCTCACATGCCATTAATATAAGTAATTTGATAGTAATCTCATTATATTTAGAATTTATATTAGTTCTACATACATCAAGACAAAATTTACATCGATTGGGGCTTGAACCTTGATCGCGCAGTTGGTTAGCGCGGTACTCTAGCAAAGTACAGATCGTAGGTTCAAATCCTACTCGAGGTAAACTTTTTATTTATGTATTTAATAAAATTAATAATAATTATTAAGACCATAGAGTAATCAAAGTTCAAAAATTGAAAGTGCTCGGTACTCTAGCAAAGTACAGATCGTAGGTTCAAATCCTACTCGAGGTAAACTTTTTATTTATGTATTTAATAAAATTAACAATAATTATTAAGACCATAGAGTAATCAAAGTTCAAAAATTGAAAGTGCTCGGTGTTCTGGCAACTGTGCTGGATTGTGCTCGTTGAGGACTATCGAAAATCTCTTAACAAGTTTTTGATAAAGTGAACAACAAAAAATTTATTAACTACAACATTAACATAACGAAAACCGAAAATAAAAAATGGAAGTTCTGATGACTGCTGGGTTGTGCTCGTCGAGTACTATGAAAAACCTCGTTGATATTTTTCTCATTTTTCTCTCACGCACGCACGCACAGTAAAAACACGTAAAAGGTGCAAAGAATTAAATATACTTGTATATTTCGTCTGGGGTTTAAATAGTTTTGTTGTGGTTTTATACACATTTGTAGTATCGACATGGAATTTGAATATTCCAAATCTGATCATTATTACGGTAATAACTTTCATTCATCACACGATTAATGTTTTTGTACCCAAAAGGAAGAATAGTCAAGCAATATGTGGCTAATTAAGTAAAATTATTGGTATTTTATTACTAAATAGCGTCACTTACGAACCTATAACAAAGTTGATGTCTCCTGTAAACGTACTTATAGACATAATGAAGTTATAGAAAACCCCCAATCAGAACTTCCAGCACGTTCGATTTTTTTTGCTTTTATAACTTCTTTGCTGAAAATATTTTATTTTGGTAATACTAGCAAAGCACATTCATTTATATGGGTATAGCACTTGGTTTACCTCGAATACTTCTATTTGGCGCAACAGAATTTCGACTTTTTGAAGTTCGGGAAAACGTGAAGTTTGGACCCAAAAAATGAAATTCGAAAGTACTTACAGAACTCTGCACAGTTGACAGAACTTTCTGGTTTTGAGTTCCGGGATCGAACTTCATACGCGTTCAGCTTACACGATTTTTACCAATTCTTAAAGATTTAGAAAAGCTATTTTATAAGCGATTTTTATTTAACATTTTAAATGAAATCGTCGCATATAAATAAATAAATTTGACTCAGAACTTGCATTCTTTTATTATAAAAAAAAGCGTAAAAACATTTAATTATATACCCAGTTAGTAGTTGCCAAAGCAGTTACTTATGCAATAAATTTGACATTTTGAAGTAGTAAGAAAAATATTATACACTAGCAGTACCCGGCACGCTTTGCTGCACTCAAATATAAAACACATTCTCTCTCTCTCTTTCATGGCATTGGGATGAATTAGTATGCATGTCTCCCCTGGGGATCGAATATTTAAAATTTTTTTATGCCAGAAACCTTCGCGGGGGTGTACTCAACAACTTCCCAAAGTTTTATGGCGATCGGATGAATGTCGTATGCATATTGCCCCCCCTGGGGGGGGGCAATATTTGAAAAGTTCTTATGTTAGAAACCTTCGCGGGAGTGTACTTAACAACTTCCCAAAGTTTTATGGCGATGGGATGAACGGTGTAGTATGCATATGAGGGGCGGGGCGATATTTCGGTTTTTTTATGCTTATATCTTTCGCGCAAGTGCAATCAATAATTTGTCAAGGTGTTATCGCATTCGGATGAACGGTACTGCAGCGCATAATATACGAAGAAAGAAAAATTCATTTTTATATATTAAAAGAGAGATATTATGTTAAACCATATTATATTACACCGCAAGTTTGTATAACGTAATAAAATTCTGGGACTACTATTGTAACAATTCTTTGTTGGTGACTTCTATCGTAACAGTGGCTACAACTATTACCATACTGTTGGTAATAAATGTAAACTAAATAAAACGCCAATGACATACCTATACGCACGCGCCACGACAGAGTTCCAATAGTTCTGATTAGTTCTAGCTTCCTTTTAAAGAGTGTAGAAGTACTTTATAAAAAATAAAGAGTTCCGCTCATTAACGGTTCCAAATTTTAATTTGAAAAAGGGGTGCTAACTTCACATCGAAAATCGAGATCCAGTAGTTCTGACTAGCTAAATTGCTATATTTTCCTGATATGAAAAAAATTTTTTTTGAAGATTAAAAAAAAAATTAAAAATTTTTGAAAGAGTTCTAATAGTTCGCGCAGCAGATTTGGATAGTTTTCGAAAAGTTCTGAAAGAAATTCTAATAATCGAAAGCGTTGCGATTAATATTTATAGAATTATTCGACTTTAAAAAATCGTATTTAACTTAAATTTTCAACGGTAAATGTTTTAAAGAGTTCCAATAGTTCTCGTATAGTTCTCGACATGCACAATGCCTTTCGAAAGAGTTTCGATGCTAAAATTAATTAAATATAGTTTTTTTTTTTAATTAATTTATCCGAAAAATGAGCCATTTTTACTAATTCTTTAAAAAATTATCTAATTAATTTTATCATCGGAGCTCTTCGGAAAGGCATTGTGTATGCTCCGAACTATACGAGAATTGTTTTGGAATAATTAGACCTCTTGCAAATCGACCAGCGTCTCATCTATATACTCGTCAATCTTCAAAGTATCGATGAACAACATTTTGAGGGGTTCCGCAGTATATTTAGATAGTACCCAGAAAGTTATAAAAGAAACTCTAATGACTAAGCAGTCCGATTAATAATTAATGTATTACACAAAAAAATTGGATTTAGCACCAACGTTAAACACTCATTAAATAATATTTTTTTTTATAAAGTTTGAAAAAAATCGATTTACTTAGCACCAAAGTTAAAGAGTTAGAATCATTAAAACATACTTTTTTGTATAAAAGTTTTGAGCTGCTTCAGTGTAAATAATTTTTCAATTGCTAAATATATAAGTATATCTGGTGTGGAACACCACACCACCATCCAACCTACAAAATAGAAATTAAAAGCGATGAAATAATTTTAATTACATTATTCTTAGGATAATTGTGCAACCTCTTTTATATGTGCATTACGAAAATAGGCAACATTGTAAAAACAAAAACAATAATCTATGTCAAACAGACGTTTAAAACTTCATGTCAAACAGAGGTTAATAGACATCTAGATGCTAACTTTAACTTTGGTGCTAAATCCAACTTTTTTTGTCTAACACATTGTTGATCGGATTGCTTTGTTATTAGAATTTCTTTTGTAACTTGTTGAGTACTATCCAAATCTACTGTGGGAACTAGTGGAACCCTTCAAAATGTTGTTCATCGATACTTTGAAAATTTAAGAGGATATAGATGTGACGCTTGTCGATTTTCAAGACTTCTGATTATTCTAAAACAATTCTCCGTAGTCCTGAGCGTACACAGTGCATTTCCAGAGAGTTCCGATGATAAAATTAATTACATAATTTTTCGACAATCAGTAAAAAATAGCCCATTTTTCGGATAAATTAGTGTTTAAAAAAATTATATAATTACTTTTAGCATTGAAGCTCTTCGGAAAGGCATTTTTTTTTAATTTAATTTTTTTTTCATATCAGGAACTCTAGAACTTTGCAAAATATAGTAATTTAGCTAGTCGGAACTACTGAATCTCAATTTTCCATGTGAAGTTAGCACCCCATTTTTCATATTAAAATTTGGAACCGTTAATGAGCGGAACTCTTTATTTTTTATAAAGTTCTTCTAAACTCTTTAAAAGGAAGCTAGAGCTATTAGAACTCTTTGTTGGGGTTCTAACTTCACATGCGTCCTATATGCACAGTTTCAAACATTCAATTATATTCGGAAGACTATCACGAATGAATGATCGATAATGGACCTACATAAACTTGGCACCCCACATTAAAATAATGAAATTATGTCGGTATTCGAGAGAGGATCGTTTGTACCTAATTGTACCATTTTTCCCTTTGTTTGTACGTCAAGGTTTATACCTAATTTAAAATTTTTTTTAAATGGGCAACTTTTTCGTTAAAAGAGATTTTCAAAATCAGGAAGCAGATACTGTTTCGTCTTGGTTTGTACCGGTTTGTACCACTATTTTTTCCTTCGTATTTCAAGGGGTACAAATTTAACCAGAGGCTAAAAATGCCAGCACCCCACTTTAATAATTTTTATCATTCTCGACGGAATTCAAGTGAGCATCGTTTGTACTCCATTGTACCATTTTTCCTTTGTCTTTGTACATCATTTTCATAATTTTAGTTGCTTTTGACGACATACGAAACAGTATCGTTTGTACTACCACTTCATATCCAATTTATGAATAACGTTTTTACCAGATTAAAATCTCTCAAATGTTTAATATACAGGGTGTCCCAGGAGTTGGTACCAAAAACTTGGGAGATGATAGGGGGCCTAAAAATAATTATAGTGCTTCATATCAAATTTTTGCCTTAAGCCCTTCTTTAACGAACTATAAGGCCCTAAAGTTGGGAATTAAAATTGGTTTTTATTTATAATTATTAAATTACTTATTGGAAATTAATGCAATTTTTACCGTTTATAAACACCATAAATATACACTTGGTGGCGTCATAATTTGTGGCGTCCTAAACAAGTCTGCATTACACTTGTGAACTGCACACCCATCGGCACATCGACCATTCTTTTTATTTATGTACATTTATAAAAATAAACTTTAAAATTTTTGTTTACTAATTCTATTATTTACAACGGTGATTTTAAAAACACTTTAATGAAAACGAATACATCTTAATTTCACAAATATAAAAATAAGAGAATAACAACAAAATCTTAAGAGTGAATAACAGGTCTATTAACCTGGCACCCCCACCATGTCAAAAATTTTTGGGCTTCGTATAGAAATTACAGGCTTTTTATGGGCTTTCAAATTTTGTCAGTTAAATTTTTTGGGCTCTTTTCATTCCCGAGGAAATCGATATTTAAGTGTGGGGGTGCTGATTTGCCGTTAAGCTAGCGCCAACTTTTTTCCTGGGATACTTAAAAATTTCCCGTTTGTCTCAGATTTATGGACTTTTTATGGGCTTTTCGAATATGAAACTCCCGATTTACTTGGATCAACCCTAACAAAGATATCAACCCTTAAAAATTAAAAGAACAAAAATATTTTTTAAAATAAATATTCTTACAGGCTTTTTATGTGCTTTCAAATTTTGTAAATTAAATTTTTGGGCTCTTCATTCCCGAGGAAATCGATATTTAAGTGTGGGGTGCTGATTTGCCGTTAAGCTAGCGCCAACTTTTTCCTGGGATACTTAAAATTTCCCGTTTGTCTCAGATTTATGGACTTTTTATGGGCTTTTCGAATATGCAACTTCCGATTTACTTGGATCAACCCTAACAAAGATATCAACCCTTAAAAATTAAAAGAACATAAAAATATTTTTTAAAATAAATATTCTTACAGGCTTTTTATGTGCTTTCAAATTTTGTAAATTAAATTTTTTGGGCTCTTTTCATTCCCGAGGAAATCGATATTTAAGTGTGGGGGGTGCTGATTTGCCGTTAAGCTAGCGCCAACTTTTTTCCTGGGATACTTAAAAATTTCCCGTTTGTCTCAGATTTATGGGCTTTTTATGGGCTTTTCGAATATGCAACTTCCGATTTACTTGGATCAACCCTAACAAAGATATCAACCCTTAAAATTAAAAGAACATAAAAATATTTTTTAAAATAAATATTCTTACAGGCTTTTTATGTGCTTTCAAATTTTGTCGATTAAATTTTTTGGGCTCTTCATTCCCGAGGAAATCGGTATTTAAGTGTGGGGGTGCTGATTTGCCGTTAAGCTAGCGCCAACTTTTTTCCTGGGATACTTAAAAATTTCCCGTTTGTCTCAGATTTATGGGCTTTTCGAATATGCAACTCCCGATTTACTTGGATCAACCCTAACAAAGATATCAACCCTTAAAAATTAAAAGAACAAAAATATTTTTTAAAATAAATATTCTTATCAGATAATTACGGGCTATTTATAGGCTCTTCGAGAATGCAACTCTTGATTGCCCCGGATTAACTTCAATAACAGTATCAACCCTTAAATAAAGAAAAGATTGAAATATTTTAAAAAATAAAAATTTTTTTCATATAAATATGGGCTGTTTATTGGCTCTTCGAATATGTAACTCCCGATTTTCCTGGATCAATCCTTAAAGATAAAAAAAAATTTATATTTAAAAAAAAATTCCTGTCAGATAATCATGGGTTATTTATGAACTCTTCAAATATGTAACTCCTGATTATCCCAGTTTAAGCCTAATAAAAATATCAACACTTAAAGGTTGATAAAAATAAAAATATGTTCAAAAATAAAAGTTCGTGTGGGTATTTATGGGTTATTTGCGGGCTCTCCGTATATATTATCGCCGATGTGTCTGGATCAAACCTATCCAAGATATTACCACTTAAAAACAATGTTTTGATAGCAACTCAGAACTGGTAGACTATAGAAAGATTGAGTTCATAAATAAATAATAAATTTATTAGTTTATGTGATCGTTGGGTGTTGCTTCCTCAGGTATTGATATATAATGGATTTGGGAGTAGATTTTTTCGTCCAGGACTGCAGCGCAAAAATCACGGGCCACAGACACACGGGTTAGATCTATAAAGAAATAAAGGTTTTATCATATTTTTTATAATAATACGTTGTACTTTCGTTTACTTGGTTGAAACTTCATTCAGTGGTAGTTTTTTTTAACCTGGAGGGCAGCCCAAAACTCATGAGTAACAGAAGTGTTAAGCCCATAAATGAATATTAATTTTAAGACAGTTTACATGACTGTGAGACGTTGATCATTCCAGATATCGCTTATAACCAATATACGGGTAATTTTTTGAGGGGAGGGCAGCCCAAAATCATGAACGGCAGAAATGTTGAGCCCATAAATAAATAAAATTTTCTGATAACTTTTGCGATTTTAAAGCCCTGCTATGCTTCGCTACTTGAAATACTTTTATCAGTTTTTATTTTTATAATAGTAACTAATTAATACGTACACACGGTAATCACTTTTATAGGACACATTCAAACGGATATAGGCGGCAGTAGGCTGCTAAAATATAACTACAAATTTCAAATTTGTATACACTCGCAAAACTTATTGCGACACGGACTACCTACTCAACGATAGTCAGCTACAAACTAAAAGTTATTAAAGTGTAGTATAATATTTTACAAAATACAGATTAGTTTAAAGTTAAAACAATAAATAAAAGTAGTCGACTAGTCTAAACAAAATATAAAGGTACTATATTACTGATTACTTTGCGAATTCACACGCCCACGCATTATGCGTACGTATGATGCGTCTTGCAGGCGCCAATATTTTATTAGCAAGATTAGGGACCGATGCTTCCTGTAACGCAAAGCTCAGCAGGATAGCAATAATACATCATTTTATCAAAATATTTGACACTTTTACGACCTTTTTCTGCAGTTTGAATAATCATTGATGCGATATGAAAAGAATTTTTATTTTTTAAAATATTTCAATCTTTTCTTTCTTTAAGGGTTGATACTGTTATTGAGGTTAATCCGGGGCAATCAAGAGTTGCATTCTCGAAGAGCCCATAAATAGCCCGTAATTATCTGACAAGAATATTTATTTTGAAAAATATTTTTGTTCTTTTAATTTTTAAGGGTTGATATCTTTGTTAGGGTTGATTCAAGTAAATCGGGAGTTGCATATTCGAAAAGCCCATAAAAAGCCCATAAATCTGAGACAAACGGGAAATTTTTAAGTACCCCAGGAAAAAAGTTGGCGCTAGCTTAACGGCAAATCAGCACCCCCACACTTAAATATCTTTTTCCTCGGGAATGAAAAGAGCCCAAAAAATTTAATTGGTAAAATTTGAAAGCCCATAAAAAGCCTGTAATTTCTATACGAAGCCCAAAAATTTTTGACATGGTGGGGGTGCCAGGTTAATAGACCTGTGAATAACTACATTCCATTATAACAGATTAAAGTAACGAGTAACCAAAAAATTAACGATAATAAAAAAGTCAAACCGGTATAATAAAATTACAACCAATGTTCAATATGGGTTCCCGTTAATTCCACACATTTCCTGTCTTCTAAGATTAGATCGTTGTACTTGGAATAACATTCCTGGATTATTTCGGATGATTTCGCAGTGAAAACGTATCCTATTAATTAATTCATTTCTTGTATTTACATGTGTACTGTAAACTAAACTTTTAGGATAGCTCCAAAAATTAAAATCTAATGGGTTGATACCTGGCGAAAAAAAAAAGGAAAAGGCCACGTATTTCATTCCCTCCCCAAGGGGGAGGACGGGCTGCTCGAGCTTTCCGACCTCCTCCAGCCACAATCATGGATTCCCAGCATACATACATACATGACGTATATATGCATGGTGGGATTAAGGATGGGTGCGGTCAGGATAAGATCGGAAGGAATGGAGTTAGGGTTCTGAGAGGGAAAATACTAACCCGGCATTCGCCTAAGCAGCCGCACATGGTGTGCATATACGCAGTGACCATGCCGCTACATGTGTGTGAGGAAAAACCTCTGAAAAAACTTCATTTGTATGAAGTTTTTTCTACCTTGTGGTAGACGGTAACGGGAATCGACCCCATTACCTCCTGCTTAGCATTCGGGAGGTAATGGGTTCGATTCCCTGGCGAACGAGCTGGCCATTAAAATGGTCCACCCCTTCCTATCCACCTATCTGGAAAAATATTGCTTAGATGGGCATGTACCTCACGATAGAACTGAGAGGTGCCCCATCGTGCACAAATCACATACATTGGCGCTTTTATAAATGTACAACCTCTAATAAAATTAGCAGAATATCCTGCTAAAATTGTAAATAAGACTGTCCGTTTAAACGATCATTGAGGATTTACGGATCAATTAAGTGATTGGCTAATACTTGCCCAGACGTTGACTATAAACCTTTGTTGGTATTTAGTTTCAATTATGCCGTGGGGATTTTCATCATCCCATAGATGTAGGTTATGGGAATTAATTATACCATCCCTGGTAAAACCTTCTCCATCTGTAAATAGTACATTTTCAATGGAATGTTAGTCTTCCCCTTGTTTACCCAAAAACCAGTTCGCATAATTAAGCCTTGGAGGATACTCATCTGGTGACAGCATGAACTTTTTAAAAAAGGAAACGGATACAATAGTTGCTCGTGAAGATATGTACGCTTGATTTTGAAATATTAAATTGTGCCGAAAGTTTCTTCACACTGGTTGTAGATTCATTATTAATAGCATCTAGTATGTTTTATTCAATTATTGGAGTAACACGTTTCTTATACTTTCTTCGCCACCTTTCTTCGGTAAAAATGAACCTAAAACGTAATTATCCATGGTAAAAATCAGATTATAAAATTACTACATTAAGCTAAACGTTAAAAGCGGATTATTTGTGCGCTGGTTTTCTGTAAATTACTGATAACTGTTGGAAAATATGAAATTTGATTACATCGAATATCTTTTTTTTTTGTTTTTTATTATATTCGTATTTTTACGTTTGTTAAATTAAGATGTGTTCGTTTTCAATAAAGGTTTCTATCACCATTGTAAGTAATAAAAGTAGTATAAAAAAAGTAAAAGTTTATTTTTATAAACGTGGACTGTACCGATTTATTAATAATTTCCTAATAATACAAGATGCTTACTGTAATGGTATTTAAAAAAAATGGTGAATTCGTCAATGGATGTGTAATGCGATATAAAATTGCCCGTATATCTTAAACCGTTAATTTGATCTAGATGTCACAAGGATGTTTTTTTTTATTTAGAAATGTGCAAGAAATTTTTGTGGCATTTATAAGTGAAAAAAGTTATATTTAAAAAAAAATTGCCGCAGCAACCATTGAACTTAGTCCGTACCTGAGTTCACAAGTGTAGTGTAGGCTTGTTTATGACGCCACCAAGTGTACATTTATGGTGTTTATAAACGGTTAAAATGTTATTAATTTCCAATAAGTCATTTATTAATTTTACATAAAAAACAATTTTTGATTCCCAACTTTAGAGCCCTATAGTTCGTTAACGGAGGGCTTATGGCAAAAATTTTTTATGAAGCACTATAATTATTTCCCACTATCATTTCCCTTGGGCACCCTGTATATTAAAAATCTGAGACAGATTTTAAATCTTGTAAAAACATTATTCGTAAATTGGATATGAAAACAAAAGTGGTAGTACAAACGAGTACAAACGATACTGTTTCGAATGTCGTCAAAAGCGGCTAAAATTATTAAAATGATGTACAAAGACAATGGAAAAATGGTACAATGGAGGACAATTGATGCCCACTCGAATTCCGTCGAAAACGATAAAAAAATATTAAAGTGGGGTGTTGGCATTTTTAACCCCTGGTTAGGTTTGTACCCCTTTAAATACGAAGGAAAAAAAAGTGGTACAAACCAGTACAAACCAAAACGAAACAGTATCCGCTCCCTGATTTTAAAAATCTCTTTAAACGAAATAATTGCTCCTTTAAAAAGATTTGGAAATTCGGTACAAATCAACCCCTTTAGGTACAAACAAAAGGAACAATGGTACAATTAGGTACAAACGATCCTCTCTCGAATACCGTCATAAATGATAAAAAATATTCAAGTGGGGTGCTAACATTTTTTAGCCCCGGGTTAAATTTGAACACCTTAAGGCACAAAAGGTAAATATGTGGTACAAACTGTTATAAACCAGATGCAATGAAAATAATTTCATTATTTTAATGTGGGGTGCCATGTAGGTCGATAATGGCCATTGCATGTTTATTTGGTTTAATTGAGATTTAGTTAGAATTTTTAGTAAGATTTAGTACGAATCGCTTTTAGAGGGATATGAAAACGATAGTTGAAATAATAATAATAATTAATGTATTTTGTAGCTGCTTAGTAAAAGTATGAAACTAATCATTTAAATTGAAATTACTGTAAAGTGTCGGTATAAGTCGACAAAAGAAGTAGACATAAAATAAAACTGTGTTTTGCGATTTTGTACCTAAGCGTTTCCCAATTAGTTATACACATATTGCGCACACCTAATTGGTTAAATATTTACTGATATCCAATATCGACAGTTCTAATTTATTATCAAACTGAGGTTACGTGATAATCGTGTGCGACATACTCTTCAAACAAATTTTTTTATATCGTAGTTGGTAATAATTAAATTCAATTTTCTTTGTAGTTTAAACATAGCTTTAAGGATATGCCGATGACATATTTTAAATATAGCTAAATTTTACGTTAAATCCCAATTAATTGAAAGCTGAAAGCTATAGCAAATTAATATTACTTGATTAGAGTAATTATTATACTAAACATCTATTATTAATCTATTATCGGAATATAATCGATTTATTTATACTTTATTATACAGGGTGATTAAGTAGGAAATGCAAATAATATCTGTCGAGCTAGCCCCCCCCACCTTGTAAAAATTAAAAACAAATACATGAAAATTACGAGATATTTATGAACTTTTATATTCCGCAAATTAAAAATTTTGAGCTTGCCATACAAGCGAGGAATTTAAAACTTTCCATGGGGGGGGGCAGGGTCGAGTTGACTCAGCCCCCCCCCAACCCATACAAATAATAATATTGAATCGTTCTTTGCGACAGAATTAGGAGCTATTTATGAGCTTTTAAAATAATATAATTTCGATTTATGAGCTCATCGTTTTAACCCCAAAACAACCTTTTAAATAATTTCACTCAAGTGAGAACTATGCTTAAAATGAAAAAAATTAACTATTTTGTAGGTAATTATTGTTTATCGATTTATGAGCTCTCGAGATACGTCTACTTTCATTATTGAGCTGCAACCCTTTTACGGTAAAACTACCCTTCGTTTCCCAGCCACAAGAGAGAACTATGCTTAAAATGAAAAAAATTAACTATTTTGTAGGTAATTATTGTTTATCGATTTATGATATCATATACTGAAGCATATTTAAGTAAGGAACCTTGTAAGAGACTGTAAAAATGTTATGTACAAATAATATCAAATATTTAATTAAAATTGTTTTGTAACGCGCGTGTGCGCGTGCGCGTGTGTGCACAAATATATAGTATCTAATATTTAATACTTGTTTCATGTTTCATATAGTAATACTTATTTAATCCATCAAAATATGATTTATAAAAAGAATATGTAAAAAAATTCATTAAAATATGCCAAAATTTTGTGCAATTAATTTAATTTTATTATAAATTTATGATTTGAAAAGATTCTTGAGTTGCATACTTTGACTTATTAAAAAAAGATTGTTTATGAACAAAATACGTGTATTTTAATTATGGAACTTCAATTTCTTTACAATAAAACTAGCCCCAAATCTTTCCGGCACTATAGAAACTGTACTTAAAGTAAAAGAATTAATTTATTGTTCAGCAAGTAAACTTACTTGCTTATAAAACACACGTGTTTCGTTATTAAGTTCAAGTTCTTTTATAAAAATAATCACTACGCATTTTTTCACATCAGAGATGAAAAAAAAATTAACTATATTGCAAACTTGTAACAAGCACTAATAATATAAAATATTTAATTATAAAACAGTTTATACAAAATATTCAATTTCTTTCATTTTAAGTAAAGCGCTCTCTTGTGTGCTGGAGAGACGAGAGGTGGTTTTACCGTAAAACTTAGAAAATAGTTAAATTTTTTCATTTTAAGCTTAGTTCTCTCTTGTGACGGGGAAACGAGGGGTACTTTTACCGTAAAAGGGTTGCAGCTCAATAATGAAAGTAGACGTTTCTACAGAGCTCATAAATCGATAAACAATAATTATCTACAAAATAGTTAAATTTTTTCATTTTAAGCATAGGTCTCTCTTGTGGCGGAGAAACGAAGTTTAGTTTGACAGTAAAAGGATTGCGGTCAATAATGAAAGTAGACGTATCTCGAGAGATCAAAAAACGATAAACAATAATTACCTACAAAATAGTGAATTTTTTCATTTTAAGCATAGTTCTCTCTTGTGGCGGGGAAACGAAGGGTAGTTTTACCGTAAAAGGGTTGCAGCTCAATAATGAAAGTAGACGTATCTCTAGAGCTCATAAATCGATAAACAATAATTATCTACAAAATAGTTAATTTTTTCATTTTAAACATAGTTAAAAAAAAGGAAAAGACCACGTATTTCATTCCCTCCCCAACGGGGAGGGCGGGCTGCTCTAGCTTTCCAAGCTCCTTCAGCCACAACCATGAATTCCCACCATACATACATATATTACGTATATATGCATGGTGGGATTAAGGATGGGTGTGGTCAGGATAGGATCGGAGGGAACGGAGTTAGGGTTCTGAGGGGGAAAATGCTACCCCAGCATTCGCCTAAGTAGCCGCACATGGTGTGCATATACGCAGTGACCATGCCGCTACATGTGTATGAGGAAACCCCCCCGAAAAAAACCTCATACACGGTAGACGGTAACGGGAACCGAACCCATTACCTCCCGAATGCTAAGCAGGTCGTGTCACCACTACGCTACCAGCTCGGTCAAGCATAGTTCTCTCTTGTGGCGGAAAAACGAAGTTTAGCTTTACCGTAAAAGGGTTGCGTTCAATAATGAAAGTAGACTTATCTCGAGAGATCATAAATCGATAAACAATAATTACCTACAAAATAGTTTCATTTTTTCATTTTAAACATTGTTCTGTCTTATGGCGGGGAAACGAAGGGTAGTTTTACCGTAAAAGGGTTGCAGCTCAATAATGAAAGTAGACGTATCTCGAGAGCTCATAAAGCGATAAACAATAATTACTTAGAGAATAGTAAAATTTTTTCATTTTAACCATAGTTCTCTCTTGTGGCGGGGAAACGAAGGGTAGTTTTACCTAAAAGGGTTGCAGCTCAACAATGAAAGTAGACGTATCTACAAAGCTCATAAGTTGATAAACAATAATTACCTATAATGAAAGTAGACGTATCTCTAGAGCTCATAAATCGATAAACAATAATTACCTACAAAATAGTTTCATTCTTTCATTTTAAACATACTTCTATCCTGTGGCGGGGAAACGAAGGGTAGTTTTACCGTAAAAGGGTTGCAGCTCAATAATGAAAGTAGACGTATCTCGAGAGCTCATAAAGCGATAAACAATAATTACTTAGAGAATAGTAAAATTTTTTCATTTTAACCATAGTTCTCTCTTGTGGCGGGGAAACGAAGGGTAGTTTTACCTAAAAGGGTTGCAGCTCAACAATGAAAGTAGACGTATCTACAAAGCTCATAAATTGATAAACAATAATTACCTATAATGAAAGTAGACGTATCTCTAGAGCTCATAAATCGATAAACAATAATTACCTACAAAATAGTTTCATTCTTTCATTTTAAACATACTTCTATCCTGTGGCGGGGAAACGAAGGGTAGTTTTACCGTAAAAGGGTTGCAGCTCAATAATGAAAGTAGACGTATCTCGAGAGCTCATAAAGCGATAAACAATAATTACATACAAAATAGTTAACTTTTTTCCTTTTTAATCATAGTTCTGACTTGAATGAAATTATTTAAAGGGTTGTTTTGGTGTTAAAACGATGAGCTGCTCATAATAGCTTCTAAGTCTGTCGCAAAGAACGATTCAATATTATTATTTGTAAGGGCTGGGGGGGCCGAGTCGACGTCGACTCAGCCCCCCCCCCCCCACTGAAAGTTGTAAATTCCTCCCTTGTATGACCAGCTCAAAATTTTTAATTTGCGGAATATAAAAGCTCATAAATAGCTCGTAATTTTCATGTATTCGTTTTTTTATTTTTACAGGGGGGTAGCCCAACAGACGTTATTTTAAGGACATACCTAGGAGGCCAATATAAGCAAAATAAGCTCATATGTTCTACTCCGATTTTTTCTTGGTTTCAGAGATATTTTGATTAATTGTAATTTAAAAACTGAAGAAATACTTATTACAGAACTAAAAAAAAGGAAAGCGATAAACAATTAATCAAATTAAGTTTGATAACCTTGTCCCAAATAACAATTTGGAACACATTGTAAGCAAGTATAAAAACTGACAGATGCACTTATTTTATAAGGTTGTCAAAGTCTCATAAATTTAGTCATAACGCATATATGATGTTTATGGTTTCTGCAATACAGTAGAAGAGTAACGACGTTGTTTTCCACATCGAAGAGATCGTAACAGGCAAGCGTTTCAAACTGTTTTTAGACGCGTTGGCGAAACTGGGATGTTTCCAATGTTTCCAAGTTAAGTATTGTTTCTGAAAGACAGCACGGGCTCGATTTGGGACTTGAAGAAGATATTCTGGATGTTGTAGACAATAATCCAGAGATAAGTCGCATTCCAATTTCAAATTCCACAAACAATGGTTTACAAGGCTTTACATGTGCAACAAGTACAAAATCTCCAAGAAGGACGCGTGTAAAGTTAGCACCCCGACAAAGAGTTCCAATAGTTCTGATTAGAGTTCTAGCTTCCTTTGAAAGAGTTTAGAAGTACTTTATAAAAAATAAAAGTTCCGGTCATTAACGATTCCAAATTTTAATTTGAAAAATGGGGTGTTAACTTCATATCCAAAATCGTGATCCAGTAGTTCGGACTATCTAAATTACTATATTTGGCAAAGTACTAGAGTTCCTGATATGAAAAAAATTTGTTTTGAAAATGAAAAATTTTTGAAAATTCAATTTTTCCATGCAGTAGTTCCAATAAACTTTTGATGTTCTTTTATTCATTCCTAAGAGTTCTCGCTAATTAAAAAAAAAATTATAATCAAAAATGAAAAAGTTACAGCCCTTTTTTCTTAAAAAAATGTTAACAAAAAATATTTTAAAGAGTTCTAATTGTTCTCGTAGCAGATTTGGATAGTATTCGAAAAGTTCTGAAAGAAATTCTAATGATCGAAAGCGATCCGATTAATATTTATAGAATTATTCGACTTTTTTTAAGTAAACGGGCTTTTTCATTTTTGATTATTATTTTCAAAAGTTGATTGGAACTATTGCATGTTAAAATTGAATTTTCAAAAATTTTAAATTTTTTATAAAGTACTTCTAAACTCTTTAAAAGGAAGCTAGAACTCTAATCAGAACTATTGGAACTCTTTGTCGAGGTGCTAACTTCACACGCGTCCAAGAAGGCGATTTTCCTTGAAGGTTACAATTTGTAGAATGGATTCGGGAAAACAGAAGATTGCTTAAATACATTTTATTTACAGACGAAGCTCAGTTTCCTCGAGATGGAATTAACAATTGCCCATGGTCGGAGGAAAATCCCCATGCTACGCAAGAATACAATTTTCAACGTTGGTTTAGTATTAACGTATGATGCTGCATTCTAAATGAACAGTTGTTCGATCCTTTCGTATTGGGGATGGTTGTTTTCAATATCTTTTAGAGGAGACATTGGACGAAACCCCTTTGAATATTCGACCACACATTATGTTCCAACATGATGGAGCGCCTCCTGATTTTTCAAATAATGTTAAACATTTTCTGAATACCCATTTCGGCGATCGCTGGATTCGCAGAGACGGCCCGCAGCTTTGGCCACCGAGATTACTAGATCGCATTCTTAATGCTGCAACGTTCATTAGAGCGAATCATTGTTCGCTAAAACTTGCTACTAGAACAATTTATAAACGCGCAAGTAAGTGTACCGAAGTGGGAGGTGACGTTTTCGAAAATTTGTTATGTCCTTAAAATATTTCCATTTCCTCCTGGTATTACTCATAGGTATCAAATAACATTCAGATATAAAAAATTATTATTAATTTGATTAAATAAGATAAATAAAACTTATTATAAGTTTTTGTTATGAACGAATAAAATTCAATGGTAATTATGTAATTAAAAATTATTATTAAATACACAAATAAATAGTTTACCTCGAGTAGGATTTGAACCTACATCTACTTTGCTAGAGTAGCATTCTAACCAATTGAGCTATCGAGATACAAGCCCGAATCAATGTAAATTTTGTCTATATGTATGTAGAACTGATGTAAATTCTAAATATAATGACTTTATGAGATAACAGTCAAATTTACATCGATTGGGACAAATATATTTACTTTTAAGATAATAAATTATTACTTATATTTATGTGAAAACAAGATAAGATTTTGAAAACACTTATTTGTACAGTGATACATGTGTTGTTTATTATTTATTAGTTCTTAAGATTGGATGTCGGATGTATCACGTCCAATCCCAAATGCATTTTTCTTTTGTAGATTATATTTTAACGCTCAATAATACACAGAAACACCTTGTAGATCCTTCTCCTATGGGATAATGATTTGGCTCTAGTTATTAAGTTATGTAGGAATGGGATGTTGACGTGCTATAATGGCCTTGACAATGGCCAAGGGAGATTTTTACCCCATGTCAATAACTGGTGATTTATAAGTGTTACATTGACCTGACATTAATTGCTTTGTTAAACTGCAAGATTATATATAGTGTTTGGTGTAAATTTGTTTATGGCTATTATTTATAATGGTCATTATTACTACTGATAATTATTAGAATTACTAGTTAATTACTATTATTAATTAATCATAAATTGGAAATTCAAAGTTAGAGATTTGGTTAGATGGGAAATGTGCATATTTCCGTGCTTATTCAGAATCCATTCAGAAAAGTTTAAAATTCATAACCAATTAAAAAAAGAAAAAAGACTTATATACAATCCTATATAAACGTTCGATGTACTATTGTTTTTTTACAGTAATTTTGAATTTATACAAGGTTAGCACCTTAATTACATGAATCCATTAACTTACAAGTAACAACTAGCCACATTGTTATCACATTCATCCCTTTGCATTGCATTTCTTATTCTCGTTGTAAGTAAGTTGAGAAAAATATGTGTTTTTGGCCAATGCACATCTGAATATTTTAGGTGAATATGTTAGCTATACTTCATTTGAGATACACGAGCTCATTTATCATATGCAACATTATGTTAAACGTTCTGTTGTATGTGACTAGCAGTGATATGGCAGTACATCTTATGTTATTACGCGAAACCATTGGTTGAAATATGGCAGCTATACTAATGTAATTATTCCAAATACTGTATCCAAGCAAAACAAAGTTTAAGTTTCTACGATTACATCATTTTTAATAAATAATGTAATTATTAATACTCCAATTATATAAATTATTTATGTTATTTTGTAAGCGTGATGGAAGTTTCGAATCCGCAAAAACCCTTTTTGGTCACCAGCAAATACGAGGCATTTAGAATAAGTTACCACCTCTGGTAAATCATTACAAATATTAAAAATAAAAGAGGTCCAAATTTTGATTCCTGCGGAACGCCTGCATTACCCGTATACTTTCCCGAATTGTTTCCACGCATCTTACATTGAATCTTATCGTTTTTAAATAGGAAAGAACCAATGAAATGCAAAAGCTTACGAAGCAGATCATACTCAGATAATTTTATTAATAACAATAGGTGATTAACCTTTCGAAAATCGGTATCTGTTCGTTGCCCTTCATAGCTCCGTACATATTATTTGTGAACACTGTTAAATTTATTTATGTGGTTTTATGATAAAAAAAGTAGAATTGAAACAAGCTTTATTTAGACACGTCTCAATTTGCTAGACCGCCTCGTTCTAAAAATGTATAAAATTGATAGCAATTATTGTAATCAACATTTTTCTATGGTCGTGTTTTTATAATTGATTTCATATATTAAGTATTTTAACAGGAGTTTTTTTTAATGTTATGTCAGGTGTCGAAAACCGACAAAACTCTAATTTGGTATTTAATTATTTAACGCTTCGTGTAGTTTGTGTAAATTCAATAACATTTTTGATCTCTAAACATATATGTTCATAATTATCTGAATAAAGTTGTTAATAGGTTTCGGTTATGATCAGATCACTGAACTTTATAAAATCAATTTTTTTAACGATTAAAATGATATTATTATTTTTTTTTTAAGTGAGCATCCTGGAAAGTAAGTGTAAGTGGAGAGCATAATTGCTAGTGTCTTATTGTTCACGTCACGCAATTTCTTCAATTTCAAACTAAAAATTTATACACTCTTTTATTCTTACAGACAAGCGCTCATTAGGCCAGATTTTATATGCCGCTAATTTAGTTATTATAAAAAATTTATGAATAGATTTATTTTTAAGACTACGTAGGTGTGTGTTGATGCAAATGGGTGTAGTTTGTTTTCACGCTCACGTCCGAAATGATGTATGAGATTGTGTGCTAGTAAATGAATTATTATCAAGTACTGAATAAAATTATGGTAATTATGCATTTTTTATTACCATTATAATTATGTTGTTATGTAATGCTTAATGATAGTAACTAACATTAATCAAGTTTTATACAAAATGCTTGTTAGGCGCATGAACGCCATAAACTAAAAGAAATATCTATTTTAACAAAGTCCACATTATGAGCTTACCCTTCCGAGGCGATAAAGCGCACGAGTGGTTACAATAATCAACCAGAACAATAAAAAACATACATACATACATATTCAGAATTTGTATAATAGTAGTACACTTTTTTTTTATTTAACGTTTTTTTATGTGTGGTTATAGTACTTACCTCTATCGTTTATTTAAACTTGGGATAATGTTGTGTATTATTTAATTAGTAAAGGTTAAGTATCTTGTTGAGTAGTAAAAAAAAAAATAATGTTTGAATTCTCATCCGCTTAGTCTCATAAAATATTAAATAACATAATTTATTGCTGTGTTTCTATATTTTCATATAATTTGCATTTATAGATGACATTAATAATTCATTTGATTTGATACAGCTATTTTGTTACAGGAAATTGAATAACGCTTTTCTAATTATATTAATATTAACAGACATAAAAATAACACATTCACCTACGTTTCTGAACATTTTATGATTTTAATGTTCATTAAGTAATTACAGTTTACTACAATTTCTTTCTTCAATTTCAACATAGTTTATTAGATTTTTTGAATATTTACAATACATGGGTTATAATATAAACTACAATATAATATAAAAACTAAAATATATGCAAGGTATTTTCTTTCTTGTCGTGAGCCGTTCAGGAGTTTGAGTCCTCTTCAGCGCGTGTGCTGTAGGTTGATGTAGTTGCCGTGTCGACATCATATTGTACTGTTTGTTGTTCCAAAAAAAAGTTATCCTGGTATTGTTGCGTTGGTCCTGTGGGTGCTGTTCTGTTGACGCTAATTGTTGATGTTGCTGCGTTGGATTTCTGAAATAAATAGAAAAACGTATAAGTTTGGTATTCAAAACGACAGTAATAGGATGGGATATCTCTGGATGTCTATACCGTGACGAGGTGTAGAACAGGTATTAATAATAATAAAACGATACGAAATACTTATCCTAGACCGTCTGTTTCGTCGCCGTTCCGAAGAGTTCTTACCCAAAAAGGACACACATCTCTTGACCGTGCGTGAGGATCACTCCCCACAGGTCAGGCGTTCGCCAAATCTAAACCTCCGAGGAGACACAGAATGGCGTCGAGCCTTAAAGCAGGAGGAGCGTGCGTTTTTTCCTCTGTTGCTCTAACCGCATTCGATACTTCTGCTCGCTCACTTCCCCTTGAACGTAACTAATGCCGGGTCGGCGTTAAGAGGGTGCTGCTGTCATCGGTCCCTCTTCTGTCGCTGTTGGCGTAGTGCGTCGGTCTTCTTCCGCTTGAGCTGAGGGAGACGTGGGAACTTCGGTCATCCCCGGAATTTGGCCGGGTGATCACCACCGCAGTTCACGCACTTAGCCCGGTTGATGGAGCTATGAAGTCGAACCATGTGCTCCACCTACCTGATCTCTTCTGTTGGGAGCGTCACCAGCAGAAGCGGGATCGGTTTTCCTTGAACGTACGTTCACTCGTTTCCTAATATGTATAGTACGGAGTACCATGTCTGTCCATATACCGCATCAGCCTGTCATGGTGTTTGGCTGTGGCCGGCTGAATCCTATATCCTCCGGCGATTGCCTTCGCTCTGATGAAGGCGATCTCTCGTCGAGCCATTTCGCGAGAGGAGATCCAGCTTTCCTTCTGACGAAATATTACCGGCGGCACCCTCTCCCTGGTAACGGTGGTTTCCATAGCTTCCGGGCGCTCCGTATTATTTGCGGGGGCATGCTAAGCGTTGTCGGACGATGTAGGCGTGGTCGGGTGGTCCATCGATGTCTTCTTTGGCTGCTTCTTTTGTAGCTGAAATTCGTCGTAGGGCGATGGGGACTCGTTGTCTACTACGGCTTGTGGTGGCGGGGCGGTTACAGCGGGGCCGGTAAACGGGATCTTTTCTACTGTCTTCCTGTCTTCACTCATCTTCATCCACCGATGTACGACGGCGCCTTCGGCGTTGTACTCTCTACCCGGTATCCTGACAACGATGCTGATGGAGGCAGGTCGATAAGTTCTTTTTATTTGTTCCCGATTAAGTAGTTGCCCGCTATTCGGATTGCAGAACGCGAGTGTTTTTGTTTTCCAATAATATGAATACTTAGCTTTAAAATTTAAATTAGTGTTTTAATTAAATCATGGCAATTTGCACAAAAAAAAGTTTTTGAGACGTTCCAACAGGGATCAATAAAGTTTTAAAACCACTGGTATAGACGTACGTGTAACATTTAATATTTTCATCCAATTTAAAGTTATATAGTTAAAAAGTGAATATTTCAAATCCGTTTTTCCGGGGTTTTAGATACTTTAGGTATTATAACGAGTTTGCCTCCATCTGTTTTCAAAACATCAGAAGAGTAAATGAACTTGAAAATAGTAATCGATAATATCTTGTAAGCAAAAATTAGTCGATTGTGCAAAAAAGTATTTAAACTTATTTATTACGTTTTGAAAATGAAATAAATGTTTGCTTATTTTTTAAATCTAAACAAACTGATCTTACCGAAGTGGGCCTTTCCAAATTTAGATGGCGCCATTAAATCCTAGCAGTCAAAAGAAATCGACAGGAAATACGCAAACTGGCATCTGAGAGAGTGGGGAGAGTGGATACTCGTATAGGCAATATTGAGCTAAGTTTATTTCCTACCAAAATAGTAGAGGGCAGTCATGTAAAAACTACGTATATAAATATCGGTTGTAAGATATTTGTATACATAGTTTTTACATTCCCGTATACTATACGAAGTTTATAGTAAAGGGAATAAACGAAAAAGGAAAGGGCCACGTATTTCATTCCCTCCCGCAAGGGAGAGGGCGGGCTGCTCGAGCTTTCCGGCCTCATTCAGCCACAATCATGGATTCCCAGCATGCATACATACATTATGTATATATGCATGGTAGGTTTAAGGATGGGTGTCGTCAGGATAGGATCGGAAGCAACGGAGTTAGGGTTCTGAGGGGGAAAATACTACCCCAGCATTCGTCTAAGTAGCCGCACATTGGTGTGCATATACGCAGTAACCATGCCGCTACATGTGTATGAGGAAAACCCCCTGAAAAAAACTCGTACAAGGTAGACGGTAACGGGAATCGAACCCATTACCTCCCGAATGCTAAGCAGGTCGTGTCACCACTGCCCTACTAGCTTGGTCTATAGTAAAGGGAAGACATTGCGATCCTGAAAAAATTCGACCTTGAGATTTTGACGGATCTTCACGTTTTTATATTCTCGTATACTATACGAAGTAGATGTTACAGGAAAGGTATTGCGATCACGAAAAAAATTGACCTCGAGATTTAGACGAATCTTTACGTTTCGAGGACCCTTGAATCCGTTTTGACCATTTTTGGCATGCTGTGTGTGTCTGTATTAAACACGATAGCGACCAGTCCGTTTGAAGTGCAGTTGTGAAATTTGGTATACGGCTATTATAGCAAAATCGTAGATCCTTGCCAACTTTTGGAACATGTAGGACTACCGGAAGTACCTGTTAAGCTACACAGTTTTCAAATTTTTTCAAGTAAACTAGTCGTAAAAATGTCGTTATGTATTTGAAATTTCTTACACTTAAAATCATTTTTTAATTTTATTTTAATACACATTTACACTTTAAAATTTTTGTATAAGCATTAAACAGTAGAATCGACTTAGAAATGTATTTTTAATTGTTTGTTTTAAATACAAGGCGTTTGACAATACCTACACTAATATTTGAAAGTGCATCTTAAAACACTATTACATAAATAAAAAGTTTACCTCGAGTAGGATTTGAACCTACGACCTGTACTTCGCTAGAGTACCGCATCGTAATGATAACGATTAAAAAACAACGTCTTTGAAATCTAACAGGTGTTTGCTACGGTATTCTTGCAGCCTGCAGCTTATGTAAGTTAAAACACATTGCTGCCCTATTACAGACAATGCAATTTTCAACAAAATATAAACATTTAATAATTGCAGCGGAATTATAAAAACAGGAGAATGGTTGTGTTGTGAGTTGCTGATAAACAATCATACAATTCATAATTTGAAAATTCAGTTGATAGGTTAAACAATTCAAATGGAACAACTAATCGAGCTGCACTACTACGAAACATAAATGCTATGGGAAATGTGTGAATTAACATCTTGAAAAGTATTTTATCACAAAATATATTGTACTTACATAATTTAAATACATTACTAATAAAAATTGTATTAAATATGAACTAACACACTTGTATTACTAATTGTAGATTGTAGAAATATCGTTGTCAAAGTGTTCTAATCGTAGTCACTATCTACATCCGAGCTTTCAGAATAATTTTAATAATCAGTTTGTCAACTGTGATATCCAACATTTCTTCCCGTTTCTTCAGTATGTCGCACACAATTAACCCATAATGATTTTAATTAAAAGAGTTCACTTGCCGACGACTAGGTGAATTGATCTCTTTTATGTATTGTTTTAAGAAATTTAATTCGAATTATAACTTTTTGCGCCTGGATTACATGATGAAGACTTCCGTCACTTATTAATATGTGACCATTATGAATTTGTGCATTTAAACTGTGATATGCTTTTCTGTAAATAAATTAGTATGTTATGTGATGTAATATTACTCACTTATTTAGACCTTCAAACCTGGCACCACGCGATATGAGATCCGCAGGATTGTCTTGTGAATCTACATGGTACCATTGCGTGACATCATTAACCCTCTGAATTTCTGTTATTCGGTTTGCCACAACGATTTGAAATTTATTTGGTTCCGATTTTATCCATGACAAGACTATTGTGGAGTCACACCAATGTTAAATGATCTTAAAATTTTATAAACTAAGTTACTTGATTTTGCGCATAATAAATTAGATGTTATGTTTCCTGTGATATCTTTACTGCGTATGTGAATACAACAACCATATGCCGACTCCGCTGCGTCACAAAATCCGTACAGCTCTAACTCCGTATAATTTAACATAGTAATCTGTCTAGGTAAAACAATGTTTTCAATATTTTTTAAATCAACAGTTATGCGCTTCCACTGGGTGTAAATATGTAATGATACAAATTCATCCCAATGTAGTTTTTCCTACCACAGGCGTTGCATTATGATTTTCGCATTAATTGTGATTGGACCTACTAAATCTAAAGGGCCGAATAATTTTGAGATAATCGATAAACTTGACATTTTCGTGATTTTGCGTTCTTCAAGATTACAGTGAAATGCATATCTAAAGGTATCATTGGAGGTGTCCCAAGCTAGGCCTAATGTTTTTATAGTCTGATCATCGGAAATGTAATACTCTTGTAATTCGCGTTTACCATCGAGATCGTTAAAAATTGATTTTTCATTAGATAACCACTGTCTCAATTAAAACCCTCTCCCTCCTAGAATAGTACTAATATCGCGTTTTAACTTTACTGCTTCGCTTATTGTATTATTAGTTCCAGTGATTAAATCATCCATATAGAAATCCTTTAAAATAGTTCTACTCGCGTTTGGGACATTTTCGTTGTTATTGCCGTAGACACCGGGTTGTCAAAAATGATGCAAGTGCTGTTGCATACGTAACCGTATTTAGCTCATAATAACGAAACTTCCGAAGGATCATCTCGCCAAATAATGCGTTGTAAATCGCGTTGGTGTTTAGCTATTTTTATGCCTATACATTTTAGCAATCCGCTACTAGAACATAATTCTGTTTTTTAAATCGCAATACAATTTCAATTAAATCGTCCGGTATATGTGGACCCACGCATAACTTGTCATTCAACGACACTCCCGCTGACGATTTGCAGGACGCATCGAATACGACTCTTAATTTAGTTGCAACACTCGACGTCTTTAAAACCCCATGGTGAAACAAATAAAATGTGGATCCATTGAACGGTATTGGATCCTTTAACAATGTGATGTGACCGGGCGTGTGAAGTTAGCACCCCGACAAAGAGTTCCAATAGTTCTGATTAGAGTTCTAGCTTCCGTTTAAAGAGTTTAGAAGAATCGGGTGTTTAAAAGTACTTTAAAAAAAAATAAAAAGAGTTCCGCTCATTAACGGTTTCAAATTTTAATTTGAAAAATGGAGTGCTAACTTCACATCGAAAATTGAGGTCCAGTAGTTCTGACTAGCTAAATTACTGTACTTTGCAAAGTTCTAGAATTCCTAATATGAAAAAGAAATTTTTTTAAATTAAAAAAAAATAAAAAATGCAATAGTTCCATTCAACTTTTAATGTTTATTCATTCATTCCTAAGAGTTCTCGCTAATTAAAAAAAATTATAATCAAAAATGAAAAAGTTACAGCCCTTAGAAAAAGAAAATGTTAACAAAAAATATTTTAAAGAGTTCTAATAGTTCTCGCAGCATATTGGATAGTATTCGAAAAGTTCTGAAAGAAATTCTAATGATCGAAAGCGATCCGATTAATATTTATAGAATTATTCGACTTTAAAAAAATTCATAGTTTTAATTGTTTAAAAAATTATCTGTTTAATTTTTGTCATCGGAACTCTTTGGAAAGGCATTGTTTATGCTCATAACTATACGACTAGCGTCTCATCTATATACTCGTAACTTTTTAAAGTATGGATTAACAGTATTTTGAATATTTTTTTTCATAGAAGTTTTGAGCTGTTTCAGTGTAAATAATCTTTCAATTATTAAATATATATGTATGTTATGAAAATATCTGGTGTGGAAGTCCACACGACCATCTAACCTACAAAATGGAAATTAAAAGAATTGAAATAATTTTAATAACGTTCTTCTTAGGATAATTGTGCAATCTCTTTTATAATAAGTTCATTACGAAAATAGGCAACGTTGTAAAAATAAAACAATCTATGTCAAACGGACGTTTCAAACTTCATGTCACACAGAGGTTAATAATAAACATCTAGATGCTAACTTAAAAAATTAAAAGAAATTAAATAATTTTAATTATAATTTTTATCTTCCAACCTACATTATACATATGTAGGTATAGCAGGTTATGCAATCGACTTTTTTCACTATCGCTAAATCGACTTATTAGCTCATTTTACAACTTTTGGCCAAGTTTCGCCAAGGGCCATGATGTCTGGATGCCTGAGTGTGTCTATGTGAATGTATCCACGATAACTCCAGAACGAAAATACCTATGTACTTCAAATTTTGTATTTAAGCTTGTATTCATTTGACTTGAAGCTGATAACATTTTGGGAGAAATCCAGCGGTGGGGGAGGAGGGTATTAGGGTCAGTTTTTTTTTAATATTTCTAAAACAGCTGCATATCTCAAACATACCTAATTACGTTCTATACAATTTTTTGATACGACGCGACGTGTAATTTGGCGATAAAAAAATTCCTAAGGTAGAATTTAAGTGTTAGCTCAAATTTTTCCAATACCTGAATTATTAGGTAAGTCTAAAAATTAATTAAATGTGAACGAAAATGATTAAACTGGATTAGTGATATAGAAGTGGGCGGGTTTGGAATTTTTTTTCAAGTGAACATGTATTTACGTCTATTAATCTGTATATGACATAAAGTTTTAAACATCATCCCGACAGATTATTGTTTTTGTTTTTACAATGTTGCCTGTTTTCGTTATGAACGTATAAAAAAAAAGATTGCACAGTTATCCTAAAAAAATTATAATTAATAGCAAATTATACATAGTGAGAGAGAAATACATGATTTTTTCTGAGATGCAGTTTGCAGCACGAGGGCGTAGCCCGAGGGCTACAAAATATCGAGGGAAAAATAGCATTCTCTCCTGAGATGTATATACGTTTTTTTTTTTTGTAAAAGCGGAAACACGAAAACACGAAAAATTAATCAATTTAGTAATAGTTTCGTCAAGACCTAGTGCCAGAAAATTGTTTTCAAAAAAACTGAAAATTGTGAATAATTTCAATAATTGTGGGCATGTATCATTTACTGTAAACGCAAATAAATAAGTTAATTCTTTCGTTTTTGTGTTTTTATTTGTACTCATTATTTGAAACTGTCAAAATATAAAATAAACTTCTTAGGGAGATAATGTGACATATTTGATCCCTAAGGAGAAAATGTTCCACTTCTGTCACTATTTTGACAACAGCGAAACTTCTACTTCCGCTTTCACAAAAAATGATTTCATTTCTTTTAATTTTTTAAGTTAGCATCTAGATGTACGTTAACCTCTGTCTGACATGAAGTTTTAAACGTATGTTTGATATAGATTTAGTTTTTGTTTTTACAATGTTGCCTATGTTCGTAATAAACTTATTTTAAAAGAGTTTGCATATTATCCTAATAAAAATGCTATTAAACTTATTATTTTTTCTTTTAATTTCCATTTGGTATTTTCATAAAATATATATTTAATAATTGAAAAATTATTTTCACTGAAACAGCTCAAAACTTCTATGAAAAAAAAATTATTTTTTAATGATTCTAAGTCTAATTATTACTTTTGAACTTATTCGTTCATGACAAAATTTATAATAATTTAACACATTAATTATTGATCGGATTGCTGGTCGATTTTCAAGAGTTCTGAGGACTCTAAAACAATTCTATAGTTCTGAGCATACACAATGTCTTTCCAATGAGTTCTAATGATAAAATTAATTAGATAATTTTTTTAACAATTGGTAAAAAAAAACAGCCTATTTTTCGGATAAATTCATTTTTAAAAAAATTACATAATTAATTCGAAACTCTTTGGAATGGCATTGTTGCATGTCGAGAACTATACGAGAACTATTTTGGAACTATTAGAACTCTTTAAACTATTTATCGTAGATACTTAGAAAATGCGGTTTTTAAAGTTGAATAATTCTATAAATATTAATCGGATCGGTTTCGATTATTAGAATTTCTTTCAGAACTTTTCGAATACTATCCAAATCTGCTGCGAGAACTAAGTAAAAGAGCTGCAACTTTTTCATTGTTGATTATAATTTTTTTTTAATTAGCTCTTAGGAATGAATAAAAGAACATCAAAAGTTGATTGGAACTATTGCATGTCAAAATTGAATTTTCAAAAATTTTTAATTTTTTTTAATTTTCAAAAAAATTTTTTTCATATCCGGAACTCTAGAACTTTGCAAAATATAGTAATTTAGCTAGTCAGAACTACTGGATCTCGATTTTCGATGTGAAGTTAGCACCCCATTTTTCAAATTAAAATTTGGAACCGTTAATGAGCGAAACGCTTTTTATAAAGTCTTTAAACGGAAGCCAGAATTCTAATCAGAACTATTGGAACTCTTTGTCAGGGTGCTAACTTCACACGCCCCATGTGACCGAGCTCTTCGTATTCACGCATAAATGTTTGGTACGCATTTTTGAAATTGATATCACGCTTAAATCTTTTCTCTGCAGCATTTAATCTGGCAATTGCATTATCTAATGAATTTTCGAAAATAAAATTTTCCTCTCGCATTGGCAGTTGTACCTTAAATCTACCATTTGGATCGCGTTTACAATTTAGTAAAAAATGTTTCTCGCAATGTAATTCTTCGTTTGTGAGTTTTCGCGTATAATGGCATTCCCCTAATTTCCAAAATTTTTCTAACTGATCTTGCACGTGTATACGCTTGGAATGTAAAACCGTTAAATTATCTATTGTATCGTTTATTGAACCCGCGAATATCCACCCCACTCGTGTTTTTTGAAAAATTGTGTTCCGATTTTTTATTTTAATTTGTGCTACGCATAAAAAACTCCAAAACACTCCCGCACCTAATAAAATATCAACCTTGTTTGAAATAAACTGTTCATCCGCAAGATTTAGACCCTGTGGAATGCCGATGTCACATATCAATATTTATATTGGAAATGTTACCAGTAATATCCTTTAAAACCAAAAACGATACATTCGTATTAAAGTTATTATATACAGAATTTATTTGTGTTGTAATTTGTCGTGAAAGATTTGTTACCGTTTTACTAATCCAGCAATTGGAACATTAATTTTTGTACCTAATTTTTCCAAATCTTGAGTAATGAAATTTGATTGTGAACCCGAATCTAACATTGCTGTACATCGGACAACCTTGCAATTTGCACCCAAAATATTAACTTGTACGGTTGATAAAATAACATAAGTTTTGGTACTTGAACAGTGGGCATTAATTTACACTTCTGAATATTATTAATGGCTAAGTGAGTATGTGCTTCATGCTGATTGTTTGAACTTTTATTGCTAGTTGACGGTTGATTTGAATTATTACTTTGTTCAAAGTTATTATTAATAGGGTATTGTGGTTTTTGTCCCTTTCTCATATCTCGAAAAGGGCACATACTATCACAATCAAATTTTCGTATTAGGTTGACAATCTTAGAATGAGTAAGCAATAAAAATATCCAGGTGCACTGCGTCCATGGGCTGGAAGAAACCACCACATTATATATCAAAAACGGTACATACTGTCATGATCAAATATTCGTATTAGGTTGAAAATAATCTTAGAATGATTAAGCAATAAAAATGTCCAGGTGCACTGCCGTCCAGGGGGTAGAAAATACCATCCCTTTATCATATCTCGAAAAGGGCGCACACTATCACAATCTAAGTTTCATATTAGGTTGAAAATAATCGTAGAATGAGTAAGCAATAAAAATATCCAGGTGCACTGCGTCCATGGGCTGGAAGAAACCACCATATTATATATCAAAAACGGTACTTACTGTCATGATCAAATGTTCGTATTAGGTTGAAAATAATCTTAGAATGATTAAGCAATAAAAATGTCCAGGTGCACTGCCGTCTAGGGGGTAGAAAATACCATCCCTTTATCATATCTCGAAAAGGGCGCACACTATCACAATCTAAGTTTCGTATTAGGTTGAAAATAATCTTAGAATGAGTAAGCAATAAAATGTCCAGGTGCACTGCCGTCCAAGGGGTAGAAAATACCATCCCATTTATCATATCAAAACGGTACATACTGTCATGACCAAATGTTCGTATTAGGTTGAAAATAATCTTAGAATGATTAAGCAATACAAATGTCCAGGTGCACTGCCGTCCAAGGGGTAGAAAATACCATCCCTTTATCATATCTCGAAAAGGGCGCATACTATCACACTCAAATTTTCGTACTAGGTTGACAATAATCTTAGAAGATAAGCAATAAAAATATCGAGGTGCACTGCGTCAAATGGCTGGAAGAAACCACCCCATTATATCTCAAAAACGGTACATACTGTCATGATCAAATGTTCGTATTAGGTTGAAAATAATCTTAGAATGATTAAGCAATAAAAATATCGAGGTGCACTGCCGTCTAGTGGAAAATACCATCCCTTTATCATATCTCGAAAATGGCACACTATCACATATCTAATTTCGTATTAGGTTGAAAATAATCTTAGAATGATAAGCAATAAAAATATCCAGGTGCAACTGCGAATCCATGGGCTGTTGAAGATAGCTCACACACATTATATTCAAAATGTTACGCATCCAAATGTTGTATTGGTGAAAATAATCTTAAGTAATATATTGAAGCAATAAAGAATGTTCCAGGTGCACTGCCGTACCAAGTGTAGAAATACCATCCCTTTATCATATCTCGAAAACGAATATCACAATTAGATCCTTTCGTATTAGGTTGAAATTAATCTTAGTAAATGATTACAAGCAATAAATATTGTCAGGTGCACTGTAATGAACATACCATCTTTTATACTGCAAAAGTGCATTTCATCAAATTTTCGTATTAGTTGAAAATAATTAGAATGATAAGCACCATACCAAGAAGTATTCAGGTGCACTGCGTCAAAGGCTGACTACATTATATCTCAAATAGAACTACTGATTGATAAGATTTTCGTATTAGTTATAATAATTTAGATGATAGTAAAATAAATTACGAAGTGAATATCGTCAAGGAACTCACTTTAGTCATATCTCGTAAATGTACATTATCACTAAATGTTCTATTAGGTTGATACATGAATCTTGAATGATTAATGCAATAAATAAATTCAAAATTACAAAATTTTAGTTAAACTCACATCCACATTTTTGGCATGACCGTCAAATGTATTCGGATATTACACTATCATTGAGCGTCCTTCATCATTGCTATGAATAAATTTTAAGTAGAAGCATTTATCGCTGTTCCAGTTTAAAACGAATTTTATATTTGGACTTTGACATATGTAATGTCAGTTAACAAACAAAATAAATATTATCAAATTTACTGAAATTTGATGATTTCATGCTAATACATTGTCTGGAAAATAAACTGTTTCACACCTACCAAGAAGATAGCTTTAACTGCGGAATACTAATATATCAATTAGAACGACTGATTGTAAGAGAAACTTTAGATAGTAAAATAAATTACGAACTGAAATTCAAAACTTTCTTTTGTCTGAGTGCCTTAATGTACATGACCTATGTTTATACTGCAACAGAAGTGCATTTCGTGTAGTGTTAGTTGCATAAATAAATTATTTCAATTATTATTCACTGCACATCCCTTTTCGCGCTAGAGTCATTTTCGGTCATTGCGCATGGCTACTTTGAGCGTCCTTCATTCATTGCTTGAACTACGTGTTTAAGTAGAAGGCATTTTCGCTTTGTTTAATTTTTTATTTAGAGTGCCACATTTATATGGTGAGTTTTTAAATTTATCATTACGGAAATTTGAGATATCTACATTTCAGGCAACTCAACTTTAGTTATACTCTTACCACTTATTTTACTTTGGGTTTAATTTTATTTTAACGTTGATGGTGCAATAACTTTGCTAATACGAAGTGGGAATTCAATTACCAAATTTTACTTTAAACCATACAAAATCAATTCAGTTTGGAGGTTTATAAAGAATTTGGAATTACCAGCATATCAATCTGAGTTTTACTTCAACTTCCATCAAAATTGCGCAATAAATTTAAAATGATGAGTAGACAGCATTTCCTTATCTGCTGAAGTTCCAGTGACACCCAAAATGTAAAAGAAATTACTTCAGGTATTTCATATTGTTAATTAATTCACATTATAGTTAACAAACAAAATACACCCACGTACCACACAAAATTAAAAAACACCGAACGCGTTTCGATAGCTATGCTATCATCATCAGCGGTCGACTAGGGCGGACTAACAGCGTTACTCGCTGATGGTATATATGTTAGAAATTTTCCTTAGTCCGCCCTAGTCGACCGCTGATTTTGTGTGGTACGTGGGTGTATTTTGTTTGTTACAGATCCTGCCACAGTTCCAGTGTTCCAGATTTTTCACATTATAGTTTAAGGAAATTAATTAAGAATCACTAACATTAGTTTTTAAGAGATCATCCATTATAAACAAATTAATTATCGTAATAAAACTCATTATTGTCATTATGTTTTACTTG
Organism: Vesta saturnalis; assembly: GCA_036346205.1. Lineage (NCBI taxonomy): Eukaryota > Metazoa > Arthropoda > Insecta > Coleoptera > Lampyridae > Vesta > Vesta saturnalis. The sequence goes on along the minus strand of JARFJB010002548.1, from coordinate 594,605 downwards.
TTATTTTTATGAGTTTTGTGACTTCTATTTTTAAGGTTTATTTGTTCCTTAAAAACAAATTGGCATCCCATATTACACTATTTATTTTCAGGTTTGAAGCAACACCTTTTTTTGTAAAGCGAAAATATCTAAGCAATTATATTTTTGTTAATAAGCAACGCAAATGTTATTGAACCTGGACCTATTAATCTACCGACGAGCTAAGTGGCATAAAATCTTCTAGTTATCCATTATTTTCCATAGTTAATTATAGCTCTGGGCTAGAATTATTTAATCATAAGTGGGTAAATTATTTATACGACACCTGATTAAGGTTACAAGATTTATACTTGTACAGCATGCAATAGAAAAGTGTTTAACAAACATAGAGGAATTTACTAACCGATTATCTGAACTATGTCGAAAATATTAATATTATTACAAATTAATTCGGACTATTTTTAAATTTGTATTCCACTTGTTTCTGTTGTTTCTTTGATTTAGATAAACTAGCCTGTATTGTACAACGATAAACATAAGACAATTACTGTTAGTGATTATTTTGTTGTGTATTTATTGTGTGACATTAGCAATTAGCTAAATTAATTATTTCAGTTTGCAGTACCTACAATCATGAATGTTACAGTTGACATGTAAGTATTTATACGTAAACATTTGTAAATGCCTATTTATAATTATACGCGAACAAGAAGAAATGTCTATAAAAGACAGAATCTCCATGTACATAGATGCATCAAAATACAAGATGCGCGTATTCATATCTTGTTCACATTATTCCGATTAAACTAATGTTGAACACAAACGATTAATTTTGTGTCATCACCTGCTAAAGTAACAGAAGGGAATATATTGCTTACAATTTTCGAATTGCTATCAACCTAATACGAAAATTTGGCCGTGACAGTATGTGCTCTTTTCGAGATATGATAATGTGGTGGTGTTTTCCACTCCTTGGATGGCAGTGCGCCTGGATATTTTTATTGCTTAATCATTCTAAGATTATTATCAACCTCTTACGAGGATTTGATCGTGATAGTATGTACCGTTTTAAAGATATAATGAGGTGGTGTTTTCCACCCCTTGAATGGCAGTGCACCTGGATATTTTTATTAGGTACTTAATCATTCTAAGATTATTATCAACCTAATACGATAATTAAATCGTGATAATATGTGCAGTTGTCGAGATATGGTAAAGGAGTGATTTTTCCTATCCCTTGGACGGCAGTGCACCTGGACATTTTTATTCTTTAATCATTCTAAGATTATTGTCAACCTAATACGAAAATTTGATTGTGATAGTATGTGCCCTTTTCGAGATATGATAAAGGGATGGTATTTTGTACCCCTTGGACGGCAGTACACCTAAATATTTTGATTGCTTAATCATTTTAAGATTATTGTCAACCTAATACGAAAATTTGATCGTGCTAGTATGTGCCGTTTTCGAGGGTGGTGTTTTCCACCCCTTGGACGGCAGTGCACCTGGATATTTTTATTGCTTAATCATTCTCAGATTATTATCAACCTAATATGAAAATTTTATTGTGATAGTATGTGTCGTTTTCGAGATATGATAAAGGGTGGTTTTTCTACCTCTTGAACGGCAGTCAGTGCACCTGGATACTTTTATTGCTTATCATTCTAATATTATTATCGTACCAATACGAAAATTTGATCGTGATAGTATTTGCCGTTTTCGAGATATGATAATTAGGGTGGAGCATTTTATTGTCCTGGGATTTTAAAAATTGCTAAATAGAGAGATTAATATAGGCAAAGCCCAATCCGAAAATAAATATTCGATGATCTTGCGCAGTCACATAATGCCAAAACTCAAAAATTTGCCATGAAAATGTGGCTTGATATGGCTAATTTTTTTTTTCTAACCCAATCTTATAACAAATGGCAACTTTTATAGCTCCAGGTAATCTTAATTATTATTAGAAAAAAAATTCACAAATTTTATTTTTTTTGTTTCAAACAAGGAAACCAATTAACATACCTATCCTATATAATATGTAGAAAAGTGAAAAAAGTTATTGTACGCAATACTGAGATTTGGTTTCGAAAAATGGCATTATAGATCTAGATTTTAAGGTGGTCCGAATAAAACCATCTCTAGAATCTTCTCCGCAAACGGCAGCCGATGCTTCTGTGACTAATTTGACACTCCTTTCTACCGCCTGAGTGTGGCAAGGGTAAGAAGCAAACTCTACCTTAGGAGGTATTTCCCCTTTTACTAGTTGTTCTAAATTGTCAATTTGAAAAGTCAGAGGCGGCTCGGTTAAGGTTGTTTCTTCTGAGTTCCATGAAATGAGATCAGTATAATGTGAAGCTTGAAAATTGAATTTTGGTATAACAAATGATCGAATTTCTTCTGGACCTTTCCTTTCTGAAGATCACACATTTGCAATGAATGTAGTCGGAACATTTGCAAGCTGAAATATGGAAGAGTTGTTTTGACTCTTGGTGAAATGTCTTTATTTTACTAATATGCTTTGGCGTTTTTTACGCGCCTCGGAAAACTTGAACAACTTTCTGTACTTATCGTAATCAGCTCGTATGAGATGAATAATTCGTTGATGGTTACTTGCAGGCCTTTTGACAAATTGCTTCCATTTTTAAAGATACAATTTGGCACATTTCAGAAATGTTTGGTTCTATCTTCCTTGTCGTCATTAATTAATATTTCGTCCATAAATACTCTTTCATTACATTTGGTCAGTTGGTAAAATATTTATTGATAGTTCTTGAGGAGCCCCGAATATTTCGCAGTTGGTCTTATTACGTGTTTTAAATTTCTCACTCATTTCCGATAATAATCACAACCATTTAGCTCTTAAATCAAAAATAAATTATAAGATCATGTTTACAAGGGAATTAGAATTTATTAACTCAAGTTTGCAAGCAGAACAGGAAATAACTGTACTATCAAAGCAGGTACCTAATAGCCAATACACTATAACACTGTACTTGGCACTAAATAAAAATTGCAACCAAAGTCAGGTTAAAATTGTCGACGCAGACGAACAAGAAATACGCAACGCAAAGCACGACGTGAAACTAAGAACAGAGTATAAACTCATCAGCCTGCAGCGACGTCAGTGGCGTGATTCTCCCCTCCACAGTTTTGTAAAATTATGCTACCGCCTAAAATATTATTTACTTCTGCTGCATGCAAATTGCAAAGCTCAAATATCAATATAGTCCGAAAACTTAATAGGCTCATATTAAATAATTTTTTCAAAAAAATTATTCTAATATGCCTGTGGTGTCAAATGCTTCCATTTAAACTGAAACTATTATGAAAAAAAATTGCATTGAAAAATCTACGTTCCGCAAAGCTCTTATTTGTGTCGTGACGTCATTTACCTTGCGCAAGAGGAAAGAAATTTTTTTTTACCTCAACACGTATGAAAAATTTTACCATACAAACATAATTTTACATAAATAGTTTTTATATGTATCCTATGGAAGTGTCCACACTGCAGTAAAGAAGAATTTACATTTGTACCCGTACAAGGTGTCGGTATTACAACAGTTGCGAGATAGAGATTTTCAGCTTAGAGTAAACTACTGTCAATGGTTCAACAATACGATGAACTATGATTTACTGGATGTATCTTTTTTTTCTGATGAAGCTTGGTTTCATCTGTCCGGTTACATAAATAGCCAAAATTATCATACGTGGTCTGCAGAAAATCCACATGTATTTCGAGAAACTACCTTACACCCTATCAAGGTCGGTGTATGGATAGCAATGTCGCGACAACGAATATTTGGACCAGTATTTTCGGTGGCACAATTACTGCGGCAAGATACAGGGAAATACTTTTAGAACCATTTATTAATAATTTGGATGATCGTGAATTACGAAACGGGTATTTCCAGCATGACTCCGCTACCCCACATACTGCACAGGCTACAATTAATTATTTACGAGACTTCTTTGAAGATAGAATCATTAGTGTAAATCGTTGGCCACCGAATTCACCAGACTTGACACCGTTAGACTTTTTTCTTTTTGGTTTTTTAAAAAACAAAATGTTCAGCAGAAGATTGCATACTCTTCAAGAATTGCGAGATGCTATAACTGATGAAGTTCATAATATTGGTGCCGAAATGTTTCAAAATGTATTTGCGAATATGCAACGTAGGGTGAACTTATGTTTACAATTTAATGGCGATCATTTTGAACATATGCTGTAAAGCAAAGTGTGATTACTAATGTGTACCTAAGGAGTTAAAAAAAATTTGTAATAGACATTGTCATTCCATAAACATGTACTGTAAATTTTATTTAATTATAATGAAATTATAACATTTAAATACTTAAGATTCATTATTTTGTAATGATGTAATCCAATCATTAAATAATATTTTATTTATTTTGTTGTATTTTATAGGGATGCAGTCTAATCAAATACAAAATAGTCATTATTTAAATTAAGATAATATTTTATAATATGTATAAGTTAATGACCTTCATACAGATTTGAAACTGATCGTAGTTTTTACTCGAACCATGCTCTAGAGTAGCTAGAGCAATACAGCTTCTTACCAACCTATCAGTGGTAGGTACCAACTTAAATATTTTGATCACGTGGTATACACTTGGGATTGATCACTCTGTACCTAAGATATTTTTAAATAACGTTATTTTACGAAATGTTTTTTAAGTGGGCCCCTGCGAACGATCTGGCAACCATGTCGGGATCTTTCCCATTTAAAATACATTATCGTATGCTTCCACACTGAATTATAACTGTGGGCCTGAGTATAGATATATGTAATTGGTAACCATAATAGTATATTAGGAGCTCAAGTGACACTTTTTGTGGCGAATCTGTAGGTTTGGCAAATACAGATGAGCCACAAAAAGTCACTTTGCTCCGCATAAAATATACTATTTTTTCTTCAGACGTTTTTACATTTAAATGTGAAATAAGGAAACATAATTAGGTTGTGAAAATGAGGAATAGTTAGATTTATTTAGCGTGCTCTGGCAAGCAGCAGTAGACGTTGCTAGGTTTCGTTGAAAACAATGTATTAAAAAGTTGAAAATTGTGAAGATTCTCCGTGTTATTGTAAGTATTTTATTAAACTTTTTGTTCCTATTTGTGTAAATTAAAATATTAACATTGTTAGGAGTATGATGGATTTGGAGAACTACACGCCGTCAGAAATCACTGAACCGGCTAATACAGCAATAAATGATCTATTACCTACAAGATCAAGCAAAATCTATGAACGCGCTTTTCAGCAATTTATAAAATGGTGCGATGAAAAACATATTAAAAGCTATTCTGAAACCGTAATGTTAGCTTATTTTGCCGAATTAGCAATGAAAATGAAAAACTCGACAATGTGGTCCCAATATTCGATGGTAAAATCATTATTGAGCATTCGACATGGCGTAGATATCAGGAAATACTTCAAACTTCGTGCATATCTAAAGAAGCAGAATGAAGGATACACCCCAAAGCAGGCCAAAGTATTTACAAAAGACCAATTTAACAAATTTTTATCGGAAGCGTCGGACGAAAAATATTTGGCAATGAAGGTAAGTTTTAGAAATAGAATAAAAACAAGTCTTTATATATTGGAATACAAGATAGGAGAGTACAACAGGTCAAGTAATAAAATTTGTCAAAATTGTGTATCACTAATAAAATTATTTTGAATAAATTATTAGAAAAAATAAGAAAACTGTATAATTTGGTTGGGAAAGCAGCACAATTGAAAGCGATAAATAAGTATGCATATGGCTGTTCGAAAATTCGATAATACTTCAAGTTTATTGGTGCTTAGAGGGTCAATTTTTGAAGTTTAATTATTGTTCCAACTTAGTGAAGCGCAATGTAATGTAAATAAACAAAATAATCATCTATATTAAAAGATTATTAGAGTCGCTATAGTTGTCTTCATCGAAGTGAATAATTAATGCGTGACTAATTCTATAAAAAAGGAAGGTAATTTAAAATATAGAAATGTTTTACATGTACAGTTTTAAAACTGCACTAAAAATGTGTTCTATTATATTTCTCCACATTGATATTTTTCTTACTATCATGTGAGCCAAATTCGAAATCCGAACCTGAAAATGAAAATATGAAAACTGTCGCAGTCAACTCCAAACTACGAGCTGATAAGCTTTGTAAACTCTAGTAGTAAATACAATTTGTAACTGATACTTTCCAGCCAGGACACCATATATCTCAAATCATACTCTAATTTCAATACATACTATTTGTGATTAAATAATTTCGTGGTAATGTATTTTTTATTTGTGTGTATTTGTGTGTACACAAATCTATACTTTTCTATAACACTATAGTTATCTTCCTCAGTGAACCGTATGATTTTTGAGAATTGTTTAAGATGTTGAAACAAATTTATGATATATGAAAATTGAAAACGCAAACATAAGCCTGCTATTAATTATAAAGCTATTAATTAAATATGTTAAATTAAATGTGCTTTGAAGATGACAAATCTGAACGGTTGAAGGCCAACAGTGAAAAAAGTCATAAACAAAGTGCAAATTTAACAAAATTTGATAAAATTATGGGTAAGTGTAAATAAAGTTGTAAAAAACTTTAATTTGAAATTCATTCACAAATAGAAACTTGACACAGACATTAAAAATTTGGTCAAATCTAACAAATAAATAGTTTTATTAATAATTGTAAGTGTTATTTTACAGTGAAAACAAAATATAGTACGTTTAATATAATTTTTAAGTATAATTCTAATTTCAACTATACATATTAAATCATTGTAGTGCTGTGGTAATTTAACATATAATTGGTAAAGCTTTTAATTCAAGGTCTTGGATAAAACAGCAAAAAACAAACAAAAGCGGAAGCGATAATATATCAATAGCCACAACGGTTTACAATTATGGTTTTTAATAAAACAAAGAACGGTACAACTCCATGGAACCTCCAACTTCAACTAATTGTTTTACTCCCAAATCCACCCCAATTTTTAAAAGAACAAAAAAAAAACAAGAAATATTACGTTTGAATATTTTCATTTTTATTATTAAAAGAAGTATTAAGTTCTAAAATATGCACTCGTCCGTAGCAAACCCTGTAGGTCTAGAATTTCAACGTTGTGAAGCACAGCCGTCTTTTAATTTTTCCGTATGTGATGATGTACTTAATCACCGACGGACGACAGTTTTACCCAAATTACGTGTGTATTGCAATTTGCAACGATTCGTTACGGTCTTTTGATAAAGTCTTTCGAGAAAACACCTGCTTTCAATTCCACCATATGTTTTTCTTTTTCATTTTAGTTACATGCATTCGAATATTAGTTACATAAAATAAGACATCCCGAAAAACACTATCAAATCATGACTTATTAACAAGATATTAAACCCATTAATTATTTTTTATTTAAATTTTTTATTACAATAATAACATTTTCTCGGTTACTACCTACAAGACGTAACCATAAAGAAAAACCAGTGCTTAATGTTGGTAATGCTTTTCTTCATTTTATACTAATCCTAATTAATTATGGCATTAGGACTGTTTAAATTTAATTTTTGTGCCTATCTATCATCGTCTTTTCTTCCGCCACACTCCTTCATTATATACCCATTCATCATTTTATACCTTCTCGTTTTGCCGCACGTGCTTCTCATGGCCACGGGATTTATTTTACTTTCGTGCCTTTTTTGACATACCGATGTCTTACTTCCATGTAGTGCTGACGGGACAAACACGCCATTATAGATTGTTCGGTTCGCAGTCTTCAATCACTTTCTTTCCAGCATTGGCGCGCTATGCATTGTGCCTTGTGTAGCGAATATTCTACCCAGATATACCAATTCATCCACTTCTTCCACAATTTCATCATGCAGGGTAAATACTCTACACTTTTTTTCATCTTCCCGATTGAATATCTCAATCTTTGTTTTATTCTTGTTTACTTTTAGGTCCATGCTATCAGAGACTAGGTATATCAAACTTCCTCAGGGCAGTTTGTAACTCATCCGCATTCTCACTTAATAAAATTGTGTCGTCTGCATATACCAGAACTCTTACATTTACATCACCAACTATTACACTATTTGTATCGATACATACTTGCCTAACACATTTATCCATTTATACATTGAACAACCACGGTGATATCACATAGCCCTGTCGCACTCCTTGCTTAATATTAAAGTATTCACTCACGCTTCCTTTCACCCTAACACATGTCCGGCTACCATTATACACCACTCTTATTCCGTTTATTAAACCTTTACTTACGCCATATTCATTTAACATTTCCCACAGCTTCTTCCGGTTCACTCGGTCATGTGTTTTCTCCAGATCTACAAACGCACAGTACAGCTTGTTTTTTACTGAAACACTTCTCGATCACCTACTGGATAGCAACCATTTGATCGACACATCCTCTTCTTGGCTTGAAGCCACTCTGCACGTCCCAGATCTTAGTTTGGGTAGCTTTACATACTCTTATCAATTAGTACTCTTCCAGATAGTTTACCAGGTACACTGAGCAAACTTATTTCTCTCTAGTTTTTCCAATCACATTGTACCCCTTACCCTTATACAGTGGTACAATGATCGCGCTCTTCTAATTACTCGGCGCTTTTCCACACTTTAGACATAAGTTGAATAATTCACACAATCTTTGTGTAAGCTTTGCACCTCCATATTTTAGCATTTCACCAGTGATCTCATCCACACCTGCTCCTTTACCGTTTTCTCTATCTCATTTAACCCATTATCGTTCTCAGTTTCGTTCACTATTCCTTCTACATTCTCCTTATTAGACTCATCAGTTTTATTTTTCTCACTACTGTACAGCTTTCCGGAATATTCTTGCCAGCATTTCCTCACTTTTACAATCGTTCCATACTGTTTTGTTGTTCCTATTCATCACTCCTGCAACGTTCTGTTTTGGGCTACGTTTTGTGTTTTTGTTTCCCTCCAAATCGGTTAGGTTTTTTGTGTCCGTCCACAGCCATCACTTCTTTACTTGTATTCTCACTGCCTCCTTCGCTTCTTTGTTTCTTAATCTGTACACCTCATACAATCACTTTGTCTCTGTTTCATTTTTTGCAGCAATCATTGCTATGTAGGAATATTTTTTTTACATACCGACTCATTCCACCAGGCACATTTTTTCTGTCCACCTATAGTCGCTCGTTGCTTTTGTCAATTCAAATTAAAGTTTTTCACAACTTTTCACTTACATTATAGTTTGATTAAAGTTTGTTAAATTTTTCTCTTTGATAATGACATTTTTCACTGTTTGCCTTCGACCGTTAGAAGGCGTTCTAATTTGTCATCTTCAAGGCAGTTTAACAACATTTCATTTATTAAGCACCTATTTATTCTTTACTAAAATTGTATTCCATAGTTGGCTTTAACAAACTGTCATATTACCTGTAGGCTTCTGTTTGAGTTTTTAATTTTCATATATCATAAATTTCTTTCAACATCACAGCAATCAATACACCATTAAAAAACCTAAAGAGCTAAGTCTATTAAATATGTGTAATAATAGTGATAGTTTACATTTTCAAATTTCCTCATAGATCGATCATCACCGACTTACACGATTTTTAAGTAAAATGAATTGATAAAAAAAGGTAATTGCAAGTACGAAAATGTTTAGGTTACGAGAGAACTGATTTGAACTAATTCCAGTGACTATATCAAAAATTATTTTCCCAGGGTTCTAGAATCATTAATGAATTTTAACGAGTTTGTTATTCTATCTATTTGCATAACAAGCAACAACAACTTCGCTAATTAAGTGTTTGGTAAGCAAACAAAAATAGGTCGATAGCACAAAAAAAGAGAAACAATACGTTTAATGCAAGTTTTCTACTGACGTCATTTATTTATTCATCTAACAATACATTATTGATTAAATGATTATATTGTATAATTGAAATAGTTTGTCATAAAAATTGACACATTTATTGCGGAATTGATCAACATTTTTTTGTTATAATAATTATGCAAAATCGAGTTCTCGTAAACTACTTAGGTGTTGTATATTTTTAACAAACATAAATTCGTAACACTTCACAAACATTTTTAATATCTAAGGACAACATTTTAGTTTAACAATTAAGGCATGAAATCATTTATGCATGCGAAACTTCGATAGTAGTAGTAGTTTGCCATTATTCCAGAAACCCAGCAGAACTTATGACAAAAATCATTCCAATTAGGTCAAGGTACTTAGCGGTTAATAAAACCGTTTTTCTACTCAGAAAAATATTAGTAATCCATTAATGTGTAAGTAGCTCCGTTTTCTAAAACAAGTAGTGTTTTCAATTATTTTATTAAAATAATAAAAGTGTTTACATGTGAATCATTGTTATGCAAGATAACAAATCCTAAAAAAACAACATGGCAGTCGTAATAAAAACCAACGTTAAAGCTGGTAACTCAAAAACAAATTGTGACATAATTCATAAGAATATTCTTGAAGCACGAATACAAGTTTAAAAAAATGAATGGCGTAGCCACGAGTTTTTTAAAGAATGTATGCGTTCGTGTTTCACGGTCTTATTAAATACATTTTTTATGCCATTTTTTGTAATTTGCTCTTTTTATGCGGTTTTTAAACATACTTTTTTACTTTAGTTGATTTAGGGATTTTTGTACCGGTTGGTAATATCTAAATTTTAAAAGTGAAAATTTGATCTACTCGCCTTTTGTTTTATCCAAATTCTGTCACAAAACACGAAAATAGAAGATAATGAGGATAATCTTAATCTCCCCCTGAAATACGTGAAATTGCCAAAAATACGATCGCGAATTTGATCGCATCAAAGTTTTCCACTGGCGGCATTCTGTTTTTGACACATTTTATAAGAGTGACAAAATCATGACATAATTGCGGATCAAGGTTTGCCAACCTAAAAATTTTCGTAAAATGTTCCGTGAATGACATCGCTTTTCTTAATATGTCTATTAGAGTATCAAAATGGAAGCAAATTGCAAAAAAAATGTTTTTGAAAATTATTTGGTGACACCATTACATTTCAGGTTTTGTTGGCACCAGTTAACATTGACGTGTCAAAAGGCGTTTAATATGTATCACAGTTGTCAGCAATAGTATATTGAGTATCAAGAACAGTAAGGGACGTTTACCGGTCAGCGGCATTATTGGGCGATAGCGAAGCCTCCAATTTGACTGGAGACCGGTACAACCCTTAATGTTAGTGATGCTCTTACTGTGTTTTGCACGATTGTATTAAATTTACCACAATTGAAATTATTTAATTTCTACTAAATAAACGAAAAGTTTTAAATAGAAATGTTCAAATTTTTGTGAAATATAGTACCTATACAGGCTGTGGCGCGAAGACCTTCCATTAGACTTATTGGTGAAACTACTGATATTTGAAAATTGAAAATTTGTATTTTAATATTTTTGGCCATGCTGAATTCAATGAAAATATTTGTAACTTTATAGCACTTCCAGTACATATTTTAAATAGAATGTGGTATATTTTGGTTGAAATTCTTATTCTACATAAAATTTTGAACAAATTTTTATAAGGATAACATCTCAAAAATGAGCGGTTTGTGAGTTATTTTAAGTTTTGTGAATTTTTTTCAAAAATCATATTTCCATATTATTTACGATATCTTATCTAATTGATAATTGTTTACTTTCATATGAAGTTAAGTGGAAACCTTTCTGTTATCATATCGTGCATCACTTGCTGCCAGAAGATCTCCCGAAGCGCGTTGAATTTTGTGAATGGTTCTTCTTGAAAATCCAGGAAGATGAGAATTTTACTCAAAGAATCATTTGGTGTGACGAGGCAAAATTTTGCAGAAATGTTTTGGTCTCACGAAAACCCTCACATAACAAGAGAGCGTTATTTTCAAACGAGCTGGTGGTTTACTGCTTTTTGTGACATAAAAGATGGAAGAATTTTCGGACTTAAAATTTATGATGAAAATCTGACCGGTGTCGGATATTACAACATCCTTCAGGACACTATTTCGCCATCGTTAAACAATTTAAATGCCGACGAAAGAAGTCTTGTATGGTATCAGCAGGACGGGGCACCGCCACACATGTTACAAATTAATGCTGATTTTCTGTACCCTCTCACACCCCTAGACTGTAGTATTTGGGGACATATTAAAAATCTAGTATATTCGGAACCAATTACAACAAAGGAAATTATTATACAGCGAGTATTACAGGCTTTTAATAATTACGATCCCGAAAAACATTATTAAAAGGATTCATAAATGCTTAGAAGTAAATGGAAATAATGTTGAACATTTGTAGTAATTAATGTTTTTGAATTTGTTATTCTTATTATGTTATTATTATTATTACCCTCTGTAATTATGTTATGATGTTATGTTATTGTTTTTTTATTGTTATTCTTATCTTGAAAATGGCTCATTTAGGTGTAGGGAATGTAACTATAAATCGAAAAGAAATAAAATGATAAATCTTATAGAACCATAAAATACAGGGTGTTCCATTTAAATTAAGTCAGTTTTTAATGCTGGAATTTATTAGAATTGGTCGCTCGGTTTGCAACACCCTGTATAAATTAACAAAGTCATTTCTAATCCACAACGTTTCGTCATACATTGATATTGTTTGGTCAAAATATGAAAGTAAAGGTTTTTATCAATTAGATAAAATATCGTAAATAATATGAGAATATGATTTTTGAAAAAATTCACAAAATTTAAAATAGCTCAAAAACCGCTCATTTTTTAGATACGTTATCCTTACAAAGATTTGTTCAGAATTTTATGTAGAATACGAATTTCAACCCAAATATACCACATTCTATTTAAAATAAGCAAGTTGATGGTTACTTCCGGTATAACCGGAAGTGTTATAAAGTTAAAAATATTTTCATTGAATTCAACATGACCAAAAATAGTACAGTACAAATTTTCAATTTTCAAATATCAGTACTTTCATCAATAGGTAAGTCTAATACAAGGTCTTCGCGCCACACCCTGTATATAATTTTACGTTGGTAAGTAAAAGACGTCGGTAAATAAAATTTTACCGACGAGTTGGGCCTCGCAACTAGTAAACATATCCTACTGTCTTGGAAACAGATATGGTAAATAAACGAAAAAGCTTAATCGTGCAAAAATGTTTATTTATGAAAAATCAGTGGTGCCAAACTTTCCCGGTTTAAACCACTAAAGTATAATACTATTGCTTGCTCATATACGTACGTATAAAGAGAAAAGCTATGTAACCAGTTTAAATTTTTAAACTTTTTACATTTCTCGTTTTGTGTGCGAGGATATCGTTTGAACCATTAAAGCTATCGATATGAAATTAGGTACAAAAATTCTTTGCCATAAAATCTAGGCCAAGTTCGTTAATGAGCAAAATCCAACCAGTGGCGGGGCATTTTTAGGGAACATTAAAAAAATGCATTGCATCAAATTTTAAAGTTACATAATTAAAAAAAAACAAATACTTTTTTGTATAATTTCAAAATATAAATATATAATAACCAGTGGTAGAAGACAAAATTGTGCATTTTTTAATTTATCAACCGATTTTTTTGAAAGTCTGGTTTTCGGGGTTTTTGAGATCGCTAAGTATAAATCATTTGTCAGAATTAAAAAATTCAAAATGGCGGATCAAAAATGGGGGATTATCGTGTTTAAAATCCGATATGACTAAATTCAGGTATTGTCGGCTAATGATCAATTTTGCAAGTTTGTTAACAAAAAACATTATCTAAATAAAATAATTTTAAAAACTGCCAGTGGCGTACCGTTTTTTGGGGGCAACATTTTTTTTGTAAGTCAGGTATTGGGGGGTTTTTAAGATCGCTAAGAATAAATCAATTGTCGAAATTAAAAAATTCAAAATGGCGGATCAAAAATGTGAAATTGTCCTGTTTAAAAACCAATATGACTTAAACTCAGGTATTGTGGGCTTTGAAGTTATTTATTTACATATATGAGCAAGCATTATGGCAGATAATTTGGCAACGGTTCATTATTATAGTATTACCATATTACTATATTTTAGTGGTTTTTTTTAAATAATAATAATAAAGTGATCAGCACTGCGTATCGAAATTATATACTTAAAAATATTAAGAAATGTGTAACAGAATAATGTAATCTTAAAAGAACATCGGTTAACTAATGCAAAAGTGTAACACATTTTTAAACGCTATAATAAAATGTCCCTACTATTTATGTTAAATTATTTGAAAAGAAAACACAAAATAAACAATTTACTTCACGCAAAAAGACCCATAATACCACAGCAAAGTGTATTATTACTAGAAAATACGTTAACAATACTTGTACTAAATATAATATTTCTAATACTAGAAGATATTAGGTGGGTGTAGATAGCAGCATCTTTGAAAACAACATATTCGAATTTTGTAATGCTTACTGAAGGAAGATCTACTAGCTTCTTATTTACGAGTATAATAATAATAATAATAATAATATATATTTGTGTTAATGCATCAGCTTACACACGTCACATTATAATATATACAAGTAACACTAATAATGACATTAACTATACTAATAATGACATTTACTCAGTTCTCACTGTAGAGTATGCTTATAGCCGTATAACCGACGTATAAACCGACAAATGACTTTACACTTCCAGAGTTTTTCATGATGTATTTATTCTAAGTAAAAGGTTGTTCGAAAGAAATTTTGAACATACATCACTTTAACAGTGGTATAGTTTTATGAGTCTGAAGTCTTATTCTATTCAGATATTTTCATTTAAATTGCTGCCGTAAATCTATTTCTTCAGTCGAGTATTATTTGAACACGTGTTGACTAAAACCTAATTTCAGTCCTTTGTTACTCAGATTGACATTAAATCATAAATATTTTATTTTATAGAAATTCCATAAGGTTTATTGATAGAATAGTGTTTTGAAAATTTACGAGAAAATGCCAACATACAATTTTAAGCCACTATTTGACGAGTCGGTACAGCATCGGTATAACAACGTTGCAGCATTTGTTGCGCCAATGCTGTACCGCACTGTAGATGCATTTAAGATTACGAAGAAGAAAGAAACGATTTTGGATGCATCCAGATCCATATCAAAAGAAACATGAACTGTAGGCTGTTTGTAGCAGCACAAGAATTAACTTTAATCAATAGAAAATTCCAGTCCATGTACAGAATGAGAAAGAGGACATTGCAAGACCTCATTCAACTTATCACCCCAGCTATTAGTAGACAAAATACAGTCATGGGGGAATGTGTTAGTGCGGAAGAAAGGACTCTAATAACATTATATTGTGTATGAAAGTCACGAAGGTATGAGTGAATATTAACATTTGGTTCTGCATTGTTTTCAATAGTGGCAAATTGTTCTGTACGTGGTGATGGTGGTTGTAATTGATTGGTGAAAATTCATTGGATAGTTGATCAGATGTGGAGGGTGATATTGGTGAGTGTGATGATGCTTCTTCAGATCGGTGTAATGACCTAGGATATGCGACAGTAGATGATGCAGAATGTGGAGTACGTTGAGAATGCTTTGACTTTATCTCGTCCATGAGAATCATAACTCTAATTTGGAATGATCTTATTTCATCTTCAGTCACGCTTTCGAATTCAGGTAATAAACTCATAAAAAAATATTGCATAGAGTTGTCTGTAGTTATGGGATCGTTTCTATAATGTACAGTCCGGTCACCTTGACTTCTAGTGACTTTATCGTTTAAATCATTGATAAAAGTTTTGTCCACTTCGAGAATTGGTCGTTTTCCTCGATGGCTAACTGTAGTAGGAATTTGAGATTGTGGTAAACTACTTGAAGGTGTGGTATGGCGTTCAGATTGTATGGAATGTGGTTGTGGTGGAATGCTCTCATTCTCTCCATTTTCTATGAGATCATCTAAATTTTGTGATTCTTCATCGAAGTTCTCATTAGCAGCGACTTGGGAGTCTCCGGATATTGTACTTCCTTGCGTCGCAGGTGGTGGAATATTACAGTCAGTTTGACTTGTGTGGTTTAACATAAGGCAATATGAATTGCAAATATCGTTTGACCCAATAGGTGACCTTATATTTCGCCACTTCTCTTTGCACGGGTTTTCCTATATATTTCATTCTTTCTATCCCAGATACCTTGCTACGGGTTGCACTTTTACCTCATTGATACTGTATTTTGCGAGAGGAAATAGTACTATATCAGATATAATAAAAGTTACGACAGGCGTAATTTGGGATGCTCTACACGACAGATATATAACACGTGAGGATCCAAAAACTCTGCTTCAACTAATTATAATTATAAACATAACCGTTCAATTGTTCTTTTGGCAGCTTATTTACGATGATAGAAACTGAATACTCTGGTGGAAACAACGATGAAGGAATATTTCGAGCTTCTAATTTAAGCCGTTGGTTAGAAAGAGGTGGTTTAAATTTACTCATTACTGCTTGTTTGCTACATGATGAAATTCGGCAGAAAGTACCGTATGTTTTTTTTGTGGGTGAGCATTTCCTTTAAAACATTACTAAGGCCATATCCGATTAGAACACTTGATAATAAAAAAAGAATCTTCAACTATGGATTTTAAGCAAGAAAAACAATAAAAAGCACATTTGGAATGATGACGCCAAAAATTTTAAGCGCTGTTAACTTCTATACATTGTTTAAACGACACTACTATTATAAACATAATAAAATCTGTTTGTGTTTTGTATAATTTCGTTCGTGTTAAAAACGATGTACATTACTCCATACCTGAGTATAACATCAACAAGAAAACGGATTCCAAGATTGGAATTACAAGAAAACGTTCTCCTAAACCAACAATAAAATGTATACACCATGCGTGACTACTTGGCAAATTATTTCACACAACCTCGCGCATCTCTTCCATGCTGAAATAATTGTACATAAAACTTTGTAAATAAGAAACATATTCTTTACCTGATAGATTTGTTTTCTTTGCGACTTCCCTCCCATGCTCTGTCTGTTACATATTTTCCAGAATATTCGGCCAATTTATACTTGCACAATCATACTTTTTATTTCCATCACTAACTTAATTTCGCTAGGCACAATTAGAATACCAGCTTTTTCATAGAAATTTTCAACAGAAATAAGGAATGCTGGAATGTCACGCTTGCTGCTTTTGAGTTGTGCGGATAGCCTGCATCCCGACAACACGCTGTATCAGTACCCCATCTGGCAGACATATGTGCAAGTGGCCATTCAAATATATAATATCGACATTGTCTCCACATACCGAGCATTTACCGTATCAATGCCGTACCGATGCTGTACCGGCCCGTCACATAGCGGCCTTACTGAAAATGTGTCCGTGATACGCAGAACACGAACGGCAGAATTAGGCTAGTGCCATATTTGTGCACAGCACCTGGCCAAATAAGATCGTTTTTAGATACTCTGCTAACTTCATACTTGTGTAACGGCATATACGTCGAGATTATGTTAGAGTCGGTTAGTGCCGCTATAAACTTTTTAGCAAAGCGTTTAGATGGCGAAGGTGTTTAGGTGTTCTGCTAACTTCATACCTTTTTGACCGCAGTAACGTCGAAATTATATCCGTCTATTCGTGCCGCTAAACAGTTTTTGGCGAAACTTAGCTGGCAGTTTTAGGTGGTCTGCTAATTTAAGACTTTTTGACAGCACAAACGTCGAAATTATATTATCCTTAGTGCCGCGTGTATGCCAGTTAATGCCTTGAAAAATACAAATGTGTAAAATATGGCCATTTCGAGTGTTCTGATAACTTCAGACCCTTCCGCCATAAATGAGCCTAACGTTGTGCACACATGCAGTATTGTTACATGAAAATGTCGAGGATAAGAAAACAACATACCTAGTGAAAAGATCTGTCATAGTTTGAAAACGTGAAAATTTTGTGGTGTGGTATTCTCGACATCTTCGGAACCCTTATTTCGCGGTTTAAATGCTTCTTCGGAAAACATACCTATTGGTAGTGTACACTAAGTGGCATTTAGTACCAAGGATACAGTGATATGTATCTATTAACTGTGTGTCTTGAATATGCACTAAATACTGCTACATTAATTGAAAATCCACAGGACATAGTTGTAAATATAACACCAAAGCGTTTTATTAGCTCTTCGTCAATTTCTGTGATAACAGAGTGCGACTCACAGTATTTCCGTCATTTGTAGTACTATAGCCGGGTTTTGGAATATGTACCAGCAATCCCATTTTTATTTTTAACTCTTTCTAAATTTTTGTTGGCATCACTATATTCGCTTTTCTCTTTTGGATTACGTATTTGCCATTTGTTTTATTTTTAAGCGATAGGCAATGTAGAGCAAGGCATTCGAATGATTGTATCCATGTATGTAGGGCGGTCAACCCATAATCATATTCTTTATCTGCTGATCGTTGATATATTTTCGAAAATACCACATGTTTGCGTGGAAGAATCTGCTATCACGCTAAATGTCTTCTCATCAATAATTGTTAGGTTGAAAACGTGACCAATAGTAATACTTTTCCCACAGATGGAAACAGTAGTCGGTACAAACCTTTTATTTGATTTGCAACGTTTTCTATTTCTATTTTTGTTAGCTCTTCAGTTTCGTTTTCAAATAATATTTTTATAGGCCTACGAAACCTGGTCGACGATAACTTCGAATTATGCTATATAACAGTATAGCTTCTCACAGTTTTCAGTTGTGAAGGTAGAATGCAAACGGCAGGTTACTGGAATCAGTGGAATTCGAATTTACTTTTTCCGAAAACTTTTGTTTATAGGTGGAATGTCCGGAACTTCCATAACAACCCCACTTCAAAATTAGTTCCAGACCCTTTTCTCATATAGCAATATTTTCCATTAACACATCCTCTTGAACTGGATGTAACTGTATGTAATGTGTGCGAAGTAAGATCCACAAGGGCTTAAACCGTAACTTCCGCTGAAATCTCTGTTATTTTTATGGATTTCTTTTCTGTAATAGTGTTGACTCAATTTTCACATTTCAGCTGCTTCTAAACCTAAAGCAGCATTGGGTGCGTTCGTGTTAAATCGATGTGCAACATTATGTAAGCATATGTAATTCTTCCATCTGTGGGTTGTAGTTCTATACTTTAAAGGTAACGAACGCTTTTTTTCAGTATGTCAATGGTTTATTCAGTGCACAGTCTGGTACTACGCAGGTGTAAATTAAACCAACGCTGTGGTGAATTATCTGCAAGGTCGCCTGCGTAGGTACAAGTAGCCTTGGAGAAATTGGGTATACTTCGTCGCCAATCAAATGTGATATCGAGCATTCATGTTAATTATTTGCATTTACAATTATTTGTACATTCAGTGAGTTAATATCCTTTTCTGTTATAATATGGTATTGCATCGATGTGAAGTTAGCAATGACATTTCAGCAATAGCTTTTGCATGTTCATTGTGCAGTTAGCAATGACTTTCTAGCAATAAATATACAAAGTGTATTTATCCCATAATATTAAACAATTTTACTACAATTCTACATGAAATAAAGAGTAAATAAAAGCAATTATAAAAGGGTACATATTTTTCGTTTGTTCTAAAAAAATGCTTACACTTTCATCTTGTCCTCGTATATATGGGTAGAAATGCTTAATTTGGGGTGTTTACCCGTCTGTATAGATTAGGACTTTTATCTACATCTATTGTACATAAAACAGTAAATAGAAAATATAAGCAATCAAAAAAAGGGCACATATCTTCCATTTACTCTCATATGTTTGTATTGTTGAGGATTTTTATTACGTTAAATGCAGAGTAAATAAAAGTAATAAAAAGGGGGCATATTTTACGTTCACCCTCTTATGTTTGTGTATAAATGGGAATGACTAACATGCATCAATTGGGGTGTTTTCCGTAGATATAGAACAAGAGTTTTTGCATCGTCAATTCTACATCTACTGCAAACCAGAGTAATTGGAAAGTTTAATTTTTTTTTGCAACAATAAAAAAATATGTGCCCTTTTTTTATTGATTTTATATACTCTATATTTCACGTAGAATAGACGATCATAAAAATCTAGAATAATATCGACGGTTAAACGATCGAAGTGAAGACGCGTATTAGTCAACATTTGATACACAAGTAAGCGAAAATAATTGTAAACTTTAACATTTTTTTTTACAACAAACGAAAAATACCTGCCCTTTTTTACGCGTGTGAAGAGTTCCAACAGTTTTCTAAAATCGAAAATCGAGATCCAGTAGTTCTGACTAGCTAAATTACTATATTCGGCAAAGTTCTAGAGTTCCTGACATGAAAAAATTTTTTTTTGGAAATTAAAAAAAATAAAAAATTTTTGAAAATTCAATTTTTACATGCAATAGTTCCAATCAACTTTTATTCATTCCTAGGAGTTGTCGCTAATTTAAAAAAATTATTGTTAGATAGTATTCGAAAAGTTCTGAATGAAATTCTAATGATCGAAAGCGATCCAATTAATATTTATAGAATTATTCTATTTTAAAAAATTGCATAGCTTAAATTTTCTTTAACTTTGGTGCTAAATCCAAAATATTTTGTGTAACACATTAATAATTGATTGGATTGCTTTCGGTCATTAGAATTTCTATTATAACTTTCTGAGCACTATCCACATCTACTGTGGGAACTATTGGAATCCTATTGTTCATAGATACTTTAAAAATTTGCGATAATAGATGAGACGTTAGTCGATTTTCAAGAGTTCTGATTAGTCTAAAACAATTCTCGTATAGTTCTGAGCATACATAATGCCTTTCCAAAGAGTTCCAATTACAAAAATTAATTAGATAATTTTTTAAACAATTAGTAAAAAAATAGCCCATTTTTCGGATAAATTCATTTTAAAAAAAAAATTATATAATTAATTTTAATATCAAAACTCTTTGGAAAGGCATTGTGCATGTCGAGAACTATTTTGGAACTATTGGAACTCTTAAAAAATTTAAGCTATGAAATTTTTTAAAGTCGAATAATTCTATAAATATTAATCGGATCGCTTTCGATCATTAGAATTTCTTTCAGAACTTTTCGAATACTATCCAAATCTGACGCGAGAACTATTAGAACTCTTTAAAATATTTTTTTTGTTAACATTTTCTTTTTTTAAGCAAAAGCACTGTAACTTTTTCATTTTTGATTATATTTTTTTTTTAAATTAGCGGTAACTCTTAGGAATGAATAATAAGAACATCAAAAGTTGATTGGAACTATTGCATGTCAAAATTGAATTTTCAAAAATTTTTTATTTTTAATTTTCAAAAAAAAATGTTATCCTATCAGGAACTCTAGAACTTTGCTAAATATAGTAATTTAGCTAGTCAGAACTACTGGATCTCGATTTTCGATGTGAAGTTAACTTAGCACCCTTCAAATTAAAATTTGGAACCGTTAATGAGCGTAACTATTTTCCTTTATACGAGAATTGTTTTAGAATATGCAGAACTCTTGAAAATCGACACAAGAACTAAAGAACTAACTTATTTATTTGCGTTTATAGTAAATGATACAAGCCCACAATTATTGAAATTATTCACAATTTAGCTAGTCAGAACTCTTGGATCTCGATTTTCGATGTGAAGTTACCGCCCCATTTTTCAAATTAAAATTTGGAACCGTTAATGAGCGGAACTTTTTATTTTTTATGAAGTACTTCTAAACTCTTTAAAAGGAAGCTAGAACTTTAATCAGTACTATTGGAAGTCTTTGTCAGGGTGCTAACTTCACACGCGTCCCTTTTTTATTGCTTTTATTTACTCTATATTTCATGTAGAAAAGACTATCATGAAAATCCTGAACAATATCGACCTCTAAACACCCGAAATGAAGTATTTTAGTCAATTCAGCTTATTCACAAGTATAATTAAAGCTTAAACATTTATTGACAACAAACGAAAAATATGTGCCCTTCCTTATTACTTTTATTTGTGCTATATTTCACGTAGAATAGACAATCGTAAATATCCTGAACAATACCGAGGACTACCAAAATGAAGCATCTTATTCAACCCAGTTTATTCACAAGAATACTTGGAAAGTTTAAATTTTTTTTGCAATAAACGAAACATATGTGTTCTTTTTTATTGCTTTTATTTACTCTATGTTTCACGTAGAATAGACGATCATAAACAATCCTGAACAACGATGGCTAAATACCCGAAATGAAGTATCTTAGTCAATCCAGCTTATTCACAAGTGTGATTTGAAAGTTGAAAAACATTTTTACAGCAAACGAGATATGTGCCCTTTTTTTATTGGTTTTATTTACGTTTTACTTCATGTAGAGTTGACGTAAGTAGGAAAATTTAGTAATATTAACACCTTAAGCGCCATTTGTATCAATATGGATACAGAGACTTTTGTACCGGTGGGCTACCTGTATCCGAGTTGATACATCGACTTACTCTTATTTTCGGCTAGCTGTGTCTAAAACGACACAACGGAGCAACATATTCAAATAGGGAAGTTGTACAGCATGGCCTGTGAAACCAAAAATATGTTTTGGCCAATAAATTTTTAGTAAATTTGGTGAAAAAATACACAGATATTTTCATATAAATTTTTTTATTATCAAACTTTTTCTGTTTACATAAAAAAAGTAATTTTCTTAAAGATACAAGACAGTTATTTTTAAATAATACATTTATTCTGAAAGCAACATATATTGAACAAAAAAATAATTCAACTTGCCAAATATTAATATTTTTCCGATTTGTGGGTATGATTTTCATCGATGTGTCTAAGTTCGGGTGTTTGTGGACAGATCTCTTCTAATAACTGTGAAACTGCCATTTCTTTGTATTTGGTTATTGGCATTCTTTTCTTGGTTACTTTTTTATGTAAACAATAGGCATTTATCAAAGCAGTTCCAGTAAGCAATTCTACCGCTAGCTTACGGTACCATTTAACTCCCTTTCTGAGACATGTCAAGTAAGCTTTCAGTTGCTCGGAAATGTCTATAAATGATTTAAATTTATTATAGTCTGTTATTATTGCTGGTTTTTCCAAGTCTTCCCCTCTCCTTTTCACAATGGTCGTTGAACCGTCGTGTTTAGTTGATATCACTAGTACATCCTTCTTGTCTTTCCATTTGAGAATAGTGCAGCCCGTATTACTTTGTGAACTAACAATTTGGTGTTTTTTTAGTTTAGCTTTTATAATATGTGCTGGGTTATTTTTCCTCCTGGAGCGCAAAGTCCCTACCAAATATGCTTTTCTTTTCTGAAGCTCGTGTGCTAAGGATATACTGCTGTAGTAATTATCAGTGTAAATAGTCCTTCCCTTATCAAGCAAATTTTCTCTGATAACTTCAAAACAATTTTAGTAGCACCTGAGAGACTGGTCACCGATACTATCCTTTCCACAGTAAACTGACAAATTGTAGGTATATCCTCCATTCACACAGAGCTTGTAAAGTTTGATACCAAATCTATGGGGCTTATTTGGTATATATTGTCTATAACTTAGTCAGCCTCGAAATGGTACTAATGTCTCGTCAATGCAAATATCTTCATATGGTACGTAGGCATATTGAAAACGTTCAACTAACTTATTTATAACAGGTGTGATTTTATATAGCCGGTCTCCTGGCGCAGGATTTGAATTATCACAAAAATGCCACGTCCTAAGTAATATTTCAAACCGGTTTCTCGAAATGATAGACTTTATTTTGGTACTATATATATATATATATATATATATATATATATATATATATATATATATTACCTGTAGACCAGTAGTCGCGTATCTGTGGCAGGCGAACGAGTCCCATCCACATTATTGTCGCAATAAAGATTTTCATTTCATTGTGATTCGTATCAACCCAACTTTTTATTCGAGCATGTGGTAAATTGTTGTCCTGTGATTTGAGGCTTTGAGCATATCTGTTTGTTTCTGTGACCATGGGATCTACTAAATCATCTGTTAGAAATATTTTGTGAAAGTCTACCTCTTTTTTATTTTCATAGTTTGCTGATATATTTTCTCTTACACCTGAAATATCTTCTAGGACCGGAAAGTCTTTCAATTTAGAACGCTGGGGGGGGGGGTACCCTAAATAAGTTTATCTTCTTCATTATCTTCATCGACATCACTTTCTGCTGAATATTCAGAATCATTCGCTTCTGACTCGTTGTCTTCGTCTATTTGCCGATCAGGATCTAAAATAAACATACCAGAAGTCGAAGGCATATTTTCCTGTTCTAAATCAGTCTCCGATTCGCTCTCAGACTGTAATGTATACTTTCCAATAACTTCGTCTATTGTTTGGTCGATAAAAACGAATGAATTCTTTTGTTACATTGGCAAAAGGTTTGAAACTTACCTGAATTTGAAGGCGTATCTTTAGTAATTGCATTTCCTCTACTCGTTTTAGTAAATTTGTTTGTTTTTCGTTTTTTTAGGGATATCGTTATCACTACAGCTCTCTTCCGACGATTCACCCTTGTATTCAGACTCACTGTCCTCAAAAGGTTCATCTTCTTTAGAAAAATTAATTTCTTCCAATAATTTCATAAGACATTTTATCAAAGAAAATGCTACACTACTACACAAACGCGATGTAAGACCCAATAAATATTACAAATTAAATGTATATCCTTCCGAACACCTACTTCGACTGAGTAAACAATGCTATGAATATATGATGCAATCGCGGCAAAACACGATTTGACACGAATATACATGTATCAGATACAATACAAGTGGCCAAAGGCTACTTTTTATCCCTGTGCATGTATTTAAACAGATACACTATTTTTTCTCAAAAAACTGTTATATATTTGGGAAAAATTATAGTCGGATAGTTAAATAAGATACTTTTAATTGAAAAAAATAACATTTAACCCGGTGGCCACCACCAAAATTTTTTTTTATAGTGGTGGCGCTTAACGTGTTGGCTAAATGCACTTTGCATATTTATTGCTAATGTTTTTGCTAACTTTACACCGCTTGGAATTGCACGTTCTTCTGATGGATCAATAATTGCAATAGCTCCAAAATTGTATCAGGAAATTGATGTTTTCCAAAAAATATCGTATTTTTGTCGTTCAAACTGACGTTGCCAGCAGTAAATTCAATCCATTGTTGCAACATTCATTGATTTGAGTAGAGTGCGTATTTCATTAATGCTTCTATCTATTCAGTCATAGAATAAACTCAATAAATTTATTTTTATAAATAATTCTGTAAATTATTAGGTATGAATTATATAAATAATCTCGGCAATAACATCCATTTTCACGGCTGTTCAGAAATACTTAAATATTGGAAATGATTTACAAAAGCTGAAGTCGGAGCGACTTTTAAATAAATTTATTAACTAAAAACACATATCAATCTTTTGATTCTGCTAAGCAATACGGACTTTTTCTGGCCAACACTTTTTCGTTACATACAAAGAATTACTTAGTTACGTTAAAGTATTGGATTACACGCTACACGCATTAAGTTTGACCTAATTTCTATAAAAATGTCAACGTTGCCAATTGAATCAAATCTGTAACCGTAAGATTACCGACCCCACTAACCCCCACTAACCATAGTAGTGTTTAAATAATCAAGGTGGTGAACGCCTAAATACAAATGTTCGAAATAGAAATATTTGATGTCCTCTTCCTTTAAAAAAAATGCCTAAAAACATTTATATAAAAGTAGAAATTGTCAGTGAACTATTTTGATTTTCTTCCGCTTGTGAATCAATATGGTTCATTATTCGAATATTATTTGATCAGGGCGTACAATTTTTGTTTCCTCTTGCTTTAAAAAGGTCATTTCTTATAGGTAAATCTCTTTTAACAGACACATTAAAAAATAGAGTTAACATATTAATAAAAAGTTTGAGCTTGACCGACTATTTGATAACATTAATAACTTTATGTACATATTAACAAATTAACGCTAACATATTTATGCAAATGTGAGAAACTTGAATGTAACTAATTTATAACACCATGGAATGCTTATGATATTGGTATCATTTTATTTTAATTAATTACACATTTATGATAAGCGCTTGGATAATACCTAGATAATTAGTATCAGCTGGTCTATTAGTGTTTAATTCTTAAATTGCCTTTTAATTATATTCTAAAACTAATTTTTTTTTTAATAAAAAGAATTCTTTGGTCAATGACCGCAAGCGTTAGTGGGAAGTTTCTTATATTTATTCGACCTTATATCTGCCTTGGCGTAATATATTTGTGATCTTGGAACAAGTTTTGTCTGTTTTTTAAATCAATATTTAGTTCTTTCAAATTTGATTACATACTTATTTGTTTAACTCAAGTGGTAAACCATTTTCAGAAAGATTTTGGCAATGTAAAAATTTAACTTTTCCAAAATTATTGTATCTTAATTGTATTCAAGAAATAGACCACGTTTCATGTTAAAGTTCTTTGGTATGAAATGAAAATATTAATTGAAAGTAAATAATCTGAAATTTTATAAAATCAATAGCGTTCGTTATACCGAGGGGCGAATAACTAAACTCATTTAAATTCATTTGCGTGATTCAAAAATGATGATTTAAGGGATTTAAAATGATTTAAACTAAGAGATTCAAAAGCAAGTTGCATTTTGAATTATTCAAAAGATTTTCAGATTATGAATACTTATATTTTGGGTGTAAATCCTGTTAAATGTAGATTTTCCCAATTTTATACGTTTTGTTAATTAATTTATTATAAATAAATGTTAATTTCAACAAGTTTGTAAAATGTGAATACAAATATAATCCTGCCAAAATAATTAGGTTATTTTATTTTTGGTAACTATTTATAACTAAAACTTTAATAGATTATATATTATTAAATTGTCTTGAAAACGACATTTCAGAATAACCCTCTCCCAGCAACAATGAAAAATGTCCCAATCAAAAAATATATAATTTCTAAGAAAATTTGATTACATTGTAATATCGGTCCAAAGTTGTGAGAGACTGTATAAAAGTACTAAAAGCGTTCACAACTAAATACTAAAGCAGCGCGCACATAGAGAACGGAACGGACCGGAAGAAACCGGCACGGCACTGCTCATCCAGTTGCTTTACATTGAATCAAATGGAGAATCGCACATACAGAACAGCACGGAGTGTAAAGGTGTCCACAGACTTCGGTTTATTTTTCACGGTTTTGAACGAGCAGGGCAAATTTCCCTACACTATGTGTTTTTCTGGGTGGACATGGATTGCAGGGATATTATTTTAGCAGTGACTGCGATACTTGCGGTATTAAAAAAAAAACTAACAGAAGACAATGGGCTAAAAACTGGTTAGTAAAGCGCAAGCAATACTGCCACATACATTTGTTGAATGAACTTCGTTTAGAATCAAGAGACTGGCACAACTATTTGCGTATGGGCGAACAAACGCTTTTAGCTTTGGTTACTGCAAAAATTGCTAAACACAGTACTCACTTACGCGAGCCAATTTCTGCACATGAACGTCTTACGGCGACCCTGCGTTTTCTGGCAACGGGAAGAACTTATGAAGATTTAAAATTTATAACAGTGGTTTCTCTACAAGCACTAGGCCAGATAATTCCAGAAACTTGTCAGGCTATATACAGTATTTTAAGCAAGGACTATATAAATATTTATATTTATGTAAAATAAAAACATTTTCAATTTTCTAATTATATAATATATATATTATATATATATATATATATATATATATATATATATATATATATATATATATATATATTGTCGTAACCCAGATGTACCCTACTATGAAACGTGTAATTTGTACTTGTTCGCATTAATGCAAAATCAAGAGACAAAACAATAGCTAAAGGATGCATCTTAATTTGACTGATAAGATGCTATTATTAATCGCTTAAATTGATGTCACTGAGAATGATGCTACGTCGGCTAATGTTAGGCTTACTCCAATTTATAGCTTAAATCTCCCTTACTGGCCGTGATTAAATAATCAGAGTTGATTTACAAATCTAATCTAGAACTCGCAAAATTCTAACCTGATTAAAAAAACAGTGATCGTCTAGGGGGCAAATAACCTACGTTGTGTAATGTGCAGGAGATAGGGTCGGATAAGGTTAATTTGTTGCATAAGGTGGCAGGGTAATTAAATGAAACAAAACGGTAATTGAGATGAACGAGTTGCGCTACCTGGTGATTCGCTCGTCATCCTATTTACATCGGGAGAAAAAGAATCACCAAGAAAACTCCCTTTATTCCAATAATAATCACACAAAGAAAAAAAAACAAAGATCAGATAACACCAGTAAATTGCAATCAAAGGATTAAATATGTATCAACACTATCGGTATTAAAGGCGTACAAAATCTATAACATTGCCTAAAACGACGTTTAGTCACAAATAAACATAAAATCAGGTCTACAAATGGTATTAAAATTAAAGCAAAAATAAACAAGTAATAAATAAACAGGGGATCCCTTTTGGAACCAATTCCTGTCTGCTTTTAGTTAAATAATTACATATAAAGCATTATACAGGGTGTGGGACAACCGGACATAAACAGAACACAAAAAAAAAACAAAGGACATCATTAAATCAAGTTAAAAAGGCGTACCTTACAAAATTTAAATATCACCAAAATAAAATGCAAGGCAATTTCAATAACTACACATAAAGGCAATAAATATAAACGGTGTGATCGTATCCACAATAAGATCGTCAATCAATTAAAAAAAAAAGAAAAGGAAAAGTGTAATCCCGATCATGTGGCCCTTTTGTTTAACCAAGCAGGGCGGTTATTAACAACAAAATACATTAAGCACTCTAGTAATACATATTACAAATTCAACCTACATGAAAAATAACAACAAAAAATTAAACAGGTTACAGATTATTTAAGTAAATAAAAATGAAAAAGGGCAAGGACGTTACACATACAAATTTGTGGATACGAGCACAACAAATGATACACATGGACAGTAACAATAAATGCTATAATTTCGTACACAGGAAAAAGTATAACATCTGAAACAAAGTCCTGCAACACCGATTCACCTGCATGATTAGTAGGTATTATTACAAATGCAAGATAATAACGCTCTCAATTCTTCTTAGGCATAAAACAAACCACAAAACTATGGACATATAGGCATATAACGGCAACAAGAGAGACATTTGGATAAATATATAGCTAACTAGATCATTAGGGTCAGTTTTCTGACTTTATACCTATGATCGTTTGTGTTTTTATCATTATAAATACAGGTTAGAATTATCAATACACAAAATAGAACACATCAAGAAGAAAAGAGAGCGAGCTTCGCTGTACTGCGTAATTTCAATGAACACAATTTTTGCAAGTTAGGGTTTCAGTTTGGTTTTAACAATTTAAATGGGTAGGTAGAATGACCTTTTCTGTGTAATTTCACAAACCGTAAAATCTTTTCTTTTACTTACATTATCAATGTAGGTTATCCTTTTTAAGCTTTCACCAGCACAAATGTTTAAATACTTGGATTTATCGATTAACACAAAACAAAGAAAAGAAGATCTAATTAAACAAACACCGAATCGATGTCAAATCTTACTCCCGCACGCTTTGAAAATTCTAATCAAGCTCCCCATTCTAAGCACAACCACCGTTTTTATTCCGTCCTCACCCCCATATTTTCTATATCAACTAACAAAAGCAATAAAACTATTTCGTGTGAACGCGTTTGACTTTAATTATAAAAAGAAACATTATTTCTAATTAACATGTGCAATCAACCGTAGAAATCCTGTATTTAAACTATCACATTTCAACTCATGAACAACTTTTTCTTTGACCGCGGTGTAATTTTTTGTATAATACTGACATTTTTATTTTCAAAACGCTTTTATAGACATATTTACCAATTTGTCTTGCTCTTTCGATAAATGCAGTTGAGTCTCCACCTGCAACTTAAAAGATCTGGTTGCGGGCCGCCCTCAGTTAAAACCCTACACAAATGTCTTACAAAAACAAAGAAATACAAACCATTCTCAAATAACAATTATTCTATAATAACTTTTAGTAATTAACTTTTGCTATCGCGACAACAATTTTAATCGGAATATTTTCAATGTATTCATCAAATTTTCGTAGTGTGCTACCTACAATATATATATATATATATATATATATATATATATATATATATATATATTTTTTGTAACATTTTAAGACTCATGTAATGAATTTTATCCCGATAATAGACTGTGACCAATATTGCTTGACAACGTCATGTGTCAAATATTGTTGTGATTGTGAAAAAATGTCGCAAGTAGAAAAAAGAAAAGAGATAGAGTATTTGTATAGGAAAGGTTTTCGTAATGTTCAAAAATTAGTGCAATTGACTGAACTAGAAAAAAGTGTAGTTTATGAAACAATTAAGAGGATAAAAAATGGCACAGATATGGGGCATAAACCAGTTTCGGGAAGACCGCGTAAGGTTGCCGGAAACAATTTAAACGCTTTAGTGGCATTAGGACGACAAAATCCTTGTCTAGGGTTTCGAAAATCGACTAACACATTTGCAAATCAACGAAAAATAAAAATGTGTCCGGAAACCGTTCGCATGTCACTGTAAAGACAAGGTTATATATCAACGAAACCAAAAAAAATCCCTGTAATGACACTTCTACAAAGACAACGAAGAATAGGTTTTTGTCAACGTTTTCAAGAAGATAGTTTTGGTAATATTTTTATATCTGACGAAAGTTGTTTCCAGCTTGGTGCAAATCATCTAAAAATCCTGTCAAAAGAAAATGTTACCGTTCAAATTTCTCACTAAAATAATATTTTGGGGAGCAATATGTCTGCGTGGTGCTACACCTCTCTGTATAGTTGATGGCACTGTTAATAGTGCAAAATATTGTGACATTCTAAATGGTTTTCTTCTTGAAACGGCTTATGCTTTATATCCAGAGGGGTCGCGTTTTCAACAGGATAATGCAAGATGCCATACTTCTGCCTATACTCAAGATGGGGACTAATGAAGATTGGAGTTGAACAAACAGCGCAACGAACATTATGGCGGTGATCTAGTTTCGGGTGTACCTCGACGTTTAGTTAAGTGTTTAGACTTAAATGGAAGCTGTATAAGTAAATGAGAGGAATTATTTGTTGTAATTTTATAATTCCAAGTATTAAAAATATATACCGAATAATTACAATTGAGCTTTCTTTTTTCCGGATACTTTTTAGCCGGACCATATAAACTTAAAAAAACTTGTTCGTAATCTCTAGCAATAACAGATTGAAAGTAAAGTAAACTCTTACGTAAAACTAAAAATAATTTTAGTCAGCCTTAGGCATTCATGTAAAATTAGAAAAATATATACGAGCATTTGGGTCTTGCAAGTTGATATCGGAAGAAGTAGTTTGTATAGGATGAGGATTATACTCCCATGGAACTTCAATAGTGGAGGTTGATGCTGGTAATGGTCTAACACTAGTACCATGGGAAGTTGAGGCATGTTGTGTTGAACGTGTATCATATATACTGAAGTTTGTAAATATTGTTATGTTGCCCATTTGCGGTTGGTACAAAATGTCTGTTATTATCTTTTCGGTAACAGTTGCCACTTCTTTTGGCAAACTGTTTAATTTATTAGCAAAGTACTGTCCCACAGTATCTAATGGTTTACTACTATCGAGCTGTTTGTAAATCTTCAGTAAGACTTCATCGCAAACACTTAAGTTTTTCCGCTTTGAAACCACCTTTTCAGGTACTGAACTTGAGCTGATTGTAGAACTTTTTGAAAGTTCTGTAGAATCAGAATAAGATATTGAGCGTACACAGCTTTCGGAATTATCTTCTGTTTCATCATCCGTCCCATCTAAAAGCATAAAATTTACGAAATAATGAATTTATGCAAACCTGTAAATATGTCTTTTTTTTAGTTCCCATCAACGGAACAAGAATGCTTTAAAATTGCTAGAGAGTTTGAATACAAATATCTTGGCACAGTGGATGGTAAACATGTCCAAATAAAACCGCCCCCAGAAAGTGGTTCCTATTATTACATCTACAAAAAATTCCATAGCCTTGTACTATTAACCATTGCAAATGCTAATTACGAGTTTATATTATGCGATTTTGGAACTAACTGAAGGATTTTAGATGGTGGGGTGATTGAAAACACAGTATTTTATGATGGGTTGATAAATAACCGAAAGCCTCAAAATCTACTGACTCCGCAAAGGAACTTCCGTTTGTGTTCATTGGCGACCAAGCTTTTTCCTTGCGAACCGATTTTTTAAAGCCTTACAATCAAAAGGAGTTAAATGCAGAGCGGAGAATATTCAACTACCGATTGCCAAGAGCTCGCCGTATCATAGAAAACGTATTCGAAATAATGGCCGCCCGATTTAAAATTTTTCATAAACCTACTGGTGTACAGTTAAAAAGTACTGAAAAATCGTCATGGCATGCTGTGTTCTTGACAATTTTCTCAGACGAAAACGACGAGATTATTACACTCCCCCTGAATGTCTTGATACAGAAGTGTAAGAAAATGGTACGATAAACAGGATTAAGGCCTGAACCAAACGTCCTTGTAGATTTACAACGAACTTTCTCACGAAATGCCCTCTTGGACATTTCGTGAGAAAGTTCGTTTGTTTCGCTGATTCTTATCAGCGAAACAAACGCGTAATTTACTGTCAGCATAAAATTATTTAGTACTTTTAAGTTAGCTTAGAATAATTGTTTTTTCTCATAAATGGAAAGATGATGTATAACTTTGTAAAAAACAAATAGGTATCATTTTGTTCTTTTCGTTTTAATTAAAATAAAGAATTTCCGAATCAGTACTACACCCCGGAAAAACCCGAGCACCTTATGCGCCCTTAATGTTTAATTTTTCATTAGTATCATAGTCCGCTTTAATTTTAATTATTTTTAACCACATACCAAATTTAAAAGCAGTTTTTTACAAATGTAACAAAAAAGTTTATTAATATAATGATGTCATTTATTCATAATTATTTATATTATTTATGTACCATTATTATTTATAATTATCAATATTATTCAAGTTTTAAAATATATTAAATAAATCAACAATGATTTTTTCTCAAATACCCAATTGGTTTAATTTACCACATCTTGAGATGTGGTATTTCTACGCATTTCTTGGTCCAATAAGAAATACAGTAGTTCAAAATACCATAATTTCGATTTATAAAGGTGTTCTGTTCCTTTTCCTGATTTTTCCGAGGCTTTTACTTTTTTCATTTCTTTTCTGAAACCCCTGATAGAATCAATTTTCTTAACCACACTGTCTTTATTTGCATTCTCATCAATTTCTTTAAATTTTTCAATGAATTCCGTGTACGCTCTAGTCTTCTTTTCTTTGCCATAGGTGATTTAATTTTCCACAAACAGGGGAAACCTCTGTATAACTCGAAGAAATTGTTTATTCGAATTATTAGAAGCTATTTTAAAAAGAATAAGTAAGGAGGCAACCATTATGAATGTTTCTATAATATTTTCTAATGAATAACAATATTTATTATTCATTTACCTAATCACAGCGGCAACTTTGCCGGCGTCGGATGGCGATAAGATGATTCAAAAACACTCACTTCATTTGATTGCTTCCGGTGACAGGTGTAATACGTGCAGAATGTGCTCAATAGACGAAGCTATCATTGAATTAGTTCGGCAATACACCATAATCTAGGATGCCTCTGATGAATATTGTCATGACAATTGGCCTACAGGAAATGCACGGGAAGAAAGTAAAATTATCAGGTACTCAATTGTTACTATTATAATATATATATATATATATATATATATATATATATATATATATATATATATATATATATATATATATGTATATATACTGTGTCTCTTGAATTTCAGGACATAGGGAATTCCCATGTTAAAATAAACTATTGTAAATATTGGCTCCCCTAATTATTTTACAGTAAAATGTCAAATGTAAAACTTCTTAAGGAAAAAAGGCTGCTTCTTATGTTACAATTGCATTTACATTTGGTTCATCCGTTTTCGAGAAATTTAGGAAAAACTTGAGGGCTTTTTCGTAACTGGTCAAGGTTGCTTTGCTTTAGACAGACAATGCTAACAATAATTATTAATTGTCATTGTAAATCATGCATTGTTCAAAAACAATTCATTCATCATTAAATCTTTATTCGGGACAGATTATTACTTTTTAAAGAAAAATTTGTTTATAAAAATGAATTATTACACCATTGAAGAAAAAGTAAAATTTATTGAATGGCATTACTCTGGCAATTCACTTAGAAATATCAGAGATTTGTACTCGGCTAGTTATCAAAACCGGCAAATTCCAAGTGCAGAAACAATTTCAAAAATTATTTAGAATATCATCTTCTTGTTTATAACAGACTTATTTTATTTGTGCTCCTTATTGTATTTATCCTGGCACTTACATGGCTTACTAACGTTACTGGTTACGAAAAAGCCCTTAAGTTTTTCCTAATTTTCTCGAAAACGGATGAACCAAATGTAAATGCAATTGTAACATAAGAAGCAGCCTTTTTTCCTTAAGAAGTTTTACATTTGACATTTTACTGTAAAATAATTAGGGGAGCTAATATTTACAATAGTTTATTTTAACATGGGAATTCCCTATGTCCTGAAATTCAAGAGACACAGTGTGTGTGTGTGTGTGTGTGTGTGTGTGTGTGTGTGTGTATATATATATATATATATATATATATATATATATATATATATATATATATATATATATTATTATTATTATTTAGAAGTACATTTTAATTTCTATTTTTCAAAATGAAGGAATAACACAGGTACTTGATAAAATTACATACAGAAATAAGAATAATTTATTTATTAAAAACATTCTTAATTATACGTCCTTCCACCGAAATTTTTTTCTTTTTGCCAAGGAACATTACCTTCATTTAAATTAAAATAATCTTTGAAAAGGTTTCTAATATTAAATGTATCCCTCTGAAAGTTTCCACCTATGTTTTGCAGATTTATTACTCCTTCTGAATTATCCTGACTATCTAATTCACCTGACCTCGAAACCGACTGCTGTATGCTGTTCCCCGTGTTCAATGTGCGCGTGTGTTGTGATGTTCCGTGCTGGTCACTACCGTGCCGGTTCGTTCCGTTTTCTATGTGCGCGCTGCTTAAGACTCACCAATTACCTACAGATTGCAGATTAAAATATTAGTACAATGCAATGAAAACTGCACTTTAATACGCGATCACTGTTACTAAAAATATCTATAAAAGTATCTTGTTTAACTATGACATTTGCTGTTTTAGCTACAAAAGGGACCTTGTTAAACCATTGTTACAATCTCTGACATACTGAACCATAAGTAAAGTAAAGGTCACGTATTTCATTCCCTCCCCAAGGGGGAGGGCGGGCTGTTTGAGCTTTCTAAGCTCCTTTAGCCATAATCATGGATTCCCAGTATACATACATACATTATGTAGGTATACATGCATGGCCAGGATGGGATCGGAAGGAACGGAGTTAGGGTTCTAAGGGGGATAATACTACCCCGTCATTTGCATAAGTAGCGGCACGTGGTGTTCATATGCGCAGTGACCATGCCGCTACATACATATGAAGAAAACTCCTGAACCTCATACAAGGTAGACGGTAAAGGGAATCGAAACCATTACCTCCCGAATGCTAAGCAGGTGGTATCACCACTACACTACCAGCTCGGTAGTGAATCATGGGTTACTTTATATATCAAATCAAATTATAAAGCAAATATCTAAGTAAATTACTCGGACCCGGCCATTTTTGAACAATTATGGATGGCAATTAAATGCGGTAATGAAAAGGTTGCTATAGTTGCTTTGAAACCATTTTATCGAAAATTTGATAATATTTTTTGTTTAGGAGATTTTAATTTAAAATCACTTAATTGTCAAAACTCAAATGTTTTAAAGTTTACTTTTTTATTGGAGTCTTAGGAACTAACGCAATTAATAAAACAGCCTACTACAATAACATCTCTACCGATGTCAAAAGAGCGGCCAGTTTTCCCGATGATTACCGAAGTCACAGTGGCGTGCCAATAAAGTAGCTCGCACATGTAATACATTACAGTTTCATGATCAGATTAAATTTTAGGTTCTCTCATTTGAAACGATGACAAAACTAAAACAATTGCTTCTCAAGTTGATTTAGAGGGTAAAAATCGCAAGCAACTCCCTACGCCTATCTCGAAACCCGCGCATAGTATCAAGTTGATATTTTCAGATTATATTACTATCTAATTAATAATGAAGATACAGAAATAGTATGTGATGAAGCCCTCTAAGGGGGCGAAAATTGAGACCAACCCCATATCCTCAATCTCGAAAACCGCGCATAGTATAAAATTGATATTTTCAAATTATATTGCTATTTAATTAATAATGAAGATAAAAAATAATATGTGATGGTGCTGCGTGAGGGGGGTACGAAAATTTAGACTAACCCTCTAGACAACCTGGAAAAGTAATAGGGTGATATGTATTACTGCGTTACTGTGACTTCGATAATCATCGGGAAATGTGGCAGCTAGAACTGGCCGCTCTTTTCACACGGGTAACACTTCTTAGCGAGATTTTAATTGATTTTATCATAACATCTACTAATAAGTTTTAATGTGGGGTTATAAATTTACATTCACATTTATTAGATTATTGCTTAATTATGTGTGGATGTAATAAAATTCAATGTATTCTTGAACGGGGAAGCAATAATCTAGTTAAATTTAGTGCTAACAAAACTCCAAAAAAGATTGATCATTTCCTGTTGTAAGTATGAATGGCTCAGATCTTAAGTTTTCAGACTCTATTACTCTGTTGGGAATGACTGTATCTTCAGATCTATCATGGATTGACTATCTTCTGTCAGCTACCATAACAGCTACTCGTAAAATAGGCTTTTTGTACAAGTCTAAGCAGTACTTTACCTCTCGACAACTCTTTTTGCTGTATAAGGCCCAAATTCGACCTCATCTAGAATATAATTCTCATCTCTGGGTTGATGCTCCCCAATACGCTTTTGATATCGTCGATCGTATTCAAAAGAGAGCGAATATGCTTATAAACGACCCGTCCTTGACTTCTCACATACAGTTCTTTGAGCATAGAAGAACCGTTCCAGTTCTTTCTTTACAGTATCGGTATTTGCAATGGGTATTGAGCTGCTGAATTACATTCTTTGATAACACCTCGGGCTACCTTTGCTAGGAATACTCGGTTCGCTCAGTCACATCATCAGTTTGCAGTACAAATCTCCACTTTCCGTACCAAACGGGCGCAATCCACATTCTTCTACACGGCTTCTAAAGTAAAATTTAAGGTAGCTGTTCATAGGCATCTCTTGGTAATTCAATATCCCCCTATCCATTCTCCTAAGTGTTCCTGGGTGCTTTAGCACGATAGGCCAAATTTAGTCTGTTCAGATCCATTGTTATTTAACAAAAAAAAAGTGAAGTAATAAACCGTTTAAAAAACATTATTATTGATAGTAAAAGATATCGATGTAGAAAGGTTTATATTTTTCATGACTTACGTCAAAATTTAAGTACTTACCTAAAGTTTATTTTTCCTATTTATTGCTTAATGTATGTAGAATTCGTATCAATAATTAAACTTTTTAATTTTGAGGTCAAAAACTCTCTTACAACATATTTACTACATGTCATGACGTCATACGAGCAAGTTTGGAATTGTAAAAAAAACTATATATATATATATATATATATATATATATATGTATATGTATATATATGTATATATATATATATATATATATATATATATATATATATATATATATATATATATATATATATATATATATATATATATATGGGTGTTTCAGAAAAACAGGCATGCTTGCTAGGACAGGTAGAATAGCCAAAAATAAGTGGGGTGTGCTCAGACAAAAATATTCCTAACTGCCTCTGTTTTCGCGATACAGAGTGTTAAAGAATATTATTTTATACACATTTTTGACAGTTAATTTTTCCAGAATCCAACGCATTTTAATTTCATTGTGTTGTTAATTTAATAAGTCTAATGTTTCATATTCCTCTTTTTTTATTAAAAATTTTGACTACCATTACGGATTATCCCATCATTTTTAAATCCAAATATTTGGAAAACGGTACACAATATCGAATTTTATAAAGAGTACCTGTTTGGTGGAGAATAATTTTAATCAAAATTTCGACCTAAAAACATAACCTCAAAAAAGTTACAATTACAAGCACTCTCTATTAATCATGTAACTAGTGCCCTCTTTGACTATCAGATATAACAATGGAGTGTTTGGATGTGCCAGTTTTAACAAAACATCCCCAACAAATTTCATTACAATGGTGCCAGTAGTTTTCAATTAATTGTCAAAAATGTGTATAAAATAATATTCTTTAACACTCGGTATCTCGAAAACTGAGACAGTTAGGAATAATTTTTACTGAGCAAACCCCACTTATTTTTGGCTATTCTACCTGTCCTAGCAAGCACGCCATGTTTTTTTGAAACACCCTGTATATACACAGTAATTTTTTTAATTGGCCCATTAGACGATTCTCCTAAAAACATTAGAAAGTTGAAATTTGGTACACGGCATTAGTTTCTGACGATCTATCTTTCTAAAATATTTTAATTATAATGGCACTTCCGGTAATGCCGGATGTGACCATTTACTTTATTTTTTAAATGGAACGATATATTTTTGTTACCGGAATTAAATCCCTTGTTCAATTTACTACATACTTTTATGGAAAAATTACTACTTGCAAGGATTATTTAGAAAAATCATAACTTTTGAACCAGTAATTCTCCTGAAATAAATAAAAAACCCATTAATTGCACAAGAATATCGGCTGAGTGGTCGCTAAATTCTGTAGCTTTATAAGGAAGGTCACAATAAATTCGTAAACTTGAGAAACTTCAAATACGGATAACTCAATTTTTTCAAATGGAACGCCCCTACTTTCTTATCAGCTGTCGATAGAGAATTTGATTTGCAACATTTTCTTTCAAATAATACGTATGGGGTGTGCTTAGGTGGGCGCGTGTGCGTTGTGTGTGCGCGTGTGTGTATATATATATATATATATATATATATATATATATATATATATATATATATATTATTTTTCTATTTATTACGTAGTATATGTATAATTCATATCAATAATTAAATTTCTCAATTTTGAGGGCAAAACGCCATTTCATTTTTACGTCTACACGTGATACAAACTGCAGATGAGCAAGTTTGGAATTTTTTAAAGAAAATCAAAAAATATGTACTTATATTTTAAATTCTGTATTTATTGTAGAATTTATATCGATAATTTTAATTTAGAGGGCATAACTCCCTTCCTTATAGCATCTTTAAGTGTATATGTCATACTGGCGGTAGGTGAGCAAATTTGGAATTTTTTTTATAGAAAAACAAAAAGTATGTAGATATCTAAATTTTATTTTTTCAATTTATTGCCTGGTGTATGTATAATTCGTATAAATAATAGAATTTTCAATTTTGAGGGTAAAAAAGAAATAAGCACTCAAGATGTATTTTTGTTTTGCATATTTATTGCTGAAAACTTATTGCTAACTTCACATAGAATGTGCAGAATCTATTGCTGGTCGGTGCATTTCTTCAAATTCACCTTATTTTAAAACTAAACATATTCCTTCGAGGTAGTAGTGAAAATAATGAATGACGTTGTAAAACGATCATATTGATAACCAGATAATGTATAAACAGGTGACTCTTAGCTAGTAATTTTTCGAAAGTTAAACATTTTCAGCTCCCATTCCCTAATTTTGTTAGTTTTACCAAAAATAATCACCGTTGCACCATTACACACATTCATCCTGAAGATAAAATGGCTTTTAGATTAGACAAGGGATATCTTCTGAAACGCAAAAAAAATTTTTAACTTTCTACGTATTTAAAAATAAGGTGTATTTTGAACAGATATTTAAACATGCGTGTGAAGTTCTAAGAGTTCCAAGAGTTCTGACTAGCTAAATTGTGACTAATTTCAATACTCGTGGGCCTGTATCATTTACTGTAAACGCAAATAAATAAGTTACTTCTTTAGTTCTTATGTCGATTTTCAAGAGTTCTGCATATTCTGAAACAATTCTCGTATAGTTCTGAGCGTACACAATGCCTTTCCAAAGAATTCCGATATTAGAATTAATTAGATAATTTTTTTAACAATTAGTAAAAAATAGCCCATTTTTTAATCGAATATTTTAATATCGAAACTCTTTGGAAAGGCATTGTGCATGTCGAAGAACTACATGAGAACTATTGGAACTCTTCAAAATATTTATCGTCGATACTTAGAAAATGTAAGCTATACCATTTACTAAAGTTGAATAATTCTATGCATATTAATCGGATCGCTTTCGATCATTAGAATTTCTTTCAGAATTTTTCGAATACTATACAAATCTGCTGCGAGAACTATTAGAACTCTTTAAAATATTTTTTGCTAAAGGGTTTGAACTTTTTCATTTTTGTTTTTTTAAATTAGCAAGAGCCCTTAGGAATGAATAAAAGAACATAAAAAGTTGATTGGAACTATTTTATATCAAAATTGAATTTTAAAAAATTTTTAATTTTCAAACAAAAAATTTTCGACCTGGAACTCGATTTTTGATGTGAAGTTAGCACCCAATTTTTCAAATTAAAATTTGGAATCGTTAATGTGCGGAACTCTTTATTTTTTATAAAGTACTTCTAAACTCTTTAAAAGGAAGCTAGAACTCTAATCAGAACTATTGGAACTCTTTGTCGGGGTGCTAACTTCACATGCATTATTTAAACCAAAACATATATGTTTCTGATAGTAGAGCTTGTTTCATATGGTACGTGGTATTTATACTCAGGTGATAGCTGGATTGTCTAAGAAACGGAGTTTTTCGATTAGTGAAAATTTCATTACACCCATCTCCTATATGTGTAGTGGAACGAATGCACTTCATTTAATAAATTCATATGGATACGGAGAGGTAGTTCGTATTAGGGCAACCAGATTGCTTGCTTACCTTACTATGAATTCAGACCGTGTTTCCAGATTCAAGAAAATACATTTACCTTAGAAACGAATTACCGGGAGTTGAATTAATTAATAATAAAAAAGGTTACAATGCTGTCTATTACACTGAAAGTTTATACATTGGGATAGTAGTTTCTACTTCTCCCGTTACTGTCTATTCTCTATTCCATAGAATTTATGAAAATGTCACTGGAAATTTTTCTTTGTCTCAAAACTTACGACATTCAGGATACAGAACGGCAAATTGTTGTTTATGGTTCAGACGTAGTGACGATTACAAAACAAGATTTGTTTATAATGTTTATAATGCAGAGGTACTAACTATTAAACAAAATATGAAATAAAATATAACATGCATTTCTAGTATGGATTACGAACAAATTTGTATTAATAATGTAATTTTGATTAACCCTTGGGTAGGCGCGCTTATATTTTGACAGAGTTCGGCGCACGGCGTATAGAGTACGCCAGGTTAAAATTTTACTAAAATAACAAGACAGTCTCCCTAAAATAAATTGTATATTTTTGCTTAAGTTTAACAAACAATTTTCAAATAAAATAAGTGAATTCTAAAAAAGACATAAAAAAGTAAGGTCAAATTAAGTATTAATCAGAGCAGCTACTTTGTTCATAATTTTGACAGATATTACAACAGTTTTGCTATGCTGTTTGCATGAAAATTTGGTACAATTTGAACACCTCACAGTTGTGTAATTATTCTTTGAACGTCCGCAAAGGTAACATCTTCCTTTATAACTCGGTGCACGCTTAGCCGTAGTTGTAGAGGGTGGCTTTCCTAGCACGTTTTCTATTATTGATTTGATATGTAGTGGAAGAGATTTTATTTTGAGTCGTTCTTGCATATGAGCCTTCATGAGATCCATCGCTAATTGTTTTAGAAAATGTTGTCGTTGGTGATCTAAGTCAATGTCAAATTTTCCGTAAGAATATAAAATGTAGCTATTTATTCCAGCTACATTGAGCAGTGCCATAAATACAGCGAACGGCCATCGTTTTGTTCTTCGTGATACTGTATATGCAGCACATTTTTGGTCTACAGTATCCACACCGCCTTTAGTGCGGTTGTATTCTAAAATAATTTCCGGTTTTCCAGTTTCTGCATCCGTGGAGTCACTATCATGCATCGTAGAAATTAGTAAAACTACTTTGTTCTGTCTTGGAACGTAGGAAACGAGTGTCAGATTGTCTTGAAACCCAAACAAGGATGTCCCGACAACTCTTGCTTTATTTGGTAAAAATTCTACAGGAACTTCTTTTTTGTTCTTTTTAAGAGTACCAATAAACGTAATACCTTTTTTTAACAAAACTTTAGCCAAATCACAACTAGAATACCAATTGTCACATGTTAAGTTTCTATGAGAGTTCTCTAAGCCATCTACTAATCGAAGTACTACCTCAGAAGGTGAATTACTCACTCGAAAGGGCCCGTCCGGTTGCTTACCACAATATATCTCCAAATTATAAGTGTAGTGAGTTTTGGAGCCCACTAAAGCATATAGTTTGATGCCGTATTTGGCCGGTTTGTTCGGAATATATTGGATAAAAGAACATCGTCCTCTGTATGGTTCTAATTTTTCATCGATTGTACTGAACTCACCAACCGAGTATGACTGTTTGCAGTTTTTTACAAATTGGGCGAAAAATGTTCTGACCGCTGCTAATTTATCAATTTTCTTTCTTTCTTCTCTTGTAGCTTTGTCGTCAAATCGAATAGCTACGAGTAAAAAGATAAACCCAATTCAATCACGATTCGAAATAAATGTTAAAACTGGACAGACTAATACAGCTAACGCCTTCGCTATGATACTGTCAACTAAAGCAGTAGTGGATGAAAGGATAGGTAAGGTACTGTTTTGATAAGTTACACGGTTGCCAAATTATGAGTTATTTTAAGCGCTTAGCAAAGGGTTAAATAACTGCACCTTGTGCTGCGAGTGTTTACCATTCTAAACTAGATACATGAACCAAGGATTTTATAAACTTTTTCCTCAATGATTTTGACACCTCTTGCTGCAAAGTCCTGTGCCCACCGTCTTTTCAAGTTATCAATTCCATGTTAACGGGTATTAGTCTAGGAAATCGGTGCTTATTAAAAACTCCGCGAAGAAAGAATGTACTAGAAGTTAGAAAACGTGAAAACTCGTTTGTAAAGGAATAAAAATGAGTTTGATGCAAAACGTGTTTCTTCGTCTCATTTTTTGTCCCCCTTTTTATTCGCCCCGGTCTCATTTCAGTAAAAACTTGGGTCATGTTTGCCTAAACCAGTGTTGGAATATTGTCATTAAATAAGGATAGAGCAACAGTTTCGGGACATTTTCTCACAGCAGCGTTACTAATTTCTGGATCAGTATTATAATTTATCAGTTTTTACCAGGTTTCTCTAAATGTCATTTCGTGCCATCAGTGTCTATTAACAATTACTAGTGTTTACAAGTAATAACACATATCATCTTTAAAACAAATTTCTGTCACAAATAGTTATTTGTATTACTAGGCCAGATACGTGAGCCTTGCGAGTATGAGCAACTGCGAGTACTCGGAAGAATAATTTCTGCACGTGTGATATACAATTCTTTGCTGACGTTAATAATTTATTAAAAATAGTTTAAAGTTCATTTATTAAAAATTTGTTTGCATGTGATTTGCAATTCAATTTATTCTAAAAGTGTGATCTATCAAACGACTCTAATACGCATTTTAAAATCACAGCTGTCAAAAAATATGTATGTATATAAAAAAAGGAAATTTAAACAAAATTTCAGCAGGAAAATAGAATGAAACACCCATGCCACAATGCCATATTATAATATTCTCATGCGATAAGATACTCGTGTTATAATAACCTTCATTGCAACACTTGTTTTTCAATACACTATTGCGCATCAGTTGTTTTTTTATTTATTTGACACTCCGAAACACTATTTTTCAGATTTTAATTCAGAACCGTTCCTCGACGGTTTTTTTAAATAAAGAACTCCAAAACAAACATTGCTACAGAAAGCTAAAACTGTATTCGAACTAGGAAATTTTTGTCAAGACCCTAACATCAAAGTTCACATATTCTTGTCGCACTCCATCATATAGGTGTTCTTAATAAAATGATGTTTATGTCCGTCTTACTCGTATGTGCACTATTATAGTATGATTATCTGTATTAGCTGCATTTTACACAAAAGTATTTTTGTAGAATTTTGTTTTACTTTTTTGGTTCGAGTATTTTGCAACATATTACCAGTTTTACTAATTATACGTAAATGTATTTTGAAGTAAAATCAAGACCCACAAAACTTATTTATTGTGTATTAAATAGTTTATTTTATTTTGATACTTATTTTATCTTCCAGGTTTCCGA
This sequence comes from Vesta saturnalis, assembly GCA_036346205.1. Lineage (NCBI taxonomy): Eukaryota > Metazoa > Arthropoda > Insecta > Coleoptera > Lampyridae > Vesta > Vesta saturnalis. Next base: position 550,182 of record JARFJB010002548.1, on the reverse strand, counting down.
AGAATGCAACAAGAACTCTTATGGTAAGATTTATTATTTGTTTGTGTATAACATAGTCAATTGTACTTAAATCCATATAAAATAAAAAAATATCATATAACTTGGTACAATTGTATACCATCATGGTTGTTTTTAAAAATGTGCATAGTATCAAAAATCAGCATAGTATCTTTTAGTTAATATTTTTATCGGCAGATGGCTCCACATAAATTTCCATAAATTGAATGTTTTTTATATTTTAAACTAGAAAAATTATCCATTATATCCACTTATTTTGTTGATAGAGTCAAAAATATTTTGCTGCGGAAGTGATTTGTTATAATTTAGGACATGGTTTGATTATAATTCCATACCATCATAATACATAACCTATATATTTGTAAGTAAACAAATACTTTTTTTTTATTTATCATAAATTAAAATGTTTCTGCAATCATAAAAATGAAAGCGCGCTGAAAATAACAAAAATAATATTTCATGGTTGACTTTGGTTGTAATAATTTTTCAAAAGGCAAGTAAGTATATAATAACCACCATTTTAAATGTTAAATAACTCAACAACGGTTAAACGTGGAGGTATCATGTGGTATATTTTTTAATTCAGAAAAATATGGGCTTTACGAAGGTGAAATAAAATACAGGATGTTCTATTAAAAACAATTGAATTAGTTTTTATACTCCTTAGTTATAGTACGCCACTGTGTTTTTCGTGATAAATTAATGATTTACTGTCCATCCTACAACTTTTACATTTAATGTATACATCTATCTGCTATAATAACAAAAATATCCATTGGGTAATTTATAATGAATATCCCTGTACCTAGCTCGGTTATGAGTGAAGACAGAGGGATGCGGTTTTACAATACTGTGCAACTTTTATGTCTGCGTAAAAAGTTATATCGGTACCAATTTTGACATTTTCGATAGCTTTAAAAATTTCAAACCGAGGTACAGGAAAATTAAAAAAGAAAATAAATTTTCTGCTATATCTTAAAAACGATGTAGGCCATCGCGTTGTTCGTTCGACTCAGTTATGCGCAAACAGGATACTTCTATTTGCACTCATAACCGAGGTAATCCGAGACACCATCAAAATTTTAGAATGGCCTACTTCATTTTTGAAATACAGGGATAATTGATTTTTTTTTTAATTTTCCTTCATCTGGTTTAGAAACTATCGAAAACGTAACAATATCGATAGAACCATGTTCACAGATTTTGATGTTGCAATTAGTTTTGAAATATGTTTTTGAGGTATTAACCAAGTTATTTTTTTAATGGCACAACCTATATTTTCAGTTCAATGAATGCGCCTGTTTTAAAGCTTTCCGCAAATAAATACTTTTTTGTACGATTGAGCTTTTTCGTTTATTTACCATATCGTTTCCAAGACCGTAGGATATGTTTACAGGTTGCGAGTCCCAACTCATCGGTAAGTATTTACTTACCAACGTAAAATTATATATACCTACTATATTTCACAACAATAAGAACAAAAAATTTGGACATTTCTATTTAAAACGTCACTTTTGACTTTTCGTTTATTTACTAGAAATTAAATGATTTCAATTGTAGTAACTTGAATACAATCATGCAAAAAACAGTATGAGCATCACGAACATTAAGGGTTGTATCGGTCCAAACATGGGCGTCGACCGGTAAACGCTCCTTGCCGTTCTTGATACTCAATATACTATTTTGTATCTTTTTAAACAACTGGTAAATTCGTATTTTTCTGAAAATGTTGTCAAGTTCACTATATTTCAAAAACGAACAATTAGGAAAACGCCATTGTTGGTTTGACAAAAAGTAGCACAGTATTGCGAAAACTGTATTCCTTTATCTTTACTCTTAGCTGAAAACCCATTAAAAATGAAACGCACTGTGCACTACTTGGAGCTTCTAATATGGATTACTTACTGACCTGTAATGGGCATTATATAAGTTTAAACTCCCGTCACTAGTATATCAAGTAAGCACTCGTGTTAGGAGAACGTTATATTTGTAAAAAAGGTAGCATTTTGCACACTTATGAATTTTTCAAATTTGTTTTTAACTTTTATGACGATTGACTTTCGCTGTTATTATTTTCTAATTTACTATTGTTATTTTAATTTACATTGTAACTGAATAAATTGTAAACTGTTGCAACTATTGGCAAATTAAGCCTTTTTTGACAGTCTTTGGCCAAAGACAAAAAATTTTAAAGAAAATAGAAATTTGTGGTTTTATTTAACTTTTAGTCATCTTTTTACCAACATTGAAAATATATTACCGTTCCATTTGAAAATTTCTAGAAAGATCGTAAATATTACATACTTTTTTTTAAAAAGCGCCCTCTATAGACCGCTATGAGAAGTACAGAAGATCAGCTTAGTGCGCAATTAATAGAGGAAAGTTCTTTTCAACGAGACTAAGTTTGTTAGTTTTAGTTTAAGCAAACTGAAGTTTTCTTTTCAAAAAAAAAGAAGATTTACACTTCTCCCACCGCTTTCTTTCAAGAAGACTAAGACATTTTCCATAATTTAATGTCAATTGATTGTACCGATTTCGCCCCCTAGCAGTCATCGTACGAACGTGAAAATTATTTCCAGCTTTTTATCATGTACAGCTTTATTATTATTTTCCCCTCTCAAAACTATAGTCTTATTACCAACATACGGGCACTGGCCGTCCTTAATGGGACATCCAGTATATAGTACTACATTTTATAACATATAGTGAAGTCTATTAAAAATTGTTGTATAAATGGATTTTAGTTAAAGAATTGAAGCTCATGTTGCTTACAAATTAGCTTTTATCAATGAAACTACTTTAACTCCTATTTCGTACACCAAGATTTTCCATTCTCTTCCTTATAGTATTGGACCTACCTCGTACATTTTCCAAAATCTGTTCAAGCCTTTAAAGGTAAATATTTCTTTTTCTTCAAAGAATAATCTCACATTAAAAATTATTATTAATTTTATTAAATACATAAATAAAAGTTTACCTCGAGTAGGATTTGAACCTACGACCTGTACTTTGCTAGAGTACCGCGCTAACCAACTGCGCCATCAAGGTTCAAGCCCCAATCGATGCAAATTTTGTCTTTATATATATATAACAAAAACTTGTAATAATAATCTCACATGGTTAGCGCTAAAAATAAAATTGATAACTTAGATTAGTCTTCTGTGTATAAGCTAAATTGCGGTAGTTGTAACTTTTTAATTATACAAACCAGACAGAATTTAGTACTAAAATTTCTGAACATTAAACACAGTGATTCTAACGACAATCTTTATTCACTGAACATATTTTAAATACAGGTCACAATTTCATTTCTTACTCCTTGTTTTACCGATCTTCAACTAGCTGTTCATTTTAGCTTATGTTTAAATTTAAATTATGCCATTATACATGACCTTGCCTAATAGTGCTTTATAATATTTTATTTCATTCTGCACCTAATTTTACTACTTTACGTCCCAGTTGAAGTCCGGGAAAACGGAAAAAACGGCCTTGTCCTGTAAAGTATTACTACGGAAACACTAAATTAATCATCGCAACAACAGTTAAAGCAATTTTTTATTCAAAAAAAAATCTACAATAGAAATTAAGAATTAAACTTAAATATTAATGTTCAGATTGATTGTACAATTTGTATTGCACTCAATAGTTACTGTAGCATAATTGCTGTTAGAAGGAATGGTGTTACTATGACTAGTTTTATTAATAACTTCTTTGTTTTGCTGCTGCAACACTTCAACAAAGGTTTCTCCGTTCAGAATCATCCTGGCGATTTTATTTTTGCTTTCTAAAGAGTGTTCTTTTAAGTACTGCTAAATCAGCACCAACATTGGCCAAAATCGTTGCAGGACTTCGTCGAAATGAATGACCAGTGTATCTGTCAGCATCTGGAAGACCCAAAAACAGTGCAAATTGTTTCATCTACCCCAAACTTTGTTTCATTGTAATACCACACTGTCTCAAGTTTCTTCTTTTTGCCATCATCTGTAGCCACAGTTGGATGTAGCGTACTTAGCATTTTTATTAACTTTACCCTGATAAATTGACAAGGTGCTTTTATCATTTTTCATTACTGTGGTAGAATATAACTCTGCCCTTTTATTCTTGCTACAAATTGGTAATTCCCTTCTTGCTCGGTTCATTGTTCCTACTATTGTTGTGTTCTTTTTTGCCAGCATTGTTGCTAACTTTTGGCTGGTAAAAGAGTTGTCGGTAGTAACATGTCCACCCATATTTAGGAAAGGTTCCATTAATTTTAATACAACATATTTTGGAAGGGGTTGGTTGTTAGGACGCATGTCATCTTTTCCTAAGTAAGGAAAAGCATTCAAGAGATATTTAGAATTCGTATCAACAGCTATAGCCAAAATTTTACACCAAATTTATCAGGCTTATTCGCCATATATTGTGTAAATCTGCATCTAGCTTTAGTAGAAAACAGTTGTTCGTCTACTGTAAGATTTGCTCCTGAAACATAGCAAGTTTTACAGTTACTAATAAATTTGTCCCATATTTCGGACGCCAAAGCAAACTTATCAATAACTAGACGTTCTTTTCGTCTTGGTCGAACATCAAAATATCAAATCTTAAAAATTTCATGATTTCACGAAATCAGTTGCGTAACATGGTCTCACGCCCATAAACTGTCAAGCTGTAATGTTCTTGCGCCGTAAGCACCACGAGCTAGCAATATTGCAAGAAAAGCGTCAAGTTCTTGAAGAGAAATGACCAGTTTGTATCATCTCCTAGTTGTCGTTTAGCTTCAATTTCAGTACATTTATGAATGTGTTTTAGCGTTGTGTTATCTATGAACAATCAAAATGCATTTAGCACAGAGTTAGCAAACATTTCTTTTTGCATAAGGAGTTGGTCCAGGAGTATTTCGCTAACATTTCTTTGCACTATACGACCAACATAAGGTCCACTTGATTCCACAACTTTCCATATATCATTGGATTTGGATGATTGTTTACTTCCCACAGGTAAATGCATGTAATTTCTTCGTTTTGGATGGTGTTCAATGTCATCACTAATTTCATTACATGTACAAGGATCAGAAGTGACATTATTTACGCTGACGTCAGATTCTTCACCTTATTCACTACTTTTGTCATCAACAGGAACAGCTTCATCATTTTCTCCATCTTCGGTTATTTGCTTTTTCGGATTCGTGTTCAGATAAGTTTTCCATCTCCGCAAGATAATCTAAAGCGTGTTGTCGTGTAAAACCGTGAGACGATCACATTTTTTTTTACTACGAAATTAACCCCGTGATAAGCACAGAAGTATCTCACAAGAACGTTCACTTGCAACTAATTTGAAATCTCAAAGTACTTGAATATGCAGATCTATCTCTTATAACTTGCGTTTTTCATATCTCGGGCGCGTAGGTAAAAATAGCGAAGATCATACATAATTTCGGACACAATAGTAGTAAAATACATTGTTTTATCTCAACGCTGTAATTATTTTTGTTATATAACCTCAAAACTGATTATGAATATATGAGTCCATGCACTTGGCAAAACACGTTCTTCCACACTATACGTACTTGTGTCCATCTCCTGAAAAGAAAAATTACATATAAGTATGCATCATAACACAAAAAAAAAGGGGGGGGGGGGGTGACAGGACTTTCGGACCTTACTGTACAAATACTACAAAAAACTCTAAAACAGCTTAATTTTCTTAATATATTTGTTTGATATTCTAAAGCACATAAAAATCTAGAAAAAGTCATAATACCTCAACAGCATAACTCCAAGCACAACGGAGAAACATCATAAAGAAGGCACGCGGTCAAAGTGACCGCCGCGGCAGTTCTAGTGTTAAAGGGTTCGTTACAATATTTTGAAATTTTTCGATTCAATGTTTTTAAATTTGGCAGAATGAAATAAAATACATAACGACATTCGTCCGTGAACTCTTTTAACAGTACTCATTTCGAGTTTCAGGACTCGGCGATCGCCTCGTCCTTAAACGTCTCATTCATACTGTTAAATATGAGTTCCCGAACTAATGACGATAATTACTATTATAAGCATGCTTTTTAATTTTTCCTGTTTTTAATTTTCTTAATAATAATTAATCTAGTTATCTTTATGTAATTTCGAAACATGTTGTAGTTTAACAACTGTTGATTAAGTAAGTGTATGGGGAAGGTTGAATTTAATCAACGAGTTTAAATAAATGGTTTGAATTACATATATGTTAATGTAATTAATTAAAATGTCACTTTTAACATATGTTGTACACAAATTATACATAACTATTTTAATTTTATGAAAGTGAAATAAATAAATTTAATAGTAGGAAATCTTTAGAACAGAGTAGAAAGTCATTGCTACAAAAATTCAGTTACATAAATTTAAAGTATGAATAAACAGGAGTAGCTTCAAATAAGAAAGGACGCCGGCCATAACTCAGAAAGGGCTTATGCTAGTGACCACGAGAAACATGTGGAAACTATTTCTAGAATTGTAGGTCGACCACCAGGGAACGGAACTCAATATCAAATATTAGAAATCTTTCCATATCCATGATTTTGATGAAAACGCGTATAAAAACAACTATTTCAAAAAACAATGTTTGTGTTTTATACGAACGACTTCATTATGGGAGTAGGAGACAAACATTAAAAATTATAATTATTATAATTTGGAAGCGATATTTTCTATAAATCGTCGTAACAGCGTTGACACGGCAACAAGTGTTAAACGTCAACCTATCAAATTGATTTAGTGTTTGCAGTACATTTTTTATAAGTTACTTATGCTTACAAAACGCCTATTTCAAACGTTGAAGAGTACGATATGTTAGCTACTTGTTTTCAATGTCATGAAAATGCAACAATTGCTTCGAGGGTATGTGTCACAGATCACCCACAGAGAAGACTTTGTGGAAAAAAGGTTTTGGCTACAGTGAAAACCGGTTGGCGATATCTTAAGACCCGAGGTATCTTAAGAAATGGCCGGTCGTGTAACGAACATATCGCATTATCAAAAAAACAATATAAGGTATCCATGATTTTGGTGAGCACGAGTAGGTAAGTAAGTATTGAAACAAATGAAACTATAATATTTCGTCAAACAGTTATTTAGTTTTGTCATAATAATGTAAATATGAAAGTAACTCATACAAAAATTTTATTCATAAACAGATAAACAAACAGTAAAATATATAATTAATAGAGCACTTTTAATGTCTTCCCAAATGTTCAAATTGCTTGCCATCATTTTCTATGCAGAGACGGAGCCTTTCGCGGGTGGAGAAAACAGCAGCTTGAATCTGCAATAGAAATGCTGTTAACTGCATTCCTGATTCTATCCTTCATATCGTCTCGGGTTGTTGGCCTAGTTTGAAAGATTATATCTTTTATCCTTTCCCACAAATGAAAGTCTATGCAAGTAAGGTCGGGTGATTTAGGTGGCCACAGAAATATACTCTCTCCCTATCCATTTAGCAGGAAACATATTTAAATATTTCCTTACATTCACCGATAAATGTACGGAGTCGGTACGGAGCATCCGTCGTGTTGGAAAAACATTTTTCTTCTTGTTTCTAATGGTACATCATCCTAAAGCAACGGGAGTTTCTGCATTAAAAAATGTAAATAGTGCAACGGGCGTAAACATGGACCTATTCCTTTTGATTGTTTACACTCGCCACAAAAGATAAATTTTAGGGTTCTTTTACAATTTTTAATAATTTCAGAATTCTTTAATATAAATTCGTATTGTTTTTGTGAGAATTTAAAATGTTTACCTTTTGATTTAATTTGGGTAGTTTCAACTCACAAAGATAACTTGCATTAATTTAAATTTAACTTACTTGCTATCAGGTTTCGGTCTGCATAAATGAAACTAATATTTGCTTAACAAATTGATTTCTTATCTTGTTGCGCCGACTAGCTTATTTATTAAAAGAAACGATTATTTTTTATGAAATATCAAAAATATCTTCAAAGTGATTCTCTTAAATGTATATGGAAATTGTAACTTTACTTGAAATTACTTCCTTTAGTATTAGAGCTTTTAATATTCGTAATGGTTAATAATAAAAATAAATTAAGCCGTATGCTTATTTAATTTAACTAAACTAAAAAATGCACAAATGCTTTGTTTACAATCACACAAAAAACAATCCTATGCTGACCCCTGGGTATTATTATGATATGCCGTATTTCTTATTGGCACATATAATTTCTTTATCAGCAGTGAATGAAGTTTGATCCATTCAGTGCGGATAGTTAAATCACAATTCAAGAAAAAATAAAACACACAAACGTTTTCTTTATTACGTAAATTTATCAATAGCCTAAGACTGGATGACTTCGTTGCTATGCCGTTGGTTCCGGAGCTGTATTTCTTTGTTCCCCAAATATCTTCTTTAGAAGTTTGGCGCTGACCATACACAATCCAATTCCCACAACCTATCGATTGGATTAATAGTTTCTGGGTATTTTTATGGGTTTTAATTATCACTTCAATGAGTCAACTTTCACTACAAACCGTCTGCAAATACAAACGGCAGCGCTGAATCGCATAAATTAACCATTAACACTTTCTGGTTATTGTTCTTTATCTACTGATTTATCACACTGGATCGATTATCGTATTTTATATTTTTCGTTCATTATTTAAATGTAATCTTATATGACCTCCAATATGCACAAAACACGTAATTTTAAATTGTTGCGCCACCTTTCTTTTTAACAGCGATTTAACAATATTCGCACTCTTATTCACTTTAATCTTTTATCTTTTAATAAGGATAGTATTCTTTTTACTTCCCTAAAACTAACTTTTATTTTATTTTCTCAATTTAGAGGGCAGCATGACTATATACTACTGTCACTTGTGCCTCTCTTTTCTCCGACTTCAAACATCAACTCCCTAAAACTAACTTAAAAACTACAAGTCATTCAGATCGCGTCTTCCCCCTCCTTTACAACTCATTTATTTTTCTAATTATGTATGTACAATGTACATAACTTATTGAAGTAAATTCAAGATTCTTGTATCAATATTAAATACATTTAATATTTTCTATTTCTATAAAATACGGTATAACTATAAAACATCATACAACTTTGCGTAAAATTTGAAAATTCTCAGGCATCCCTTACAATAGGTATCCCCATTAAGGCGGCTAAGGAGAGCTCTGCAATTCATATTGATAAATTGGCATAAAATGGACATTTTGAACGTAATCAAGTAATAAAGAAAAGGAAACTATGCGTAGGACAAATTCTATGTAGTATAGTGATCGATTAATGTAAACCTGATGGTTTCAAATTAAATATTGAAGTTACAACGTGGGGCTAAAATTCTGTAAAAGTGGTAGCTCTCCTTAGGAACTTTCGGCCAAGATTGTTACTTAAATATTGAATTTAATACCAGAAGATTTACATTAATTGATCACTAGACTACATAGAATTTGTCCTACGTATAGTTTTTTTTTCTTTATTAGATGATTACGTCCTAAATGGCCATTTTAGCAATATGAATTTCAGAGCTCTCCTTAGCCGCCTTAAGGTTTTTGTCAAAAGAAATAAGGTCCTATAATTTTTCCTTCTACTATACCACACCAAACATTTAATGTCCATCGACCTTGATGCTATCTTTGCATCAAGTGTGGGTTTTCGTCAGACCAATAGTGCATGTTATGCAAGTTAACTGGTCCTGCGCTTTTAAATGATGCCTCGAATGTCCACAGAATGATTAAGAGAATGCGAGGATTTACGCGCACCATATTTTGTAAGCAGTTACAGAAATCTAACCTTTGATCTGTGGACTATGTGATATGGCTGCAATATAAAATGAAATATTTATAAAGAATATTTAAAGTCTATGTGTTGCTAATAGACTTCAGTAGGTAGATTAAGTGTAATAGTGTATTATTACAAACCTGTAATCTGGTAAAATATTGTGTATAGTACCTATGGAAAGGCCCATATCCCTTGATATTTGTCTTATCCTGATGTGCGGATCAATGGATATTAACAAAAGAACATTCATTTTATTTTCTTCAATGCACCCTTTCTAATTTCCCTTATGTTCGGGTCGATCCGGTTTGCCTTAATCTTGTAGCCAATCTCTCAAAAAATTTTTTTCGATAAGCTCTTCTCTGCGGGTAATCTGTGGCATGTACCCTCGAAGCAATTGTTGCATTTTCATGACATTGAAAATAAGTAGCTAACATGTAGTACCCTTCGACGTTTGAAATAGGCATTTTGTAAGAATAAGTAACTTATAAAAAATGTACTGCAAACACTAAATCAATTTGGTAGGTTGACGTTTAACACTTGTTGCCGTGTCATCACATTCATTTGTTTCATAGCCATCGCTTCCAAGTTATAATTATTATAATTTTAAATATTTATCTCTTATTCTCAGGATGAAGTCGTATACGACACAAACATTGTTTTTTTGAAATAGCTGTTTCTATACGCGTTTTCACCAAAAGCATACGGATACCTTATAGGTACTCTTTTTAGTGATAATGCGATATTGTCGTTACAGATCATTTTTTAAGACATCTCTGGCTAGGAAAAGTATATCGACATCCGGTTTTCGCTGTTTTGTGCTAATTTAACATATGCAAACTTACATGTTTCTATTTAATATTTTCAAGAGTAATACATTTTCAAAAAAAAATTAAACAGGGCCCTCTACCATCCCCCATATAGATTGATTAGAGTTAATGAACATCCCATTGGTGAAGAAAAGCTCGGCCGCGCGAAGTTGGCACCCTCGGGTTAGAATTTCGAAACGAAAACTATTGCATAATTTTGCCCAAGTTATGCCCAGTTTTGCCCAATAGTTATTTCGTTTTTCTTTGCCCCGGCTAACCCATGAGTCAATGGTCGAATTTATACGATGTGGACCCCCATGACCGACTTAGAAGAAATAACATGCCATAATTTTTCCCAAGTTATGCAAATTAACACTTCTGACTACTACTGAGTTGCCCAGTTTTGCCCAAGCAATATTTATGCTCCACACACAAATCAGAGTGAGTGAGTAAAAATTTAAAAACTTATGGGGAAGTCCAGACAAAATTCCACTGATGAGTTTACAGAAAATAAATATTGCATAATTTTGCCCAAGTTATGCTCAGTTTTGTCCAGCACTTTTTATCCACCTCTTCTCGACACATGAGTCAGAAGTTAAATTTTTTACCGTGGACGCGCCAACGAGCGTGTTCGAGAAATTCACATGCGCCATTATTATGAACGGCATTAACGATTTATTAAGGGTATCGTAGGACAAATTGTGGTCTTTGGTAAAACTTTAGACTCCTGGTAGAACATCGTCAACCCTTCTAGTGGCCATTTTAAGGGTATCCGAGTTTTGCTCAAGATTGGTCTTCAATTGCAGCCCTTGAAATTGATTTTGAAAGTATTTTCTACATTTAAGATTTATTTAGGTAATAAATTGTGGGCTTAGGCAAAACTTTAGACCCCTGGCAGAGCATTGTCCTGCCTTCGAGTGGCCATTTTAAGGGTACCTGAGTTTCGCCCAAGATCAGTCTTCGATTGGAGGCTTCGAAATTGACTTTGAAATAATTTTCCTGCATTTGCGATTTATTGAGTGTTTTATAGAACAAATTGTAGTCTTTTGCAAAACTTAAGACCCATCACAGAACATTGTCAACCCTTCTAGTGGCAATTTAAAGGGTCTTCGAGTTTTGTCCGATGTTAGTTATCAATTTGAGTTGAACAAATTGACTTTGTAATTATTTTCTGCGTTTGCGATGTATTAATGGTATCATAAAACAAATTGTGGTCTGGCGGGAGAAATGTCCACTTTTCGATAAAATGGACCTAACTTTTTGTGTAATTCTTTTTTTTTTATTTGAGCAATTTGCGAAATCAAGTTTAATTTTAAACTATCCAGATAAGTTGTATGGCATTCTAAAAATACTAAAAACGTAGTCGAATGAGGTACGACCGTGCGTAAATATAATTTTGTATGTTAACTTGAAAGTTTGTCCACTAATAAAAAAATTGTCCACAAAATAATGTTGCATTATTGAGAAATCGTAAATGTAGAAAAATAATGTTAGAGTCAATTTTGCGAGCTCAAGTTGAAAACTAACATTGGGTGAAACTCGAGGCTCCTTAAAATTTTCATTAGATGGGTTGATGACGTTCTGTGAGGGGTCTAAAGTTTTGTCCAAGCCCAGAATTTTTTCAAAATTGTAAATAATAAATCGTAAATGCAGAACATACTTTCCAAGACAATTTCGAAGGCTCCAATTGAAGACCAATCTTGGGCAAAACTCGGATACCCTTAAATGGCCACTAGAAGAGTTGACGATGTTCTATCAGGAGTCTAAAGTTTTATCCAAGACCACTATTTGTTCTACGATACCCTTAATAAATCATTAATGACATTCATATTAATGGCGCATGTTATCTTCTCGAACTCGCTCGTTGGCGTACCCACCATACAAAATTGAACTTCTTGAAAATGAAACAAGTTCTGGGCAAATCTGGTCAAAACTTGGGAAAAATTATGCCTAGGTTGTTTCTTCGAATTCGCTAATGGGGGTGCCACATCACAGAAATTCGACTATTTACGCACGGGTTAAAGGGAGATGGGCAAAATGAAATGAGTACTGGGGAAAACTGGGCATAACTTGGACAAAATTATGCAGTATTTATTTTCTGTAAACTCGTCAGTGGAAGTTTGTCTGGACTTCCCCATAAGTTTTTAAATTTTGACTCGCTCATTTTGACTTATGTGGTGAGCATAAATTTTACTTGGGTTCTCGTATTCGTGGGCAACACTTTTCTTCAGTTGGGTAAAACTGGGCATAACCTGGGCAAACTTATGGAATATGTTATTTCTACGAAATCGCTCATGGGGGTGCCACACCGTATAAATTCGACTCATGGGTTAAGCGGGGCGGGGCAAAACGAAATGACCGTTGGGCAGAATTGGGCATAACTAGGGCGGAATTCGAACCTGGGGGTGCCAACTGAACGCGGCTGAAAAGCTCTTATGCCAAGTTTGCAAAATTTAATGGACGGAACCGGACTTATGAGCGTTTTTTTTTAAACAGGGTTCCCACTCTCCCCTACCGCTTATTTGGCAAAATAGAACAAAAACTGTTTAATCAAAAATGTACAGAATGTTCTGAAGATTCCATTTTTTATACTTCTAATGTATCTTAATTTGGAAAATTTTGAAAAAACTAAGATTTCTAATATGTGATATATACCTTCTGGTGGTCGACCTACAATTCTAGAAATAGTTTCCAGATGTTTCTCGTGGTCACTTCTGTTATATAATTTTTTTTCCTGAAGCTGTAGTTTAAGTCGTTTCTGAGATATGGCCGGCGTCCTTTCTTATTTGAATATCCGGTATATGATTAACAGTAAGAGAACTTTTTTGTAGTTTTTACCTCGCTTCTTACAGGATAATTTTCAATATGCGTATTATAAGTTTGTTGTTTACGTTTAAATTTAGTTTTATAATGCCAATAGTTACCACATTCAGTTACTTGCCAATTGAAAAGCTTCTAAAACAATATTAAACGATATTAAGATAGCCGTGTAGAATACGAATTAATAATTAAATCATGTGAATTAGTGCACTCACCTCGTGCCGCAATACATCATCGTTAGAGAGTCATTAGACGCTCATTGAATAATTATGTTACTACCATTTTAAAAAAACTACGTTAATAGCAAATAGAAAAAATTTGATACCAGGTTTTAATTATTAATTATGCTCATTTTCCCTCAGAAATTGCAATTTTACGTTAATGAATCACTCCTTATCAAAGCCACAAATATCTAATGATTATAACATTGTGCCTCAAGTAATAATAAATAATTTATGAAGATAATTAAGTTATACTTTATTCACATTTGGCTAAACAGTTTATGTACGTTCCGACGAGATTTACAATTTGTGTAGAAATACTTTACCAGTCTGTTCCAGATAACTGTAGAATTAGATCATACGTTATAAACTATTTTAACTTTTACGAATTCAATAGGTTAATCAACACTCATTTTAAATAAAACACAGCTTTGTCTTAATATTTAACGTGATTTATAACAGACTATAAACACACCGGTATTTCGAGTGAATCAATTTAAATAACTTCATCTATAAAGAAATCGTGTTATTTCTTTTATCGTTTTCTAAAGCAGAAAATTGCAGTCTAGTGTTCAATAAATTCTTAATGTTCTTTTTAATGTAATTAATTGCATGGGCGTGGATCTATCTACCAAAGGATACATCTTTTCTCACGATCCAAAGAACATACATTAATCGTATACATTTTGAAATTGGTCTGTCGAAATGCTTCTGTATGTTTATTAAACAGGAAAGGTTCGCAATTATTTATTCAGATACCTAATATAGATGTTGCTTTTACTAGTGTAACCTTAAATATTTTTTGTAAAATTTCTTAAAATAAATGTAGGTGCATCGAAACGTTCTGTATATAAACTTTAATTAATTAATTAATAACAATTTTTTGACTCCTGTAGGCATATGTTGAATACGAGTTTGTGTTGGAATCACTGTGGATAAGAACAAGGATAACTGGTAACTCTAAAATAAAGTAAACACGCAATGAGGCAACGTAGATTTCAAAACAACTACTCACACCTTTTTCCTATACAGATTTCAGATTTAGGCAAGGTTCTGTTGCAGAATAATTATCAGCATGCGACTGTAAAAATAAAGAATATTTTTAAGGGACAAACGAGACATCGATAAAGTAAATTATATCAAAAATTTCCCATTTTACAACTACAATTTTAGACAATGACCACAAAAATAAAGTTCGAGACCGGTCCTTGTAAAGCGCTAGAATAAAATCAAAAGTCGGGATGCTAGCTTGAGCTCAACCTATCAACCCGACGGTATGAATCGATATTTATTAACAATTTTAACTATACCATAATTTTATACTATTTGGCATACCACCCATTTTGTTTATTAACCCGCAAATAAGTCTAGCCCCATCATATTATAAAGTCGATTCGCATATAAACTGGATAAATCTTGCCCTAATTTTAGATTAATCGCTTAACACACAATCGATTTTTCCGTCAACCCATATTGAGCCAATTCCACCCCCATCATGTATATGGATCAGCGCCGAATAAAATCCCAGTCTTAATTTGAAATATTCGTTTGAAATTGAACCCTCCCACATATCGAATATAGTAAATCAGACTAATGTCGTCACCCTGTGTGTATATTTTAAGGATCATATGGTAGATAGTTTTTGTTCTTTTTTTTTCGAATTTAAAAGAATTTAAGTTTTGGCAGCTTTTATTTGATCAGTTTTCTTTTAGGTTTGGAGACCTGTTTAAATGGAATGTTTATTTGTAAAATTACATGTCACTCACAGGTGGTACTGGGGTTACTATTAGATTAAGAGTTTTGTGTAAATAAGTGTAGCGCCCCAGGTACCCTATCTTGAAAGATGTAATTTGAACTTATTTGCAAAAGAACAACACAATCGCTAAGTAATTTATCTTGACTTGACTGACAATAATGATACTGTTACTCAAATTGATTGCTTGCCTTACATGGACTTTCCTGACAATAATTAAAAGATTAGAATTTATTTACAAGTCTGATATTTAATTACTCGCAAACCTCAAATCTGATCAAACGTGGCCGTGTAGTGGTAGGTACGTTGTGCTATCTGAATTAGATAGGCTGGATGAGGTAAGTGTTGCATCATGTGGGGCAGGCAAAAAATGAAACCGCTGAAATTAAACTCAACGAGCTTTGCGCAATGGTGGTCCAGCCCGTTAATGTATTATTGTGGGAAAGAACCACCAATAAAACCCACTTTATTCATAAATAAGTAATTGCACAAGTACATTAATAAATCAAATAACACAAAAAAAAACAATGAAAGGGTTAAATATATAACAAAACACCATTAAACCAGGTTAAAGTGCGTACAAAATTATAACATTAAGAGAAAATGAATAAAAAGCAGTTTAGTTACACAGAAACACAATAATAAAAAACCCACAATTGTGTCTTAAATAATCAAAATAAAAATCATAATACCAAACATGTGGCCTTTTAAAACCAATCATGCCGGTCTTTAAGTAAATAAGCACATAAAACAATAAAACACATTACGGTACATATAAAATACACAACAGTAAAATTGCTCAGGTGATAATAAGGTAATAGCAAGGACAAAAGAAAATAGACAAGGAATTTACACATACACCATTGTTTAGTAACTACTAAAGTACCAAATTCATACAGAAGCTTACAATTATACATCTATATATATATATATATATATATATATATATATATATATATATATATATATATATATATGTTAATTTTCAGGTTTCCCCGAGTGCTGGATATGAAGCATTTCATCCATCTATCAACTGATTTCTTCATTACTTCAATCGATAAACCAACGATTTGACTAGTTGCAATATGAAAAAATGAGGTAATCTGTAGATTTCAGAAAATGTACTACCACTACTACTAAAAGTTAACATTACAATTCGACAAATTTTTGAAGCTTTGATTCAGAATCCGATAACAGTTGTAGCTTCCTTAATTTTTATTTCTTTTGTACAGAATGAAGAAGGTTCGACAATGCCATCGTTCGCACCCAATATAATTTTAGAAATTTTTCTTTTATTTTCGATATAAGCATCCATGTAACCTTTAGCCACATTCATATAACCCCATGTCGTTTTAATGACATATCAGCTTCTGAGTCAACTAATAAAGTAGCATAGGTTCTTTGGAAACAGTAACCAGTGTATTGCTCTGCATTTGGAACTTGTAGAAACATTGAAATTTTTCTTGGCATGGTACCAAATGTATTAATACAGACTGGTTGGATTGTACATCGACCATTTTTGTAATTTATAAAAAATCGATGTGCGGGTCGCAAAAATGTTCAATAGGTTTGAGCGGTTTATATTCTTTTCGGTAATCGTGACTATAGTTTTTGCATTTGGAATAATAATTTTGAAACAGTCTCTTTAAGTTTTCTATGTCTGTTACGCATGGATTAACTAGTTCTTGCTTCCTACATCCTTCTGCAATCCCTACGATTAAAACTCATTAAAATTCAAGAGAATTAAATTCAAATAAATCGCCTGGGCGTAAAAACATTTTTACTTTCCATTAAATAGCGTACGTCATCGACTGTATTCAAACATTTGTCAATATCTTGTTGAGTAAATATTTTGGATTTTTTCCCGCAGTAACCTTCAGTTTGTAAATTTTCTGA
Source organism: Vesta saturnalis (assembly GCA_036346205.1). NCBI lineage: Eukaryota > Metazoa > Arthropoda > Insecta > Coleoptera > Lampyridae > Vesta > Vesta saturnalis. Next base: position 532,902 of record JARFJB010002548.1, on the reverse strand, counting down.
GCTCGCTATTTTTTCATCGATATAGTTGTTCTCAACATTGAATATGTAGTCCATAATCTAAAGGCCTTATGACTTTGGACTTTTCGAGGAAGTACGGCATCACTATCCATTCAGTAATATTCTCCTTTTTTTTTTCATCCATTCTTCAAACCGTTGGAAACCTGCTTCATAAGATTTTCGCGACTTGTTTGGAAGTAACTGTAATAGTACAGCTTCGTCAGCGGCAGCTTTAATTTCAGAATTAAAACCATATGAATCGCTATCATCATTCATGAGGCAAATAATTGTTTTACTAATGACAATCAACAATTTTCCGTAACAACGGCGGAATTCGCCACCTGTGTAAAGGTAGCAGAGCAAAATCTCAAAAATAGATTCAGTATGTACTACAATAAAGTGCTTTTTATGTGCTAATTTCTTGCTGGAAAAAAAATATTGTGCTTTTTTCGTTTCGTCGGAAATCAAAATCGCTCTGCTAACTTAACATTAAGCTTCTCTCTCTCTCTATTCAGCATCATTCGTCCACATGTGAACATATGCCTCCCCCATTTCTTTCCATTTCTCTCTGTCCTGTGCCTTACTTATCCATCTTTTTCCTGCGATCTTTCGTATGTCATCATACCATCGCATTACAGGGCGTCCAACACTTCTCCTGCCTTCTCTAGGTCTCCACTCAGTTGTTCTCATTGTCCACCTTCCTGTATCCATACGAGCTATGTGACCTGCCCATCTCCATTTGTTTCTTGCCAGTGTCTCTGCTATATCTTTCATTTTTGTTTTGCCTCTGATCCAATCCATGGATTTTTTATCTTTTAATGTGATATTAAGTATAGCTCTCTCCATATGCCGTTGTGTCACTTGAAGTTTGTGTATAATTTTCTTTGTATATGCCCATGTTTCTGTGGCATACGTAAGCACTGGGAAAACACATTGTTCCAATACCTTTGTCTTCATGGCTATGGTAATGTATTTGTTCTTGTTTTTCAGAATGTGACTTAGTTTCCCAAATGCTGTCCACGCCAGCCCAACTCGCCTTTTCAGATCAGCTTTTTGTAGCTCTTTAATACTTATTTTTTGACCTAGGTATATATATTCTTCCACCTCTTCTATTCTTTCTTCATTTATTGTAATTTCGTCAAACTGTTCCCTCCATTTTGGGTTCGTCTCATTATTTTGTTTTCTCTGTGTTCAATGTCAGGCCTATTTTCTCTGATTTTTCTTTTAGTTCCATGAGCATTTCTTCTAAATCATCTGGATTGTTAGCTACTAATATTATGTCGTCCGCGTATCTTAAATTGGTTAATCTTTGTCCATCAATATTTATTCCGCGGTTTTCCCATCTCAGCTTTTTAAAGATATCCTCCATTGCCAGTGTAAACAGTTTGGGCGAGATCGTATCACCTTGTCTTATACCTCTCTGCATCTTTATCGGTTTTGTGTTATTGTGTAATTTTATCGTGCTAGTTTCTTCGCTATATATATTTTTTATTAAATCAATGTATCTAGAGTCAACCCTGCCGTTCTCTAATGAGTTAATGATTGCCCATATTTCCAGTGAATCAAAGGCTTTATTAAAGTCTATAAACGCCATATGAAGATCTAAGTTATATTCTTGTGTTTTCTCAATTACATTTCTAATCGTTTGTATATGATCTATGGTGCTATAGTTTTTTCTAAAACCCGCTTGTTCCGGGGGCTGGTAAAAGTCTAATTTGTTTGTTAATCTGTTGGTTATTATTTTTGATAGCAATTTGTACATTTGACACAACAGGCTTATAGGTCTGTAATTTTTTAAAAGATTTCTATCTCCATTAAGCTTGCAGAGCACTAATTATGTTATCACTATTCTTAAATAAAATTATACGATAATTATGTGCTTTTCGAATATTCTAGACCCGCACTCCTAAATTGTAAAATCCGGGTGATTTCATCCTCCCTGAGGTAGCTCTATAAAAAAAATATTCAGAATACTTTCCAAAGTGGATTCACAATAACCTAAAATTAAGTGCTTTTTATGTGCTTTATCGCCAATCTAATGAAATCTGTATATTTGTCAGAATACCATCCCTACGCATTCCAATTCACCCGTGAATTAAATTTCGGCTAATTCATCGGGTTGATTGGCACTACAATAAAGTCCTATTTATGTTCTTTACGAAAAAATAAGTAATAAATTTTGCAATTGACAAATTTACACAGTAAACACCCGACAAATGAAAGCTACCCTTTCATAAAAATGAGGCCAATTTAGCGAATCGATCAAACTGACTTATCTAGCAACTAAGTGCTATTTATGTGCTTATTGAATCGTCCACTCATTGCGGGAACACATTCCGTTTTTAAACCTTTGCAGGGTTTTGAACAGAAATTTTTCATTTATTTTCCGAGGTCAACCTCGCTTCGGTTTTTCTGACGTGAATACTTCGTTACCCATTTCACTTCATATTCACAACAGAACTTTTTTATATAAACCTTTATTCGTCACGAAAATAAAACTTTCGACGACACGCGCGAGTCAAGACCTTGAAAGTTCAACTCTTTACAAGAATTAAAACTATGTTCGCGCTCGCCGTGCTTACTGCGAATCGCTACGCATAGTGGTGGGGGTAATCTTAGACCACCGCGCGCTCGACGCAGGAGACGAGCACCTTGTGTAAAACAATGTATCACGCGAGTAAGAGAGATCCATCGCGAAAGCTCGAGACAATATTACAATCGATCTCATTATGAACAAATGTTATACAGTCACGGCAAAATCTTTTCCGTTGTGAGGGTGAAATTGTTAGAGAGAGGCAAACTTAACATACCAACTTCCATAATAACCCTGATAATTACAAATGATATATCTATGTTAGTGAAATACACGTTGTTGGGTTGTTAGAACTGCCGAATAAATTACAATGTTGTCAGCTCTTCTGTTTACACATAACTTCTAATTTTGACGTTTTCCACATTTTGAGATTTTCGATAAGCTCCTCGAAATTATACATGACTACTTCAAAATGTTACAATTGCTTAATCATCGCAAAATGATCTAAGAACTGTTAAAAGTATTGTTACTTAGTTGAGAACGAGTATTTCCATCAAAAACTAATTTTCAAAATAAATGTAAACAATATAACCTAAGTATTATGTTGACGTCGAATTTCATACGTTTGGCAACAATGTCAAGCGCTGACGTTTATCCCCACATTGGAAAAGAGTTTGCCGCGACTATATACATCTAGTTGAATTGTATAAGAAAATTTATTTGATAAAAAAATACCTCGAGGAAAACAAATTTTTTTCGTTATCATGAGGGAATAAAACTACTCTTTGAAGACAGCTCGGCTGTTTTGGTGAATAAAACAAAATATTTTGCTCAGCGTTTAAGTGCTATTTGTGTGCTTCACGAGAAGCCCGGTAATGAATTCTCGAAGAATTCACGTAGTGCGAAAAAAATGAAATTTGCCCTTTGGAGGGTAACTCGTTTTCGGACTATTCATTACTGGACTATTCATGAACCACACAAATAGCACAAAAAGTTTTGTGAGTTATTTTATGTTATTCATCAAAACGGCCGAGATGCCTCCGGAGGGTAGTTTTCATTTTTTCAGGATTACACCTATAAAGTATTTGAGTACAAAATTTATTGCTAAAATGTTAATGAAGCACATAAATAGCACAAAAATGTTGTGTAAGCTATTTTATATAGCTTACACAACATCTTTGTGCTTTTGAACAAAAAAGTTTTGTGAGTTATTTTATGTTATTCATCAAAACGGCCGAGATACCTCCGGAGGGTAGTTCTCATTTTTTCAGGATTACACCTATAAAGTATTTGAGTACAAAATTTATTGCTAAAATGTTAATGAAGCACATAAATAGCACAAAAATGTTGTGTAAGCTATTTTATATAGCTTACACAACATCTTTGTGCTTTTGAACAATTCACGTGTGTAGTCCGAAAAAATGAAAAGTACTCATTGAAGACAGCTCGGCTGTTTTGATGAATAAAGCAAAATAATTTACACAGCGAAGCTATTTATGTGCTTCACGAAAAGCCCAGTAGTGAATTCTGTGCTTGAAGAATTTACGTATGTAGTCTGAAAAAAATGAAATTTACCCTTTGAAGAGCAATTCCCCTTTGGACTATTTATTATTAGACTAATCACGAAGCACATAAATAGCACGTAAATGTTCTGTAAGTTATTTTATTTTATTCATTAAAGCGGGCGAGATAACTCCGAAGGGTAGTTTTCATTTTTTTCGGAATTACAGCCATGAAGTATTTGAGTACAAAATTTGTTACTGAAATATTCATGAAGCACATAAATAGCACAAAAATGTTTTGTGCGTTATTTTATTTTTTTCGACGAATCAGCTGAGTTGCCTCCAGAGGATAGTTTTTATTTTCTTGGGACTACATACGTGAATTTTTTAGCACAAAATTCATTACTGGACGATTCAGTAAGCACATAAATAGCACTTAATTGCTATATAAGTCAGTTTCATTGATTCGCTAAATTGGCCTCATTTTTATGAAAGGGTAGCTTTTATTTGTCGGGTGTTCATTGTGTAAATTTGTCAATTGCAAAATTTATTACTTATTTTTTCGTAAAGAACATAAAGAGGACTTTATTGTAGTGCCAATCAACCCGATGAATTTGCCGAAATTTGTGAAAATTTAAGTCACGGGTGAATTGGAATACGTAGGGATGGTTTTCTGACAAATATACGGATTTAATTAGATTGTCGATAAAGCACATAAAAAGCACTTAATTTTAGGTTATTGCAAATCCACTTTGGAGAGTATTTTCAATATTTTTTTTATAGAGCTACCTCAGGAGGATGAAATCCAGCCTGAATTTACAATTTAGGGATGCGGGTCTACAATATTCGAAAAGCACTGTAATTATCGTATAATTTTATTTAAGAATAGTGATAACATAATTAGTGCTCTGCTAGCTTAATGTTAAGTTAGCAGAGCGATTTTGATTTCCGACGAAACGAAAAAAGCACAAAATTTTCTTTTCCAGCAAGAAATTAGCACATAAAAAGCACTTTATTGTAGTATATACTGAATCTATTTTTGAGATTTTACTCTGCTACCTTTACACGGGTGAATTCGCCATCCACTAAAATAACATATCTGGTGTGAAACAACACACGGCCTTCTAACCTATTAACCAAGCCGGGAGGTAATGGGTTCGATTCCCGTTACCGTCTACCTTGTATGAGGTTTTTTCAGGGGGTTTTCCTCATACACACGTAGCAGCATGGTCACTGCGTATATGCACACCTTGGCGAATGCTGGGGTAGTATTTTCCCTCTCAGAACCTTAACTCCGACCTTCCGATCTTATCCTGAACCGCACCCATGTTTAATCTCACCATGCATATATACGTAATGTATGTATGTATGCTAGGAATTCATAATTGTGGCTGAAGGAGCTTGGAAAGCTCAAGCAGCCCGCCCTATCCTTTGGGCAGGGAATGAAATACATGACCTTTTCCTTCCTTCTTCCAACCTACAAGGTGGAAATTAAATAATTTTAATTATAATTGTTTTAGGATAACTATGCAACCTTTTTGTTATACATACGTCCATAACAAAAACAGGCAACATTGTAAAAACAAAAACAATAATCTATGTCAGAATGACGTTTAAAACTTCATGTCAGATAGAGAATAATAGACATATATTAATTACATTACTTACATGATTCGTTCATAACAAAACTTATAATAATTTAGACATAAATAGAATACAGTTTAACCATTTTCATTCAACTTACTTTGCGTTATATTAAGAAACTTTATAAACAAAAATTATGTAATAGATATTTATGTATTAAGGGCATAATCAGAAGATTATGGCTCGAGGGAATGTTAAAAGCCCGACGTGAAGCGGAGGGCTTTTATATTCCTGAGATCCATAATCTACAATTATGCCCGTGGTACATACAATGTTTTATTTTATTTTGCACCATGAAACTGGAACAAAATATTAAAAAGATTCAGTATTTTCGGCAAGTTTTTAAATGCAAATGCAGTGAAATAAAGTTGACAGTAGGCTAATTTGTTGTTACTAAGATACTGTGATATTGCTATTATATATCATGTCATGTGTTTGCTGTCAATCATGCTGCTTAGCATCAATGACATTTCCGTGCTATAAAGACCACATTACGCCCGCATTTGGAGGCGTATAAAGAACATTATGGTGGCAAAATAAAATAATACATATTTATGTATTAAGGGCATAATCAGAAGATTATGGCTCGAGGGAATGTTAAAAGCCCGACGCGAAGCGGAGGGCTTTTTTATTCCTGAGAGCCATAATCTACAATTATGCCCGTGGTACATACAATGTTTTATTTTATTTTGCACCATGAAACTGGAACAAAATATTAAAAAGATTCAGTATTTTCGGCAAGTTTTTAAATGCAAATGCAGTGAAATAAAGTTGACAGTAGGCTAATTGGTTGTTACTAAGATACTGTGATATTGCTATTATATATCATGTTATGTGTTTGCTGTCAATCATGCTGCTTAGCATCAATGACATTTCCGTGCTATAAAGACCACATTACGCCCGCATTTGGAGGCGTATAAAGAACATTATGGTGGCAAAATAAAATAAAATAAATTATGCGACCTCTTTATTACACGTTATAAGGAAAACAGACAACATTGTAAAAACAAAAATAATAATCTACGTCAGAATAACATGATAGCGGTTAATAGACATAAATACATGTTAACTTAAAAATTCCAAAGCCGCCCGCTTCTATAAAATATCAATAACATAATGTAACCATTTTCATTCATATTTAATTAATTTTTAGACTTACTTTGCGTTATATTAAGAAACTATACAAAGAAAAGTTAGGTAAAATTAAATGTTCTTTCAAAAATATGTCTACGCTTATAAAATTAATCGTTATTCAGATATTGAAAAAAATTTAACTAACACTTAAATTTTACCGTAGGAATTTTTTGACCGCTAAATTATGCGTCGTATCAAAAAATTGCATAGAACATAATCGATATGTTTAAGGTCTATATCTAGCTATTTTTGTATCTTTGAAATATGCAACTGTTTTAGAAATATTTGATAAAAAAACACAATTGCCCCTAATAAACCCTCCCTCTCCCCCGCTGGATTTCTCCCAAAATCTAATTAGCTCCAATCGAAATGAAAACAAGCTTAAATACAAAATTTTAAGCACGCAGGTGTTGTCGTTCTGAAGTTATTGTGGATACTAACATACATCCACACACACACATCCAGACATCATGACCGATCTTGACGAAACTTGCCCAAAAATTGTAAGATGAGATAATAAGTCGATTTAGCGATAGTAAAAAAAAGTCGATTGTATAATCATCAATACCTACTGTTTGTGATTACTTTTACAAGTACTTTATTTTAGGTTTATTAATTATAATATTTTCGTTAGAATTCGTTAATTATTCATGGTAACATGTTTACTCTATCTTATCCATTTTTAAAGGATTTCATTTTCTCAGTAATTTCATATTTAATACCTTTATGTTTGTCTGCAGCCCTAAGTAGTAAACGTAATAAGTTTCTATTGTTCACGAACTAGTTGTTTTTTCAATTTTGTAAAATGTAATAACTTTTTATGGTAAATCCATCCTTTTTTAGACAGGTTATTTGTTGAATGTCATAAATCCTTGTACTCCCAAAGAAATTAAACTTCTAGCAATTGAACCCCTTAGTAGTTTCCAAATCCTTAAAATAAATACAACCTCTATAATCCGGAAATTACTTCAACACTAATGTAGTCATTCCCACGGCTCCTATTTTTTCAAATCTAACCAATCACAATTCGCATCCCTTACCACAGTATTTAGCAATCCTATTTAGTGCCTCCCATTTTCACCCTTTCTTGATTCAAAATTATATTTTCAAGCGACAGTAAAAATATGCACATCTTACTATCAATATCATTTTACTCTATAAATTGAATGTAAATTTTAACATGTATGTAGCTCAAGTGTAACATTTTTATTTGCTAAATTATTTATGAAGGTGTAGAGTAGTTAATATAATTATTAAAATTGTCTAACTCTCTTCTTATTCCAAGTATACTTAACTAACACGAATTAAAGCGAAGTTAATCCTTCAGGATTAACGTGGAAACACGTTATCCATCAAAACACCTACATATGTACGTCCGGGCGATGCAGAACGCCGTAGACTATTTTGTAATTGGTATTTAAAAAATGTCGGCCACATATTTTTTAAATAGTAACCTCAAGATTTGCCATTTAATTCTGTGTGCAATGATCAATTTTTTTTCAAATTCGCGTAGGCGTTTCGGAGGTATTGCTTTTTTTTAACATTCTAAATGTTTATTAATCACTCATAAAAAGGAATATTTTGCAAGAAAATAGGCATGAATTAAAACAAATTTTACCACATGTTGTAAATCACGTAAAACGTAAAATTTACTGTTTTGGACACTGCGAAGCAGTGAATGGTCACAATTTTGAACAACTGTAAAATTCCAGTTTTTTTTGTAAGATATTCGTTTAGATGAAAATAGTAATTAAATTGTTAAAACAGCATATGAACTGGTTCTGTTTATTGTTATATCCCTACTTGTGAATAAATTAATAAATGTTTAATTATTTTTCGTTTATTAATATTATTTAAAAAAAAATAACTGTCAGTAAACACAAATTAAAATATTAATTAGCTTTTGAACTTTTGCCATTTCTTCTGATGCATATGTGGGTAGCATGGTCGCATTTATAATTAAAAATAAAATATTCTATTTTGTAGATACCCACCATTATTTTATTAACAAAAAATATGTCAGATTTAATGGACTTTTAATGATCGTGCAATTAAAAATATTTATCTATACATTATAAGAAAGGTTTACATGTAGATGTCATTAAAAGATGAAATATGGCAATGAATCACTTCAAACTTTTATAGTTGGCATTTTAATTTGTCGTTAATTAGTTATTAAGTTGAATATATTCCGTTTAAACACAAAAACAAAGATTTTATAATTCTACTCTTTTGTTAATTACATATTGCATAACTATAATAGTATTAAAACACAAGTATCGTAAGTCACTCTATGTGCGCACGCTTCTAGATTTGAGAATTGGATAAGTGCGCCAAGTGACATGAATTTTTTTCTGTTGAGGAAAACAATTTAAAAATATCAGCAACAAAATTTGCATCAAAACTGACTAAATTCATTGAATAGAATTTTTTCGATGTTTGAGTTGGTAATACTTATTTGACAGCTCTTTCTAAAGAAGTCTACGCATGAGCGACTAAGGAGAGGAATCCGTTTCATAATCTGCGTACGTTACGAATGTATTACATACATAGATGGCTTAAATAACGGTTTTAATGTCAAAATTGTAGAGCAGTTCTGGTCTAGTGGTAGTAGTCGTCTGCCACACGGTCGGTGCGGGTTCAATTCCCGGCTGGTGCAATTTTTTTTTTTAAGGTTAAAGTAGTTTTGTTTATCTAATCTACTTCTGTTAGGTTGTAGTAGTTTTGTTTATCTACTCTAAGCTAGATAAACAAAATACATTTCTGCCAAATTCTCACGTGTCACGCCGGTCATGGAACGGATTCCTCTCTTTATTCGCTCCTGTCACCTCTTTTAAGCTAGCAAGACCAAATGAGCAGAATCAAACGAAACCTATCAGATTATTTAGTGCTTATTTACTTACCAGTAATAAAAATTTTGTACGCCATGCCGTTTTTAAAAAACCCGTGGCGCTGCCACATTAAGACAAGCTAGCAGGACCACAATAAAAAAAACGATAAAAAGAAAATTAAGATCAGCAATAGAAAGAACTGAATTTGTACTAATTTGTTCCATAAAAATAAATTACATATTTTTATTTATTCCGTGAATAACAACCACCAATTGGTTTCAGACATATTGGGCTTAAGAGTAAACTACTCTTTCCTATCATCAGAATGAATCGCCACTTGCACATGCGACGCGGCATAATATGTACCGACAAAATATAAAGTTTTAGATTTTGTACCCCCGCCGTTCCTTCGAAAACTACCCTCTACCCCTATTCGGCTCAAGACTAAAATACTCTTTTTTTATTGAAATCTGACTATATACATTTTGACGGTATATATTATTTCTCGTCGTGTATGTATACACGACGATTCTGCTGATAAAAAGAAGTACTTGACTCTTGAGCCTAATAGGTCGGTATATATATATATATATATATATATATATATATATATATATATATATATATATATATATATATATATATATATATATATATATATATATATATATATGTTTCTATTTAGATTTCCACAAGTATTCATGTTTAAATAAGACAATTTTTCTTTAAAACTTGTGTAAATAAACGTAAAAATTAATTCAACGTTTCGGGAACGTCCTTTGTTCCCTTTGTCAAGAATTTATTTGACAATTACAGAAATTGAAATAAGGTAACTATTTTTAACAAGTACAAAATATGAAACAAGGTAACTAATTTAATTTAAATCTGGACGAGTGTGTTTGACTTCGGGTAGTTGGTCTAGTATGTGATGTAGAAGGTGCAGAAGTGGGGACGCCTGGAATAGTTGCAGCATAAGTGTTTGAAATTGCTGGAAGATTTGGAGTTGGTTGAAATGTAGAATCAACTTGTTTAATGATATTCTTCCAAATTTGTGGCATTCTAGAAGTGTCATCTCGTTTATTGAGGGCGTTTGGTCTTCTTTCAATTTCAACTGCTTCTCTAATAATTCTTGCTTGTAAGGTATATAGAGGTGCAATTAAACGGATATTGTTGGTATTAATTTGGTGTCCTGTATCTAAATGATGTGTAGCTAAAGACGATGAAGGATTGTGCTGTTTAATTGCTAGTTGGTGTTCATCGGCTCTCGCATATAATATTCTGTTAGTTTGTCCTATGTAAGTTCTTCGACAGTTGTTGCACGGTATCTCATACACTCCTTGGCTTTCATTAGGAACTTTGTCTTTGGGGTTTCTTAAAAGTTGGGACAAAGTTGAATGTGGTTTGAATACCGGTCTGAAGTCGTTTTGGGAAATTTCTTTGCTATTCTGTCTGTAATTCCCTTTATATAAGGTAGAATAACAGGAATCTTTCGTTCATTGTTTGACAAGCTATTATTTCTTGGTCTTCTTATTTCGTTGGTAATTTTCAATATTTCTTGATCTTTGTATCCATTTTGAACTAGTATTTTATTAATAGTCCGCATCTCTTCCGTTCTAGAATTTTGGTCAGATAAGTGGTAAGAGCGGTATATCAAGGATTTCATAACGCTACGTAATTGACCAGGATGGTGATGCGAGAGAGTTCAAGTATCTATTCGTATGTGTTGGTTTTCGATAAACTTTGTGTGTAAATTTACCATTAGGAAGTCTTGTTATTAGGGTGTCCAAAAAAGGGAGTGAATTATTTTCTTCAACTTCCATAGTAAATTTAATGTTGTCGTGAATGTTGTTAATATGTCCTAGAAAATGGTCCAAGTTTCTTTTCCATGGGGCCAAACTACAAATGTGTCGTCAACATAACGAAACCAACATTTAGGTTTTAAATCTGCAGAATTTAAAGCAATGGTTTCAAAATGTTCCATATATACATTCGCAAAAGCTGGAGAGAGTGGCGAGCCCATAGGTGTTCCTTGAATTTGCTTGTAGAATTGTCCTTTGTATGTAAAATAGGTTGAGTGCATGCAGTGGTTTATCAATTTGAGTATGTCTTGGTTTATTGAGTGTTTTCTTCTAGAATTTTCATCGTGTCTTCAATAGGTATTTTGGTGAAAAGTGACGTTATGTCGAAGCTAACTAAAAAGACAATTGGAGCCAAGGGTACAATTTTGATTATGTGAAGAAAATCATAACAGTTTTTGATGTAGGATACAGCATTTTCACAAATCGGTTGAATAACTTTGGCTAGATAACGAGCAAGGTCATGAGTCGGAGAATTGAATGCACTGACGATAGGGCGTAATGGCCAGTTTTCCTTATGTATTTTTGGGTGTCCGTATATTTTGGGGATTCTTGAACTCTTCTCTCTTGGAATTAGTTTCTGTTTTGTTTCTTTGTCTAATTTTGTAGAATTATTGATAGATTTTGTTGTTTTTCTATGTAAGTGGTAGGATTGCACTGATTTTTCTTATATTCTGAAGAAGTTAGCAGTTCAGACATCTTATGGTGATAGTCTTGAGAGTTGACAATGACAGTAGCGTTTCCTTTGTCAGCAGGTAGTATTAATATTTGGTCGTCATTTTTCATTTGGTTTAACATTTGGAGGTCTTGTTTGGTGATATTTATTTGTTTCTGTCGGTTAGTTTTTATCATCAAGGACGATTCTACAGTAATTTCAATGAGGCGATCCACCGTATCGAATATGAAAGGGTGTATTTTGATAGCATGTAAAGTTTGGAATGTGTCATAAAGGGTACGGTTGAGATAGTCAAGTTTAGCCCTTTCGTTGGCAATCGCTTTTCTTAAAAGGGCAAGGCTTGTTTTGAATAAAATCTTATAAGAACCATTAATGTCTGGTCTTGGTTTCAATTTAAATCCCTTGGGTATTATTTTATTGTCACGACAACGCTTTAAAAAAGTTAAATTAGTAAGTGTTTCACATTTTTTGATACGTAGCTTTCTGTAAATCTTGATGGTATTCAAAGTTTCTTCTCCGTATAGGAATATTATGTTTCTATTTAGATTTCCACAAGTATTCATGTTTAAATAAGACAATTTTTCTTTAAAACTTGTGTAAATAAACGTAAAAATTAATTCAACGTTTCGGGAACGTCCTTTGTTCCCTTTGTCAAGAATTTATTTGACAATTACAGAAATTGAAATAAGGTAACTCTCCAGCTTTTGCGAATGTATATATGGAACATTTTGAAACCATTGCTTTAAATTCTGCAGATTTAAAACCTAAATGTTGGTTTCGTTATGTTGACGACACATTTGTAGTTTGGCCCCATGGAAAAAGAAACTTGAACCATTTTCTAGGACATATTAACAACATTCACGACAACATTAAATTTACTATGGAAGTTGAAGAAAATAATTCACTCCCTTTTTTGGACACCCTAATAACAAGACTTCCTAATGGTAAATTTACACACAAAGTTTATCGAAAACCAACACATACGAATAGATACTTGAACTCTCTCTCGCATCACCATCCTGGTCAATTACGTAGCGTTATGAAATCCTTGATATACCGCTCTTACCACTTATCTGACCAAAATTCTAGAACGGAAGAGATGAAGACTATTAATAAAATACTAGTTCAAAATGGATACAAAGATCAAGAAATATTGAAAATTACCAACGAAATAAGAAGACCAAGAAATAATAGCTTGTCAAACAATGAACGAAAGATTCCTGTTATTCTACCTTATATAAAGGGAATTACAGACAGAATAGCAAAGAAATTTCCCAAAACGACTTCAGACCGGTATTCAAACCACATTCAACTTTGTCCCAACTTTTAAGAAACCCCAAAGACAAAGTTCCTAATGAAAGCCAAGGAGTGTATGAGATACCGTGCAACAACTGTCGAAGAACTTACATAGGACAAACTAACAGAATATTATATGCGAGAGCCGATGAACACCAACTAGCAATTAAACAGCACAATCCTTCATCGTCTTTAGCTACACATCATTTAGATACAGGACACCAAATTAATACCAACAATATCCGTTTAATTGCACCTCTATATACCTTACAAGCAAGAATTATTAGAGAAGCAGTTGAAATTGAAAGAAAACCAAACGCCCTCAATAAACGAGATGACACTTCTAGAATGCCACAAATTTGGAAGAATATCATTAAACAAGTTGATTCTACATTTCAACCAACTCCAAATCTTCCAGCAATTTCAAACACTTATGCTGCAACTATTCTAGGCGTCCCCACTTCTGCACCTTCTACATCACATACTAGACCAACTACCCGAAGTCAAACACACTCGTCCAGATTTAAATTAAATGAGTTACCTTGTTTCATATTTTGTACTTGTTAAAAATAGTTACCTTATTTCAATTTCTGTAATTGTCAAATAAATTCTTGACAAAGGGAACAAAGGACGTTCCCGAAACGTTGAATTAATTTTTACGTTTATTTACACAAGTTTTAAAGAAAAATTGTCTTATTTAAATATATATATATATATATATATATATATATATATATACATACATACATACGTATACAGGGTGTCCCACGACGAACGACATCAATCGATTATGGAAAAAGTATAAATGGGAAAAATTTGAAAATTTGGCTACTTACTAAAGTCGATGGAGGACATCCATCTAAAATATTCTCAAGATTACAGCACTTCCGGTTATACCGGAAGTGTATATTAGCTTGCTTATTTTAAATGGGACACCCTATATATTGTTGCATTTTTGGATTCTACGTCCAACTCTAGGCATGTTTAATGTCATATACCCAACTCTTGCCGTTTTTGAGATATTCTAAAATGACAGTTACATCGCCCAACAAAGTTGCCTGTACTGTCCAAACGGCAAATTATTTTGCTGTAAAACTCTGAACAATTGCAAACAAAGGACTGTTTTAGTTCACTAACAACGCGCAATGACGTATTTGTATACAGGGTGATAGAAAAACAATAATGCATTTGGAACTCAAAAAAATAGAAAAAGTCAATTTTTTAAATTGGTTGCCATACTTTTTGCATCGGATTTGGGTTTTAGCACCAGAAATGACTACGATTTTCAATTTTAATGCCTATACCTAAATCTAATCCTTTTCACTTTATTGGAGAAAAAGCGTTTTCGCTTCCCCATATTCGGTTACGTTGTCGCGCTTTAAATCGTAGCTTATAATGTTGCCAGAAAAAAAAAAGAAGCCATCACCGAAAACCGTGAAGCAAATTGGTACAAATTTTAAAAATACGGTTCCCTTAAAAGAGATATTGTTAAAGCTAAACTTATTCTTAACAATGAAAATGTCATTTACAATGTGAACTTAATAAAAACTAGAAATTAAAAAAAAAATCATTTCATTAAATCTCTTATCGAATTTGGACTCAAAGAGCGAAATGCGTTTTGTACTCTCTCCATATATTTTTCCTTCGTTGTTAAAGGAGTGTTGTATACTTCACCCTTTATGACACCCCATACAAAAAATCTAAAACCGACATGTCTGGTGAATGCGGTGGCCATTGAAAAGGTCCGTTATTAGCTATCCAATGGTCCTCAAATGTATGCTGTAGGAAAGTGTTCAAAATATGGCCATTGTGAGGCGGTGCACCATAATGTTGGTATAGCACTTGAGTTCTGTCGGCCAGAGGTAAATTATCCAGATACTCAGTTTCCAACTCTTGTAGTATTGCGAAATATTCATTTCTGAACATTTACATTTTGATAGAACTTACCGTTCAATTTTTCGTCATAGAAACGTATCATAACAATTTGATCGTTTCTTACTGCGCAATAAACATTAAAACTCAGTTTTTTTGGAAGTTTCGTTCCCTACGAGCATGAGAGTTTGCGTCACTCCAATAGTGCCAATTAGGTCGATTAAGCATGCCATTTTTAGTGAATTTCGCTTCGTCGCTCCAAATTATGTTATTCAAAAATCGTTCGTTTCCGTAGTGATTAGTAAGCATAAATTCACTAAAAACTACTCGGAAAATCATCTTCTTTTAAATGTTGCGCTAGGGAAAATGCGAAAGGATGAAACTTGTGCTTTTTCAGTGTCCTATTAATTGAACTTTTTGATACTCCTGAGTCTATTGAAACCTGCCTTATTGATATTGAGTTTGTAACAAAGTAACCCAAAATTGTAATTTCCACATTTTCATTGTTAAGAATAGGTTTAGCTTGAACAATTTTTGTTTTACCGGAACCGGTATTTTTAAAATTTTCAACAATTTGCTTCACGCCAACTACCCCCGATTCCTATTTTTCTCAAGAGTAAAGTACTTCTTATTATCCGCAGAATCCTTGTATACATACACGACGCGAAATAATATATACCGTCAAAATGTAATAAATATTCAGATTTCAATAAAAAAGAGTAGTTTACTTTTGATCCTAATAGGGGTCGAGGGTAGTTTTCCACGGAACGGCGGAGGTATAAAGTCTAAAACTTTATATTATGTCGGTACATATTATGCCGCATCGCATGTGCAAGTAACGACTGATTCTGCTGATAGGGAAGAGTAGTTTACTCTTGAGCCTAATAGGGGTCGAGGGTAATTTTCGAAGGAACGGTAGGGTTAAAAATCTAAAACTTTATATTTTGTCGGTGCATATTATATTGCGTCGCATGTGCAAGTAGTGATTGATTCTGCTGATAGGAAAGAGTAGTTTACTCTTGAGCCTAATAGGGGTCGAGGGTAGTTTTCGAAGGAACGGCGGGGTTAAAAATCTAAAACTTTATATTTTGTCGGTACATATTATGTCACGTCGCATGTGCAAGTAGCGATTGATTCTGCTGATAGGAAAGAGTAGTTTACTTTTGAGCCTAATAGGGGTCGAGGGTAGTATTCGAAGGAACGGTGGGGGTACAAAATCTAAAACTTTATATTTTGTCGGTACATAGTATGCCGCATCGCATGTGCAAGTACCGATTGATTCTGCTGATAGGAAAGAGTAGTTTACTCTTGAGCCTAATAGGGGTCGAGGGTAATTTTCGAAGGAACGGTAGGGTTAAAAAAGCTAAAACTTTATATTTTATCGGTGCATATCATTTCGCGTCGCATGTGCAAGTAGTGATTGATTCTGCTTATAGGAAAGAGTAGTTTACTCTTGAGCCTAATAGGGGTCGAGGGTAGTATTCGAAGGAACGGTGAGGGTACAAAATCTAAAACTTTATATTTTGTCGGTACATATTATGCCGCGTCGCATGTGTAAGTAGCGACTGACTCTGCTGATAGGAAAGAGTAGTTTACTCTTGAGCCTAATAGGGGTCGAGGGTAGTTTTCGAAGGAAGAGTGGGGGTACAAAATCTAAAACCGTATATTTTGTTGGTACATATTATGCCGCATTGCATGTGCAAGTAGCGATTGATTCTGCTGATGGGAAAGAGTAGTTTACTCTTGAGCCGAATAGGGGTCGAGGGTAGCTTTCAAAGGAACGGCGGGGGTGCAAAATCTAAAACTTTATATTTTGTCGATACATATTATGCCGCGTCGCACGTGCAAGTAGCGATTGATTCTGCTGATAGCAAAGAGCAGTTTACTCTTTGGTCTAATAGAGATCGAGGGTACTATTCGAAGGAACGGTGGGGGTTCAAAATCTAAAACTTTATATTTTGTCGGTACATATTATGCCGCGTCGCATGTGCAAGTAGCGATTGATTCTGCTGATAGGAAAGAGTAGTTTACTCTTGAGCCTAATATGTCTGAAATCAATTGGGGGTTGTTTTTCACGGAATAAATGAAAATATTTAATTTATTTTTGTCGTATAAATTAGTACAAATTCAGTTCTTTCTATTGCTGATCTTACTTTTCTTTTTATCGGCAGCTCCACGGGTTTTTTAAAAACGACATGGGGGTACAAAGTTTTTATTAAAATGGTACAAATTAGTACAAAATAAATACTAAATCATCTGATGGGTTTCGTTTGATTCTGCTCATTTGGTCTTGATAACTTAAAAGAGGTGCTCCTGTCTACGCATGTTATAATTTTTGATTAAATATCTAACCTAGATCTAACCAACTGTCAAAATAATATTACACCAGAAAAGTTACCAGAAACGATGCTTCTAAGATGCTTCTAAACGCACTACACAAGATGAGTTTAAGAGTGCTTAGACACACCGAAATAGAAAAACAATATTATCTCTATCATTGAATGTAATATTGTTATTTGTTATAATTTATTTCATTTTCGAGATTATTAAACGAAACTGAAATCTTATGAGAGTTGTGTATCATATTGCATGAATTATTTTTATTTATTTCAATTACAAAGTTGTTAATAAATAATATCAGATTAATTTTTCCATTGGGTAAAGCAATGATTTTATATAAAATGCATACAGGATAATTGAAAGTTTAAAGTATTTGAAGTTCCAGGAAACCATGTTCCTAAAAATTTCTGCATAGGTATTATGATTCATGTTCTATTGAATTAAATTTTTTTTAAGTTGGCTACACTTCCAGTTATACCGAAAGTTTGCTACATAGAATAGTGCACTGTTTGATGCAAATTAGATCCTGCATTTTATTAATCGTTTTCGTATTGCCAAATTAAATTCTTAAGCTAAATGTGTGCATTTGTTTAACCGGAAATGTACTCATTAACATCAATGAGCAAAGAGAAATTTAACACAGAACATTAATTGTTACCGAAAAATTAGTTTAGTTACTAAACAACTTTCAAGGAAAATTAATTAATATCTTGTATATAATTCATATTTCAACTTGTCACCGGGTGTGAACATTTTTTAATTACGTCAGAAAACTTACTTCCGTCTCGTTTTTCAATATTTTAGTTTTAAAAGTCAAAAGATTTAGCATGTTTTGTTTCGAAGTATTAATGTATTGAGTATTGCAATTGGTAAATTTTTTTTTAATGGTTAAGATATATAGAATATGGTATTTAAAAATTCAAAGAATAAATTTTCATGTCGATTGAATTAAACCTAATTTGAGAAATATCAGATATGGATATAAAATTATTTTTTGTGTTGCCATTTGGGGATGTTAGAGTTAAATTTAGAATTACAATTCTGTAAAGAAATAGGATTTTTGTTTGTTTGTTGTCACTGATAATGTTAATTCAAGATTTGGTTATACGTTTCATTCACATGTAATACTTGCGTTACAATCAGAGTAGTGTTAGAATCGTTGTGTACAAATAATAGTTATTCTCGTTATTTTCAGTTTTAGAAATTTTCATTAGTGGAAAGGGGAAGTTACGTCTTTTGAAATTAAATTGACGTATCTTTTGCTACTAATGTTATAAAGCTATATATTGGATTTCGCATTAGAATTTGTCGTATTGAATTTAAAATGAATTTCTCTGTTAGAATTAATTTAATCGGAATCGTAAATATCATATAAATTTTCCCAAGGACTTAAAATTAAGATCGCAATTTGTTATTGAGGGTAATTACAATGGAGTTTGGAGAAAAACAAGTTTCTGTTAACATCCATTGTGGCACAAAGGAGAAATGGTGTCAGGAGTCTTTCGATGTAAAGCATACCGATTCGTGTTTAGTTAAAATTATCATTATAGGAGAAGACAAATTCACGACCGGAGTTGAATCAGTCATTTATACATTTTTGTTTATAGAACATTCATTTAGGTAAGGAAGTTGAAGCATTATTAACAGCTTTATTTCAATAAAGCTGTTAATAATGAAGTTTATGCTTGGTATTTTTTGAGTAAAATTGACGATAAAGCTGGGTAAATAATTAGTTTTTTTTTGTATAGCTTATTTTTCTATACTTAGTCAAAATATTTAGTGTGTTTTGCGTATTTTATGTAATTGCCTGGGGGGCGGGTCACTGTAACGTAAAAGTAGGATAAAGGAGGTCGCTGACCCCAACCGCCGACTAATTCACACGCTTTAGTATGAAGTGTGAGGTTATTTTGAAGCATTTTTTATTTATATAGCTAGAGTTCCCGGATCGCTACGTACGTGCACCTGGAGGAAAGTTCCCGACCAGGTAAGTGAGTTCTTGTCTGTTTGGCTGATTTACCTACGCGAATTTAGGTGTATTATTCACGAATTAATCTTAACAACAGTCTGGCGTCGTTTACACGACTTTACCCGAAATGCGACTCACCCTTATTTTGGATTTTCGACAATACGCGAAGCCACCCTAAAGATCTAAAGTCAGATACGCACTCACGATCCCTTATATCCCACCGAGCTAGCCGGAAAACCACTAATTATCTGTTGCCTTCCGTGTTAATTTCATTTTCGACATTAACAAACTGTAGCAAATTCGCACATTTAATTGGTATTTACAATTTACAATTTTTCTGTAAGTCTCAAAATTTGAATTAAAACTAAAACTAAAACAATATTTTCGTTTATTGTAAATTAACTCATCGTTTCACAGGTCTCTCTTTGTAAGATGTTTAATTACTAAATTTAATTTAATTACTAATGATTATGTATAGTGTCCCGAATTATAGTGACGAAACTAGTGACTAGCTCCCCACAAGGTATAATGAAGGACCGTGGAGTTTAATCTCCTTTCATGTTAGTTCCATTGGCATATTCTTAGTCACGCATATTTTGTTAAATATAGTCCTTTTCAAAACCTCATCTAATAACCAAGTTGTTAACCCATCACCAGATGGCTTTTAAATCTCGTACCAGTGTTGGGTTTGAGACGTTGGTTTTTAGGATCAATGCTTCTCTCTAATTGCAACCTTTCAGAAAGGTTTGTTAAAAAGATCAGACAATCTATTTGTTACAGAAAGTGATGTTTGTTTGCTTCAGTGTTTTGACGATGTACACCTCGATCGTTTTCTGTCCAAAGTTGCTTTCAGTTTTCTATAAAATGAACACAGGGCGTCTTATTTTCAAACTTGATATGGATATCACCCTATTCTTTAATAAATAATAACAACAACATGACATAAAATCAGTAACAAAATTTCGAACAGCTATAAAAAAAACAATGGAGGGAGCACTCACACAAAACAATAAATAAGCACAGGGGTTACAAATTAAGTACTGCCTCACATGTCTGAAACTTTTTGGATGATACTAGTGCTGTGCACGCGGACCCTGAGCCATGGATCATCCCGCTGTTGCCCTTTCATCATCTCAATGTTTAAAACATAAGAGGGGCGGCTATGAGAAAATTTATTTACTTTAACCTCGATTTTAACAATATTTTTAGAAGGTCTTACCTTAGCTAAAGCACCTAGCTAGAAACTGTACCTATGTGTATTTTTCTATTCCCATGCGTTGTATGTTTCACAAACTCCAAATTAATTTTAGATTTCTTGTTATACTGTTCTGAGACGCCACAAACAGTATACCAGCGTCACGGTGTGTATGTTGCAGCACCCCATACTACCGAATGTTTCGCGTGTAAGGAGTTCGAATAATTTTCAAAAAGTTTAGATTGTAGTTCCAAAAAAAAAAAATGTTTCAACGCATTTGCTGAATTTTTAAATATACATGTTCATTTGAATATAAATTTTTGTGCCATTTTCTATGAAACTGGAAATTGACTATCTTGTTATTTATGTCAAGATATCAGAATTTATCTATAAATTGTATCCAAGATAAGGATGCAGTGCATGGGGATAAACATAAAGTGATTGCAAACTTTTTGTCAAAAAAAAAAGGATTTTTTTTTTATTTCGTTCATTTTTTATTAATAGACTTTGAACAAAATGAGTTCCATAATTATTTTAACTTCAGCTATTTTACAAAGCTAAACTAATATTGGGAAAATATTACTTATAACAAAGAGGTTGCTATTATTTTCTAAACATAGATAAGCTTACTGTTGAATGTAAAATTTCTGTTACCATTTCTGGAGTAATTTTAGTAAACGCTGCGATAACTGCTCTGAAAATTTGTTATTCCGTTTCGAAATGGTAAACGTATACTGGTGACCGCACTGGCCAGGAAACGTTACTATAAGTACCAATTAGACTCCCTGGAAATTCTTTGGAAAGGCACTCTCGAACCTGCCTAGCATTATGCGCTGGAGCACCATCGTGTTGAAACCACACATTTTGTACATTCTGTAACGGTAAATTACCCGGAATTTCTTCCAAGTAAATATGTAGTTGAATTAACTTTCCTCTGCTATTTCAACCCTGATTGTGGTAAACAAAAGGTCCCAATATTATTGTTCCAGGACCAAATCTGTGTTGTTGTGTGGATTATTTTTTTAGCCGCGCGCTGTTTAGTGTCCAATAATGGGCGTTACTATTAAAAATCCCGTTGTTAGTGATTCGGTATTGCTTGGTGTACAATTCACAGAAAGTCCGTCTAATTTCATCTTCAGGTCGAGGACCTTGGCAAATTCTAAAATTATAGGGTTTAAATTTATTTTCTCCCAATAAAATGGGAAGTAGATTTCGCTACTCCAATTTGGTTTTCAATTTGCGTTGTGGATTTTCAATAACTGCTTGAATAACTTGACATTCTTTTTATTCATTAGATGCTTTTTTTTCTGGTCTTATGGTTGTTTTAAGTGATCCATGTTCCTTTAGGTTAAAAGTTAGACCTCGAAGATTTATCTATTGGGTTGCACCATTTCATGTACTTGTTTCACCATCTACGCAGTACTTATGAGATGATGTAACATGTAAAATTTTGCTTCTCCAGGCATAATGAACATTCTTCGGAATAAACAATTACTTAACGCAGGTGTAAACAATCTGCATTTTTTAAAAGTGTCAGAACTGTTAACCGCCTTTTGCTCAAAGCCTACTAATAAAAAATGAAGGACATTGAAAAAAAAACCTTTTTTTGACAAGAAGTTTGCAATCAATCACATTGTGTTATATATCATTGAAATGGTTTTGAAAAATGCTATCTAACTCAGGAAGTATTATGTTTTCTCGCCATATAAAAAATAAATGATGTTTACTTGTAAACGAAACGCCGGAAAAAATTTATAAATACAATCTTGTAAACATTCTCTAATACGAATTGCTGATAAGTTTTGTAGTGGTATGAGTTTTTTTTTTTTGAATAATTCCAAATTATTTATACTTTATAAACGATCAGGAAATTTATGTAGAACTATTATATAACATGTACGCATATTGTTTCTCTAGATAAACAATTACTTGGTCTATTAAAATGTAAACTTTCACCATCATTACACATATTAAAATACTTGTGAGTAATTAATACCTTGAATAATAATAATATAATAATAATTCATTACGTGCCAACAATACAATAGTTTTTTACACAAGTCCAGTACCTTAATCATTATTATCCTCCCTAGGTACATTATGTATATCTAAATATCACAGTTTTGTAGGTAATCATTCACACTATAGAATGCTGTATTAACGAGATAATCTTTTACAGGTTTCTTAAATTTTTGTGCATTTAGCTTATTGTAACATTCAATTGCTAATTTATTGATCGCATTATAAGATTTATTTAAACGATAAAAAATTACACATATGTTAGTGTTAGATCGTGTATTATAGGTATCTATTTGGTTATGTATTCTATAGTGTTGATGGTTATCCTTAACATACACAACACAGCTTAATATGAACAGGTATGGCAGCGTCATATTAAATCGTTTAAAACTATCAGTACAATCATCTTTGTATCTAAGTCCTGCTCTAACACGCACTGCTCGCCTCTGCAATTTGAAAATTCTTTTAGATCTCGGCGCGTGACCCCAGACTACTAGAGCGTACGTAATTTTAGACTGAAATAATGCATGATATGTCATGAGTAGAATTTCTGTAGAGACTTGGTTAACTGAATTTGTTAACGGATATATAAATTTAGTTAAAGAATTCGCCATATAATTTGTATGCTAATTCCAAGTCAGTTTTTCATCTAATAATATTCCAAGAAACTTTACTGAAGGTTATAGTTTCCGTTTTCGTGGTATTTAGTAATAGATACTTTTCGTCGAACTAGTTTTTAGCTTTTTCCAGAGCGTGTTTTGCATTCGTAAATGCAAAATTAAAGTCTTTATCGACAACTGTTATAGTTGTATCGTCAGCAAACAACGTTAATTTATAATCTATTAATGATGCGGTTATATCATTAACATATAGCAGAAAAAGTATAGGGCACAGTACTAACCCCTGTGGCACTCCATATGTGACTGGTAATGGCCATCACCTATTATTTTTAAATTCAACAATTTGTGATCTACCTGTTAGAAATGATTTTATAATGTTTATGGGTCACGAGCTAAATTTGTACAGAGACAATTTTTTGAGTAACAGAGTGTGTTCGACGCAATCAAATGCCTTTGTTATGTCGCAAAAAGTGGAAACCACATATTCCCCTTTTTCAAAAGAGGCCAGAAACAAAACTAATTAGTGCAGTTGTGGTTGATACTCCCGGTCTAAAACCGTTTTTTAATGGTGTATTTTAAACTATACAATCTAAACGTTTCGATAACACTTACAGTTATCTTCGTCAGTAGTAATATGTTTTAATTTTTCAACTTTGACAAAATTGTTTACAACATCTTTAACAGTTTTAACAGATATTACTACTGACGAAGATAACTGTAAGTATTTTATTATGTGTGTTTTAATTTTATTGAACTGCAATTCCTTTACAATAAAACTAGTCTCAAATCTTTTCAGTACAATAGAAACTTTTTGCGACTAAATATTGTTTATCGATTTACGAGCTTAGGAAATACATGCAAGTGTTTGATTATTAAGTTAAAACTCTTTTATAAAAATAATCACTCAGCATTTTCTTCGCATCAGAGAGAACTATACTTAAGAATTAAGAATTTCTTTAATTTTAAGTAACGTTCTCTCTCTCTCTCTCTCGTGTGCTGGACAAACGAGAGGTGATTTTACCGTAGGAGGGTTGCAACTCAATAATCAAAATAGACCTATGTCGAGAGCTCATACATCGATAGACAATAATTACCTACAAAATAATTAAATTTATTTATTTTAAGCATAGTTCTTCCTTGTTCCGGGGAAACGAGGAGTAGTTTTACCGTAAAGGGGTTACTGGCCAAAAATTAAAATACATATTTTATGAGCTCTTAATACAATAAACAATATATACCTGCTGTTAAATTATTTAAAGGGTTGTTTTGGGGTTAAAACGATGAGCTCAAAAATACAAATTAAATAATTTAAGAAGCTCATAAATAGCTCCTAATTCTGCCACACAGAACGATTCAATATTTGTATTTGTAATGGTTGGGGGTGGGCTGACTCGACGTCGACTCGCCCCCCCCCCCACTGAAATTTTTTAAATTCCTCCCTAGAATGACGAGCTCAAAATTTTTGATTTGCGGAATATAAAATCTCATAAATAGCTCCTAATTTTTATGGATTTGTTTTTTTTACAAGGTGGGGGGGGGGCTAGCTCGACAGACGTATGGCATTAAACTGTAGTACAGGATACATTTTATTATAATCATACAACAAATCGATATGTTCACGCAATTTACGCAAATTGTCATTAAACCAACCTTTGTTTCTTCTCTTTAATTACATCCATTAAGTTGGACCCTCCACCAACAGAAAAAAAATCCCACTTAGTAAAAAAATTAGTGCTAATTATGTGCTAATTTGTTACCGTATTCAAAATTTTGCTCAAGAAGAACACACTAAATAAGAGTGGGTGGGGACGGTATGACGTAAAGCTGCCCCCCAACCGATTGCGTAGAAGAAAACGAACGAATGTCAGGCGGAAATTTGTTGCTAATTTGTTGCTGTAAAATAGCAATAACTAACTTGCGATATTTGCATTAAAAGTTATGTA
Source organism: Vesta saturnalis (assembly GCA_036346205.1). Lineage (NCBI taxonomy): Eukaryota > Metazoa > Arthropoda > Insecta > Coleoptera > Lampyridae > Vesta > Vesta saturnalis. The sequence continues at coordinate 507,478 of JARFJB010002548.1, read as the reverse complement.
TCCTTTCAGAAATGAAAAGGATTAATTTTATGATTAATTGTAAAAGACAAACACCATACATGATTTGAGCTTCACTAAAAAAGGATAGCGATATAAAATTACTTATTAAAACATCAAACAATTTAACAACTTAAATTAAAATTATTAGACATACCCTCTACCCACTTCGCCAAGATAACCACGATGCGTTCGCCGCCCCGGTGCAAGTTATTTTCATTGCCTTTATTTATTTGCATTTACAACTTCCTGCTTTAACAGTAATTACGTAAAATTGATTTTCACATTATAAATAACAATAACTTATAGATTAACGAATTTGTTACTAAGAAAATGAAGGACAATCGATACGCTCTCATGCTGCACCTTTCGTTGTTTTAATTTGCATAAACAATGTGTTGCTCAAATAATTACTACGTAAATTTGTTCTTCGCTCTATAATTAACAATAATTTATACATAATCAAATTTGTCACTAATTATAAACAATAAAAAACGACGAAGAATCGATGTGCTATCATACCGGAATTATCTTTGTTTTAATTTGCATAAACAATTTTTTTCTCAAATAGTTACTACTTACGTAAAATTGCACTATAATTAACAATAATTGATACCCGATCGAATTTGTTGCTAATTATCGATGTGCTCTCATACGGGAGTTTTCTTTGTTTTAATTTGCATAAACAATTTGGTTTTTTTAAATAGTTACTACGTAAAATTGTTCTTCGCACTATAATTAACAATGATTCATATATAATTGAATTTGTTATTAATTATAAACAATAAAAAATGACGGAGAATCGATGTGCTCTCATAAGGGAGTTTTCTTTGTTTTAATTTGCATGAACAATTTTTTTCTCAAATAGTTACTACGTAAAATTACACTATAATTAACAATAATTTATACCCGATCGAATTTGTTGCTAATTATAAACAATAAAAAACGACGGAAAATCGATGTGCTCTCATACGGGAGTTTTCTTTGTTTTAATCTGCATAAATAGTTACTACGTAACTATAATTATCAATAATTTATACATAATCGAATTTGTTGCTAATTATACAATAAAAAATGACGCACAATCATTGTGCTCTCATTTTTGAGCAACAAATTGTTTATGCAAATTAAAACAAAGAAAACTCCCTTATGAGAGCACATCGATTCTCCGTCGTTTTTTATTGTTTATAATTAGCAACAAATTCGTTTATATATAAATTATTGTTAATTATAGTGCGAGGAACAAATTTACGTAGTAACTATTAGAGCAAAAAATTGTTTATGCAAATTACAACGAAAATTCCCGTATGAGAGCACTCTCCATCGTTTTTAATTGTTTATAATTTGCATTAAATTCGATCGGGTATAAATTTTTGTTAATTATAGTTCAATTTTGCGAAGTAACTATTTGAGCAACAGATTGTTTATGCAAATTAAAACAAAGAAAACTACCTTATGAGAGCACATCGATTCTCCGTCGTTTTTATTGTTTATAATTAGCAACAAATTCGATCGGGTATAAATTATTACTGCAATTTTGCGTAGTAACTATTTGAGCAACAAATTGTTTGTGAAAATTAAAACAAGAAAACTCCCTTATGAGAGCACATCGATTCTCCGTCGTTTCTTATTGTTTATAATTAGCAACAAATTCGTTTATATATAAATTATTGTTAATTATAGTGCGAAGAACAAATTTACATAGTAACTATTTGAGCAATTTTTAATTGTTTATAATTAGCATCAAATTCGTTCGGGTATAAATTTTTGTTAATTATAGTGCAATTTCGCGAAGTAACTATTTGAGCAACAAATTGTTTATGCAAATTAAAATAAGGAAAACTCCCTTATGAGAGCACATCCGTCGTTTTTTATTGTTTATAATTAGCAACAGATTCGATTATGTATAAATTATTGTTAATTTTAGTGCAAAGAACAAATTTACGTAGTAACTATTTGAGCAACAAATTCTTTATGCAAATTACACCAACGAAAATTCCTGTATGAGAGCACTCTTCCTCGTTTTTAATTGTTTATAATTAGCTTCAAATTCGTTCGGGTATAAATTATTGTTAATTATAGTGCAATTTAGCGACTTAACTATTTGAGCAACAAATTGTTTACTCAAATTAAACCAAAGAAAAGTCCCGTATGAGGGCACATCGATTCTCCGTCGTCTTTTATTGTTTATAATTAGCAACAAATTCGATTATATATAAATTATTGTTAATTATAGTGCGAAGAACAAATTTACGTAGTAACTATTTGAGCAATTTTTAATTGTTTATAATTCGCATCAAATTCGATCGGGTATAAATTTTTGTTAATTATAGTGTAATGATAAGATGCTATTATTAATTGCTTAAATTGATGTCACTGAGAATGATGCTACTCCGGCTAATGTTAGGCTTACTCCAATTAATAGCTTAAATCTCCCTTACTTGCCGTGATTAAATAATCAAGAGTTGATTTACAAATCTGATCTAGAACTCGCAAAATTCTACCCTGATTAAACAAACAGTGATCGTCTAGGGGGCAAATAACCTACGTTGTGTAATGTGCATGAGATAGGGTCGGATAAGGTTAATTTGTTGCATAAGGTGGCAAGGTAATTAAATGAAACAAAGCTACAATTGAGATGAACGAGTTGCGCTACCTGGTGATTCGCTCGTCATCCTATTTACATCGGGAGAAAAAGAATCACCAAGAAAACTCCCTTTATTCCAATAATAATCACACAAAGAAAAAAACAAAGATCAGATAACACAAGTAAATCGCAATCAAAGGATTAAATAGGTATCAACACTACTCTATCGGTATTAAAGGCGTACAAAATCTATAACATTGCCTAAAACGAAGTTTAGTCACAAATAAACATAAAATCAGGTCTACAAATGGTATTCAAATTAAAGCAAAATAAACAGGTAATAAATAACAAACAGGGGATCCCTTTTGGAACCAATTCCTGTCTGCTTTTAGGTAAATAATTACATATAAAGCATTATACAGGGTGTGGGACAACCGGACATAAACAGAACACAAAAAAAACAAAGGACATCATTAAATCAAGTTAAAAGGGCGTACCTTACAAAATTTAAATATCACCAAAATAAAATGCAAAGCAATTTCAATAACTACACATAAAGGCAATAAACATAAACAGTGTGATCGTATCCACAATAAGATCGTCAATCAATCATAAAAAAAAAGGGAAGAGGGTTATCCCGACCATGTGGCCCTTTTGTTTAACCAATCATGGCGGTTTTTAACACCCAAATACATTAAGCACTAGTAATACATATTACAAATTCAACCTACATGAAAAAATAACAACAGAAAATTAAACAGGTTACAGATTATTTAAGTAGATACAAATGAAAAAGGGCAAGTACGTTACACATACAAATTTGTGGATACGAGCACAACAAATGATACACATGGACAATAACAATAAATGATATAATTGCGTACACAGAAAAACCATTCGTGGCCAAACACATTAAATACGCAGTTGAGACAAAGTATAACATCTGAAACAAAGCCCTGCAAAACACGGATTCACCTACATGATTAGTAGGTATTATTACAAATGCAAGATAATAAAACGGGCGATCCCTTCTCTCAATTTTTCTTAGGCATAAAACAAAACACAAAAATATAGACATATAGGCATATAACGGTAACAAGAGAGACGTTTGGATAGATATATAGATAACTAGATCATTAGGATCAGCTTTCTGATTTTATACCTATGATCGTTTGTGTTTTTATCACTATAAATACAGGTTAGAATTATCAATACACAAGATAGAACACATAAAAAAAGGAGAGCGAGCTTCTCTGTGCCTGCATAATTTCAATGAAAACAACAGCTTTGCAAGTCAGTGTTTCAGTTTGGTTTTAACAATTTAAATGAGTAGGTAGAATGACATTTTCTGTGTAATTTCACAAACCGTAAAATCTTTTCTTTTCTTACATTATCAATGTAGGTTATCCTTTTAAGCTTTCACCAGCACAAATGTTTAAATACTCGGATTTATCGATTAACACAAAAGAAAAGACGATTTTACATTGATCAACACAACACAACAGTTTCACAAGGTAACTCTTACAAAAAAAAGATCTAATTTACCAAACACAAAATCGATGTCAAATCTTAATAACGCACGCTTTGAAAATTCAAATGCAACTCCCCTATTCTAAGCACAACAACCGTTTTTATTCATTCATCACCCACTATTTTCCATATCAAATAACAAAAGCAATAAAACTATTTCGTGTGAACGCTTTTGCCTTTAATTATGAAAAGAAACAGTATTTCTAATTAACATGCGCAATCAACCGTAGAAATTCTGTATTTAAAATATCACATTTCAACCCCATTATAATACTGACATTTTTATTTTTCAAAACGCATTTATAAACATCGTTAGCAATTTGTCTTGCCCTTTCGATAAATGCAGTTGAGCCTGCACCTGCAACTTAAAACCATCTGGTTGCGGGCCACCCTTAGTTAAAATCCTACCCAAATATATCTTCAAAAAAAAAAAAAAGAAATACAAACCATTCTCACATAACAATTATTATATAATAACTTTTAGTAATTATCTTTTGCTATCGCGACAACAATTTTAATCGGAATATTTTCAATGTATTCATCAAATTTTCGTAGTGTGCTACCTACAATATATATATATATATATATATATATATATATATATATATATATATATATATATATATATATATATATATATATCTGTAAATACGTGTTGAATCGTATATTATAATCACCTACTACTATAACATTTTGATTTTTAAGTGCCGTAATAATATTAAACACATTATACATTATTTCGAAAAATTTGTTTATATTACGGGATGGTAGATTAAGAGTTGGAAAGCTTACTGATGATAATTTACAGTCACTTCCTTTCCCTAAACAGTTCACTTTGTCCATAATTACAAATTGGATTTCTTATTTTACCAAAATCATTGTGCCACCATGTGCTGTTGAATTCCTGCTAAAAAACGTGGGCGTTAAGTAGCCTTCCATTTTAAACATAATTGCATCCCTATTCATTAACCAATGCTCAGTTAAACATAACACGTTGCAGTGTAAGGCAGTAAATTTTAGATATGCTCCTAACTCAACGACTTTATTCGTGATAGATCTAACGTTATAATAAAAAATAATAAAATTTTTGTTAGGCGTTATTGATTCCACTCATAATGCCCCTCCTTCTGAAAAACGAAACGGGGAAAATTGAGTCTAGATACGGTTACGTTCTTAGGCCATTTGATCTTTTATATGAGTAGGTTTTCCAATTTTGAATATAGGATTATTAGCTGAGGTCGCCAGTTTTTCACACTCAAAAGTTTGATTAGGAAATTCAGCTGATAATTTCTCACATCAACCGTAGTATTCTCACTAGTTCGTTTTAAACAAAGCCAAATTTTTATATTGGCGCCGCTTAAGGTATTCTTCTCTTGAGTTGGTTTCGTTCATACAATTGAGGCATACACTTTAACATGTGTTTTGTGTTGCTCCGTATTATGACGTTCCATATTTGTATTGGATGTGCAGGGGGATGATACATTTTTTCCTACTATTAACTTGACGCCAACGTCTCGTTTATTTAGATTTTTTGGTGTATTACCACTACTATCCTCTTGATAACTGTATAGAGATTTTGTTATCTTTGTTGTGTATACAGTTTCATGGTAAATATATGTCTGGTTGTTAAGTAAACGAGATTATCACTATCGCACACGTTGCGATCATTTAATACATTTAACAGTTGCATTTGTCCTTTTAAAGATATTGCTAACTGTTGGTTTTCTAATTAATTCTTTTAAATAGTGTATTTCAATACCGATTTTTGATTGTTTTAAAATCTAAACCGGTAGCATGTTCCATAAAGATACTAATAATATAAATTGTTTTATAAAATAATTTGTTTATTATAGTTAAGTTTTAATATTTATAGAAGAGCGGCTTGCACGGATTATCTTAATTAAACTTAGATTTTCCACAATAAATGGAAGAGGTTGATTATTGTTAAAATCTAAATCGGTGGCATATTTAGTGAGTAAGCTAATAACCAAAGTGTTTTAGAAAATAAATTTGTCCATTATTATTATAATTTGAAATTAATATATAAGTTTATTAATAATTAATAAATTAATTAGTTGAGATTGATCGTATTTCAAATTTGATTTTGGTAGCCATTTTACATGTAAACTTCAAAAGTCTAAACTATTTTTAAATAAATTTTATCCGCAAACGTCACAAAAGTGACACTTTTATGGCTCGATGTCAAAGGTAAAAGTTTTACTTTGCAGACATGGAATAAAAGTTGTACTTTTGTGCCTAGGCATTTTTATTTTTACAAAATGTGCTTATTAAATGTGTGTTGTTATGGTTTCATTACTTGCAAAGCATCTTGATTATCTTATTCTTTTACCTGCTAATTATGTTTGATCTTTCCTTTCTATCTTTACCAATTATTTTTACGTTTGCGGATAAAAAAGTATATGTTAGCAAAAGTGACCTTATGTAGCTCAGCTGAATTAATTGCCTCACTTCGTTCGGCATAATAAACATTCAGCTTCGCCACATAAACTATCACTTTTACTCCTAATAACATAATATACATTGAAAATTTTGATTTTTATTATTTATCACGGCTTTCGGTCTTTTTAATATAAAAGTTATTATCGGCCAATGGAAGTTTATTGTTATACCGCTCATTTCCATTTAATAGAAAAAAATGATCGTGCTTTAAATATGTAATTAAAAATTATTATTAATTTCATTAAATACATAAATAAAAAGTTTACCTTGAGTAGGATTTGAACCTACGACCTGTACTTTGCTAGAGTACCGCGCTAACCAACTGCGCCATCAAGGTTCAAGCCCCAATCGATGTAAATTTTGTCTTTATGTATGTAGAACTGATGTAAATTCTAAATATAATGAGATTACAATCAAATTACTTAAGTAGTACCGGGGCACCTTGCGCCGCCATCTTGGATTTTGACGTCACAAAAGCCCCGGGGGTGTGGGGCACTTGGCGCGGCCATTTTTTTAATGCCCACGTGGGCGACCGCGTTTTTCACCCTTATTTTTTATCCCTAATTTTTTTTTATATGCTTACGTGAGAGACCGTATTTTTTACCCTTATTTTGAGATGGTGATCTTTTAATTATTTTTATTAATATAAGATGATGATCTTTAATTATTTTTTTATTAATTAATTATCCTAGGGAAATTCTCAATCTGATAGTTTATAAGATGGTGATGATCTTTAATTATTTTTATTAATTAATTATTTTTAACCTGAGGGAAATTCTTAATCTGATAGCTTTAAGATGATGATGATCTTTATTTATTTTTATTAATTAATTATTTTTACTCGCTTACGTATAGGACACGTATTTTCAGTCCTTATATTTTTAATAAACTTATGCCACCTACAACATATGGCTTTCAATTCTTCTTCAACCTTTTGCCTGTATTAAGGCCTTTTTACAGCTAAATATTTTGCTAACGTGAGGGTCGTATTTAGAGGTTGAACTGGAGCTTGGGGGCTGTATTTAGGGTAAGGGTTGAACTGGAGCTTGGAGGCTGTATTTAGGGCAAGGGTTGAACTGGAGCTTGGGGGCTGTATTTAGGGCTAGCGTTGGAGCTGTGTTTATAGTTAGGGGTTATTTTTATCTTGTAGATCGTTTTTCTTGCCGTACCAACTCTGACATTGGATCTGTGATTAGGTCTTTTCAATGATTTTAATTTGACCCTAGACTATAAAAAATGTACATGTGCGTTTACGTGTATTGATTTATGCTAAGAAAAAATGTTAAAAATATTTCAATTAATACACAGTGTGTTTATATACGAAATCGTACATTTTACTTTTTGTAAACAAGGCTATTCATTGCCCCTTAAAAGAAAATCAGCACGATGTAAATTAAAGCAAATGTAATAATTCAAATTTATATTGATTATACAACTCTTACGAACAACGAGAAATATAGTGGTATATTCTAACTGTTATGTCAAACAAACCTAATAAAATATTAAATCTATTGGTCCTCTACGATATATACTTATTAGCAAAAAATACATCTTAATCAGCTGGCGCTTTTTATTCTGGATGTAGATTATAATATAAATGTTGAATATACAAATATTTTTGAAATATCATCTGTATACGAATAATACAAGGACGGTTTTTAAACAACCTTGCAAAATGTAATTTAATTGCTGACCTTTCAGTAGGTGATGGATCCATTAATATGAAGCGCTAATAATTTTATGATTACCATCGTAAATGAACGTGAGCTACCATGCAATAGTGTCATAGACTATTGAAAGGTTAACTGTTAAAGTATGCACTGAAGGTCGTCTTAATTACCTGTAGAAGGTTATAACATACAAGTGAAATTTAAAAACATTTTAAAGCTAATTATACATTCGTTTATAATAAAATTCCTATTACAAATTACATTTAAAACAACCATCTATATCAGAATTATAGTATTAGATAAACATTAATACTTGTTAATAACGGTACTGTAAAAGTTTGTATAAATTCAGTTAAAATTACACATAACATGCTCAATACTGTTTCTCAAGGTAGAAACCAACTGATGTAATTTCGTATATAAACACACTGTATATTAATTGAAATATTTTTAACATTTTTTCTTAGCATAAATCAATACACGTAAACGCACATGTACATTTTTTATAGTCTAGGGTCAAATTAAAATCATTGAAAAGACCTAATCACAGATCCAATGTCAGCTGGTACGGCAAGAAAAACGATCTACAAGATAAAAATAACCCCTAACTATAAACACAGCTCCAACCCTAGCCCTAAATACAGCCCCCAAGCTCCAGTTCAACCCTTACCCTAAATACAGCCCCCAAGCTCCAGTTCAACCCTTACCCTAAATACAGCCCCCAAGCTCCAGTTCAACCTCTAAATACGACCCTCACGTTAGCAAAATATTTAGCTGTAAAAAGGCCTTAATACAGGCAAAAGGTTGAAGAAGAATTGAAAGCCATATGGTGTAGGTGGCATAAGTTTATTAAAAATATAAGGACTGAAAATACGTGTCCTATACGTAAGCGAGTAAAAATAATCAATTAATAAAAATAAATAAAGATCATCATCATCTTAAGGCTATCAGATTAAGAATTTCCCTCAGGTTAAAAATAATTAATTAATAAAAATAATTAAAGATCATCACCATCTTATAAACTATCAGATTGAGAATTTCCCTAGGATAATTAATTAATAAAAAATAATTAAAGATCATCATCTTATATTAATAAAAATAATTAAAAGATCACCATCTCAAAATAAGGGTAAAAAATACGGTCTCTCACGTAAGCGTATAAAAAAAAAATTAGGGATAAAAATAAGGGTGAAAAACGCGGTCGCCCACGTGGGCATTAAAAAAATGGCCGCGCCAAGTGCCCCACACCCCCGGGGCTTTTGTGACGTTAAAATCCAAGATGGCGGCGCAAGGTGCCCCGGTACTACTAACTTATATTAATGGAATATGAGCCTGCAATATCACAAGGATTCACACATACCAAAGCAACTTGACTAATATTAAATTAATAATAATTTTTAATTACATATTTACCTTTGAACTTATTCGTTCATAACAAAACGTATAATAATTTAATATTAGTCAAGTTGCTTTAGTATGTGTGAATCCTTGCGATATTGCAGGCTCATATTCCATTAATATAAGTAATTTGATTGTAATCTCATTATATTTAGAATTTACATCAGTTCTACATACATAAAGACAAAATTTACATCGATTGGGACTTGAACCTTGATCGCGCAGTTGGTTAGCGCGGTACTCTAGCAAAGTACAGGTCGTAGGTTCAAATCCTACTCAAGGTAAACTTTTTATTTATGTATTTAATGAAATTAGTAATAATTTTTAATTACATATTTACCTTTGAACTTATTCGTTCATAACAAAAACTTATAATAAGTGCTTTAAATATGTTTAACATAGCAGAAATTGACAATTGAAATCATTTATAATGGTTATACGTCTATATTTTATCGAGTTGTTAAATGTAGCTAGTTTGACAAAACAATAATGTATTAAAAGTTTTATTAGAATAAATAAAGCACGTTACATAAATTAAATAACCTACGATAAAATTAAAATTGTACATAACTATTTTCAATCCATGTCACTCAAAAGTTACAAAATCCCATTAGCATAAATAATACTATGATTGTATGTAATTAATCGTTTTTATCCTAATGGAAATTCATTTTTATTGTGTTAAAATAAGCATATGTGTACTTAATACATAAATTATTACTATTGTGCAAGTTAACATTATGTTTATGGATTTTTTTTTAATTTATAATCCTTTTTACATTATTTATAGCTAAGATGACATCAAGATGGTTAAAGACCATGTTAATCTTTTTAAAATCATATGAGCAATCATACCGTGGATATAAACTGATATGTATTAGAACTAATTTCAATACCTAATTCCTTCTTGCACTCAATCATAACTTGACATTTTAATCTTTGAATATAAACATACATATTTCAAGTTATAATAGAGGTGATTACCATTCTCATTCATTATTATTGATTTAATTTGCATTAATTTGTAAAATTCAGTCCATTCATAGTAACAGTTATAAATTAATACCTTTACAACTTTTCTTTCATTTAATCTTTTAATAACTTAAAAATGTGAATCTAACTTATAGCGTAGGTAATTGGAAGTTTCTCTAAATAATTAAAAAACTTTAAGAATATAACATTCCCAAGGATGCAAATTCTTATGTACATTATTTAATCGCATAATATTGCGTTTCCTCGCAATAATTAAACGCTTAGAATTTATTTAAATTATTATTTATTTAAATTCCTCGCAAAATTCAAATCTGCTAAATAATTGACGGTCTAATGGTAGGCTACACTGCGTTAATTGTATGAGATAGGAATGCACGAGGTTAAGTATTTTATCATAGTGGGAGAGGCACTAAATAAAAGTAAGCAAATTAGAATTAACGAGCTTTGCGCATTAATGATTCAAGACGTTAATTACAAACTGCAGAAAAATCATTAAGAAAACTCAATTTATGAATCAATAAGCAATTTTACACGTACATTTATAAATCAAAGTAAAAACAAAAACAAAGATCAGATACGGCTCAATATTAAATTACAACAGAGTGTCATTAAGTCAGGCTAAAGTGCGAACAACATTATAAGTAAAAATGAAAAGCAGTTTAACTATATATAAATACAATAAAGAAACAAACAGTGAAATCACACAGACACAATTGTGTCACAAATAAATTAAAATTAAATCATTACACCAATCATGTTCGCAAATATCAATAAAATAAAAATAATAATGCAGGTAAAATTAAATAGGTAATAATGGGGCAACCGTAAAAATGAAATGGAACATAAACTCCTAAGAACTTACACAATTTACAAATTTGTAGAATTACAATAAATTACATATATAAACTTCATAAACAAGTTCTAATTAAGTCTGCTGAATCAAGTACATCTAAAAACCGTAAAACCAAACTTTCTTCCAAAAGTAATGTAGAAATAAAGCAGTTAATTGCGAAGGAAAAGAGGTTGGCCAATAAATTATCCGACATACGGTGGCGCCGTTTGAGGCACCGCGATGGCATTTTTTCTCACAGCTCACATTCATTTACATATCACTCTAATTTTAAAACAAAAGAAACAGTTAATTTAACAGCAATAGATACGGCTCGTAATTATTAGTTAGTTAGGCCTAAAGTTTAAGTTCGAGAATTTTCCCAACAAATCATATGGTCACGTGTTTGAACGTTATTAATATTCACTCATCCATAGAAGACTTTAATTTCGCCGTATACTTAATAGTGTAATTAATAACCACCATCACCTAATGGGTGGTATTTTACCCAAAAATTACGTCAGCATGAGAGCTCTGAGCGATTCGGAATAACGAACTGTGTGTTTCTACCGCAACTTGTGTAAAGTAAAATTCCGTCTTGGTCCTTCTTTTTCAATTTCTAAATATATAACAAAAATAAACATACACCGAAAAACGTCAAATGTTACAATATTATTGGCATATCATAAATACCTTGTAATTATACTCTCTCTTGTTTTGAGTTTATGTTCATATTATGAAACTTTCTTCGTCCGCTTCCAATAAACTTTTGTCCATCCTGGTATGTTTAGATATGAGTAAATCCTCTCACTGACATGTCAGGTTATGACACGTCAGTATAGAATATCGACAAAAAACGCTTTTTCTTGGTCCAGTAGATGTCATCCGATGGAGGTCAAAATGAGTTTCGAATTAATGACACCGCTTTCTGAGCCTACACGCATGTCTTAGGTAAAATGTAACAAATCTAATGGTTGGACATTCTTTGTTACATATTTAAGACATTAAAAAATATTTGTCACAATGTAAATAATAAATCGCCTATGTGAAACACATAATGTGGTTGCTACGTTTTCCTACCTCAGAGCACATATTTCCAGGGTTTTTCTCCACAATTAGGCATACCTCTCGGTTTTTCCAACCCTCCGGTAGTACACCCAATCTGCGCCCACCGCATTCCAAGTCCCCGGAATATCCTTGATTCAGTTTGGAAATGACATCGTCTTCTGGACGACTAGCCCGTTCTCTGAAACCGTCTCCAAACATTAACCACACTTCGCATCTTCTCTAATTGGGCTAACTAATGGAGTTTCTGTCAGCTTAAACAAAACGTAAATCGTCTTATTCTGATCTATCAAAAGGCAATGGACTATCCAAAATTTCTCCACAACGATATTACCTACATAGGGATGATCTTTAATAATTCGTCAACTGGAATACCGACATAACCAAAACATTTAACAAAATATTGTACACTACCCTAAATACGAAACAAAAAATTCCATCTCAATGTAAACGTTGGATTCTGCATAGAATACGTCGACTACAGAACACCAACCACATATCACATTTGTGATGTGAATAGCTTAAATTTGGAAGGGATGGTCCATATGATGGACATATTATTATAACTGTATCTGCAAATTATCTCTGTTCATGGCGCGCTTTATATAAGGGTGATGATTACTTAAAAATACATATTCAATTTTTATTTTGGGTTTCCAGGATACTGTTCAATTTTCACATTTCTATATACTTTCTAGGCTATCGTAGTAATTTTTCTTTACATTTTATTTTCTGGATATTTTAATTACCGGGAACTAATGTAAATAATCTATGTATCTGAATTTTATGAAGAGGATTAATATATGAGAAGTGTCGAATCTATTTCACATTACGAAGTGAAGTTATAAGTTGATGGTTAAACAAATCTTGTTTCGTATGGTACGAATGGAAATGATTAAATTGAATATTTTGGTAACAAAACATAGTGTTCTCGTACACCAGTAGGTACATTATTTTTTTGTTATTTTTCTTTCTTTACAGCTTCGATATCAAAGATAATAGGAGAAAACCACAAAATTAAATTCGACCACCTTTCCGCTATCCTTACGATAAACCTCGACAACCTCACTGAGGAAGTCGGGGAACTCATAAATTTACCCTAAAATAACCCCCAGAGAAGAATGATATAAGCTTACGCTAGATTCAGGATAAACTCCCCAATTCAAATAATAATAATAATTATAATAATAATTTATTTTGTGTTCATACATCATGCAGAAGATGTTTACACGTCAATAAAATACAAACATACTGTACTAACATAAAATAAAACAGAATACTGAACAAAATAATGAACCCGTAAATAAGAAATATAAATAATGTGTTTTGTTTTGCTCCGATTAAACATTACATACAATGTTGTAAATCATCAATACACAAGATAATGTTTTCAGAGGCAATTTAGAATGCTAGAAACGATAGTTTTGTGAGTATGACTAACGTCTCGGTTCGCAATTGTGCTCATACTCTTAACGATAGTTTCTGTGCTGACATTAATTTATTAAAAATATTTCTTTTATGTTTTTGGCGACGCCACTATGTTGACAGCACTAACCATCTACGTGTCAAACAACTTTAGTATTCCCACTCTTCCATAGAGCAAAACGTGATAAACAAATAAACCCAGTAGAACCACTGGATTATTTGTTTTAGAGGTTTTTCACTAGGAAGGATGTGTGCAAATGTGTTCAACTATAAGCAAATATACAGGCATGGAAAAACTAGAGGTACCAAAATAAAAATTTTGAATTTTTTACAACCTACATTTGTAGCAATTGGTTTCTTGATGATTTTGAGTATTGGGGAGTTGGTATTGCCGGACCGATGCACAAAAAATAAATTTCAATAAAAGTATCTACTTATTGCAACATATACAGGGTGTAGCGCGAAGAGTTTTGATTAAAAGTAATGGCGGATACAGTTATGTTGAAAATATGAAATTACGAAGCTGTAGGTTTTGGATGACGCTGAGTTCAAATGTAAGATGTCCTGAATATGGCACTTCCGGTTATACCGGAAGTAGACGTCAACTTTGTTATTTTAAATGGAACCTACTATATTTTATTTTAATTTCGAATTCTACATGAAATTCTAGATAAAGTTTGTGCACAATATCCTATACCAAAAATGAAGTATTTTCGAGATATTTCGATTTTTTTTTAAATTTTGAAAAAATCGTAGTCCACATTGAATAACGACATCTCCATTAATAACGAAGTTAGTGACGTGAAATTGTAACCAATAAACAACAAGCGCTTGCCCGTTAACTCCATATGTCCATCTCATTGATATTTCATACAACATGCACAATTTAAATCATTTATAAGTTGCTTACTTTAAATAGAACACCCTGTATTTTATTACATTTTCCGCTGTATTTTTTTAAGCCAATTCGTTTGGTACCAGTAATCCCTATAACTAAATCCAACCACTTTTGAGATATTTCATTATCTTAGTTAAAACATAACAACACTTAATTATTTCAACGTTAGTATAGGGTAGGCCATGATTTCCATTATTTAAGGTGATATTTTGTTATTTTTTGTGATTAATTCTGAAAAGTAACCGATAGCCTGAAAGGATTATTAATTGTGGATATCATTAAAAACGTTGACTAGGTATTTTGTATTAATTTAATTAGATAACTTACAAACCAAAATAACTAAATGTGATATTAAACAAATAAAGTTTTATAATAAGTGTTCAAAATTAGCACCATCTACTTCTAAACATTTATGAATCCTTTTCATTAAGTTATGTCTTCTTTTCATTAAGTTATGTCTTGTAATTCTGGAAATATGGTCGAGTGTTAGAGAATTAAAAGCAAGTAAGACTCTCTGCATCATATCTTCCTTTGTCATAACAGGTTTGGAAAATACCTGATTTTTAATGTAACCCCAAATACCAAAATCTAGAGGAGCCAAATCAGGAGAGCGAGCTGGCCAACGAAACGGACCCTGATTGGCAATCCATCTATCATCAAACATGTCGTAAAGATGCTGAGCAACAGGCCCAAAGTTATGAGGAGGTGCTCCATCTTGCTGATACCAAGCTGAAGCCGCCTCTGCATTTCTTAAAGTATGTAACGCCGGTCGTATGGCTTCTTCTAAAATGTGGCAATATCTTATACCATTTAAATTTTCATCATAAAATTTTAATGCTAAAATGTTATCGTCTTTTGTTTCACAAAAAACATTAAAACTCCAACTATCTTGAAAATAACGATCTTTACTAACATGTGGATTTTCATTAGACTAAATATTGGGAATTATGTCGATTAAAAAATCCATTTTTACTAAAGTTTGCTTCATCACACCATATAACTTTTTTTTATGAAGTTTTCATCCTCTTGGGTCTTCATTAAAAACCATTCTCAGAATTCTACCCTTCGAGGAAGATCACCGAATTGTAAGTGTTGCACCAAATGATATGAAAATGGTTTCCATTTGTGTTTATTTAAAATGCGATGAATTGTTCTCGTCGACAAAGTAAAATTTCTCTCACAATCTCTAATGGAGGCATTTGGAGAGGTCGTAAAATAACCCAAAACATTAATTTCGTTTATGTAACTGTCCATTAGTGGTTTATTTTTATTAATTTTTGTCTTAAAATTGACCAAACTGACGGCAGTTTTTAAGCGATCTTCTTACAATATCACCAGTTGCATTTGGTCGATTTGGATATCTTTCTGCAAAAACACGGCAAGTCCGTTCAACAATTACACTCGCCGTAAATAATAATAAGATTTAAAAAATCATCATTAGTAAATCCTACATTTGCCATTATTTACTATGAAATATAAACTGGTAAAGAAAACTGTCAAAACAACATAAACAATTAACGTTCTAACTATCAAATCTTTGACAGCCATGGCCTACCCTTTACTAATGTTGAAATAATTAAGTGTTGTTATGTTTTAACTAAGATAATGAAATATCTCAAAAGTGGTTGGATTTAGGTATAGGGGTTACTGATACCAAACGAATTGGTTTAAAAAATACAGCGGAAAATGTAATAAAATACAGGGTGTTCTATTTAAAGTAAGCAACTTATAAATGATTTAAATTGTGCTTGTTGGCGGCTAAGTTTTAAACACCCTGTATGAAATATCAATGAGATGGATATATGGAGTTAACGGGCAAGCGCTTGTTGTTTATTGGTTACAATTTTACGTCACTAGCTTCGTTATTAATGGAGATATCGTTATTCAATGTGGACTAGGGTTTTTTCAAAATTTTTAAAAAAATCGCAATATCTCGAAAATACTTTATTTTTGGTATAGGGCATTGTGCACAAATTTTATCTAGAATTTCATGTAGAATTCGAAAATATAATAAACAATATTAGGTTCCATTTAAAATAACAAAGTTGACGTCTACTTCCGGTATAACCGGAGTTGCCACATTCAGGACAATATTATATTTGATTATTATAAGTTTTTGTTATGAACGAATCAGTTCAAGGTAAATATGTAATTAAAAATTATTATTAATTTTATTAATAATAATATTATATTTGAACTCAGCGTCATCCAAAACCTACAGCTTCGTAATTTCAGATTTTTAACATAACTGTATCCGCCATTACTTTTAATCAAAACTCTTTGCGCCACACCCTGCATACTTACTGTTGAAGCAGGAGTATTAAACAAATGTCCCAGGTATATAACTTGCTAGTGGTTGCTCTTAAGATAAAGTCGTAATTACTTTTAAGTGGATGTTGATTTCAAACTAGCCAGTCGATTGTTACCCGCTAAATTTGTGCTAACGCGGTGTAAGTTTATTAAAATAAGCGGGTTGGCGACTAAACTCACCGAAGAAGGTCGTAGGCCGCAGTAAATCGTATAGTATCTAAAATATTGCTTTACAATTTACACTTACTTTAAATTAAAGCTCAGAATCAGGAATAAAGGTACCACTGTAATCGTAATTTATTTCTGGAAAAAGATATTGGGCGTGAATATTCTAGTTCCTCATGAACGTAGGAAATAATTAGCCCCCCCCCTCTCCTCGATGGTGTCCCTACTTTGTACTTAAATTTTAAATACCTGAACTGCTTTAAAATTCCTATAAATATTCGTGAAATGTACGAAATATGCTTGTTAACTTTAATAAAGGTGATGGTCCTTTTGTCAGCCCTGCTGTTGGGGGCCATTTTTTAACGGGCGTATTACCTGCAACTATTACTTTTCTTGCATACACCTGGCTGCAAAGAATCATATTTGGGGGTTCTTTTTCAATCTTTTATAATTTCAAAATCATTGAGTAAAACTTTTATATTGTTTTTATGAAAATGTGAAATGATTACCATTCAATTTTAACTAATTGGTTTTAATTTATAAAGGTAACGTTCATTAACTAAACTTTACTTTTATTGTTATCACCTTTCAGTTTGAGTAAATGAACTTTAATAATTGCTCAACAAATTCCTTTTTCCTTTTATCGGGACGCTCCAGATGGCTCAATAATATAATAAATGGTTATTGTTGTCATTCATTACAATTAACCTCAATCTGATGTTATTAATTACTTGTATTTTGTAATTAATTGAACTTGCTTCCTTCAGGTCTTACGTACTCAGTGTTTTTATAAGCTTTTTAATATTTGTAAGAGTCAATAATAAAAATGAATCAAAAGTGATGCGCATTTAATTAAACTAAAATTCGAAATGCAGACTATTTTGTTTACAGTATTATATAAAAATCAATTCTAGGTTAGTATTTCTTAATAATAACATGCAGAAATAATCCTTTATCAGTGATGAGCGAAATATATTTTCGTTCAGCATTGGGTATTTAAAATAAATTCAAAAGAAATAAAACGCAACAAAGTTTCTTTTATTTAAACTATAAATAAACCTTACTTATTTATCATTTCGTTCGAGCTGGTGACGTAATTTTTGCGCTTCCGGCTGACAATTTGGGGCCTTGTGTAGGTTGATGACGTTCTCTGTCGCCAAGCTGGAGCCGCTCTCCTTTGTTTTCTCAATCTATTCTTATACCTTTGTTATGGATGAATACGATTCTAATTTTCTTTTCCACAATTTCGTGATCTTTGTAAATAACTGCTTGATATATTTACAATCTCCAATTTTTACTTAATTGTTCAGTTTTAACTACAAACGGCGTGCGCAAACTGCAAGTGAGCTACGAACGCACATGCTTTTAATTGTTTCCTGGTTATTGTACTTTATTTATCGATCTATTACACTGGATCGATTGTCTTATTTTACTTTTATCGCTCGCTATCGAAACATCAACTTCGAGCACTTTTAATACGCACATAAAACGCGATTTTAAATTATTGCGTAATCTTTTTTATTATCATTAACTTGATAACATTTACACTTTAATTTGCTTTAGTTTTTCCTCACATTAATAAGAAAAATATCTCTTATATTCTCTTTCAATACCAACTGAATTTTCGTTATAATTTCACAATTTTAATGGCTGCCCAACTTATACTGCAGAAATGGCTTTCTAACCGTTTGGTTACTTTCAACCAACTCTGATCGCTTACTTACTGCGACTGACTAAAAAATACACGTCATTATAACCGCGTCTCTATTTCTCCCTTTTACAAAACAGTCATGACCCGAAAATTGCCGGGTTTATTTAAAAGCTTTCTGATTTACTATGTAAATAATCGTCGAAACAAACTCAAGATTTTCATCTTAATATTAATTATATTTACATACAAATAACCAACAACCATTTAATGTCATATAACAGCGCGAAATTCGAATTTCTAATGCATCCATTATATAACTAAGCACACGTTGAAAACGAAAGTGATTAGCAGTCTTTAACTTAATTTCTTTCGAACGTGCTATTTGTATTTCATAGACCGTACTTAAATTGAACATCAAATGATTTAAATACGCAAGAATTAAACGTAACAGTCCGTCAGTTATGAGTGAATAATAAAAAGTTACCTCTTTAGTTGAATTCTGAATATAATTAAACTAATCATGTACTTAATACAGTAGCAGTGGGTTACTATTCGGTGCGTCAGTACGAAAAATCAATAAATAACATTCAAATGAATTTAGAGGATACATCTGATCAACAATTTACTTATTTCAAGCTATTCAAGTATCTAATCGTTCTAAACCAAAGTTACGATGTGACATTTAAGAGTTAAATTGCAAGTGCTTGTATGCATGTATTTCTATAACTGACTTTACATTAATAACGCATAATTTTGAAACATAGCTTAGTGAGCCATGTCCTTTAAGGTTGAGACCTTGAAAGGTCAATGGCATTCAAAGTAAACCACAACATTTAATACATATATTGAATAAGGAGAATTAAATCGTTGCAAATTTACTCTGTATATACATAAACGCAATTTCTTAACTAGCCCTAACTCTAAAAACCTATTTACAGAATACAGAACTGATTGAATACCGAAAGTTTCCCAAAATAGTTAATTAATTGAGAAAAACATAAAACCTGTTCGATATTCATACACGTAATGAACAAGAATCAGTAACTAAACAATTTCTTACTTATACGAGACGTCCTTGAACAGTAGTCCTTCAGCAAATTAGGGCACGTTAAATATCCTATAGCGTGTAAGTTTCTTCCTGTAGTCGATTAGAGCACAACACAGTACACAATTGTCTTTTGCCGCGCTGAATAATGCTTTTATTTTATTTAAAAGCAACTACACATAAAACGAAGTTTACTTTTTCCAGTATCCGTTTTTAATTAGCGACACATAGATATCGATATTAAATATTAAAGTACTTCAATAGCACTGTAATAAAACTAAATTGTCATTAATTAATGTTGTAAACAATTGTAATTGTAACTTAAGCTTTTCAAATTTCAATGTGCATTCAATAACTCAGTACTATATGTTTATGTATTTACTAACGTTCTTCCAAGTAACAAATACTTTGTCAACTTATTAAAATTTTCTTTAATGCGAGCCTATACTCATATTAAATATTTCACTCACGGTCCTGGAGTTATTTCTAAAACTGTCCAAGACGTAATTTGTATAATTGAAAATGTTGTGATTCAAAACAATCATTATTTAAAAAAAACTCCACATAATTGTTTAATTCTCTAAATCCCATTCAGGGTGTACTAGTCAAATGTTAGTCTCTATTATTAAGATGTAGGCGAGGGCGACCTTAAAATAATTATCAAAGAATTGAAAATTTAGCACTGAAAAAAGGATTATCTCGCGATTCTGACAATTTTGTTGTTTTTCCATTAATTACTTGCTTGGTTTCAATAAATTTCAGATACATTTCAGTTAATTAGATACTTAAAAACCATGAAACCATTAACGTACTGCGTTATAGAAACACTGAAGTCGCCTTATTGTTTATTAAAGAAAAATTAAGAAATCTATACCGAAACATAAATCTTAGTCGCGGTATTCATTCAACGTTTTATTAAAACAATACTTAAATTTTCTACGGGACTTCCCACAAATGAGATTTATATTTTTTCGTAAAATTCTGGAATTTGTATCGTTATTTGACCTTCAACCACTACAAAATTTTCATGATACATTGATTGTAAAACTTTTATGAAAGAAAGTTACTCTATGCTTTACTCTGAACGAATCAGTCAATTCAAGAGCATGCTGTTTTTCATTTTAACTTGCCAATGCAGTAACGAATAGGAGTCATCATAGGCGTACCTACAATTTTGCATTTATTTAATTTTACATTTAAAAACATTCTTTCTTCATTGAAATATACCTTATAGATTTAAATATTATCATTTAAGGTAGTGTATAATACGTAATATAATATAATAAACATTGGTTGTCTTTATGTACTCTTATCGGAGTGGTAAGCACCAATAAGACTGTACAGAAGGTTACGTCTTACTATTGGTCGATCTAGGATATACAGATGGGATTTAGGGTTGGATTGAGAAGTAATTATCTGGGGCATAAACCCACTGTCAGTAATAATGATGTCTCTGTGCAACCTTTATGTACTCTCCTCGGGGTGGTAAGCGCCAAGAAGACCGTACAAAAGATTACTTCTGATCGAACAGGCAGTTTATAATAATTGGTAGTATTCAGGTGACTTAGGATACCAATAGGAATAATAATAATCAGGATAATATTAATAATCTTTAAGATTTAGGTAACTTTATTGACAATAATATTACAGTTGCGAAAGGAAATAGTAAATAAGTTTTGGTAGGAATTATTTACTAGGATAGGAAAATTTATTGTAGGAATCTAACTTAACTTAATCTTCACGTCATTCCTTTGCGGGGTAGGCAAAACCATCCCTGGCTCTTATTTATTTTTCGTTCACAATCTTTCTCCATGATTTCTTATCTCCGCATACCTCTCTAGCTTGCGCAAGATTCATACATTGTCTCCGACATGTCCTTTTATTTTTAAAACTCCTTATCTTTCTTCTATCATACATTCTACTACATTCAGCCAAGTTTTACACGGCCTACCTCTAACCTCACCCACATATATTTGGTTCGTTAATCTTGCGTTTATTTTTCGTTCGTGCTTTTTTTGACATACCTATGTCTCACTTCCACACAGTCCTGACGGGACAAACATGCCATTATAGATTGCTCGTTTCGCACCTAGGCTGGTGCTTTCGTTTCTCATTATCGTCCACATACTTCCAATAACTTTCCTTCCAGCATTGACCCTTCGTCCAACCTCGCCATCCATTGTACCATCTGCAGTAAACATTCTACCCAGATATACCAACTCATCCACTTGCTCCACAATTTCATCTTGCAGAGTAAATACTGTACTCTTCTTTCCACCTTTCCGATTGAACACCGCAATCTTAGTTTTGTTCACGTTTACCTTTAGCTCCATGCTCTCCCAGACTATATCAAATTTCCTCAGAGCAGTTTGTAGCTCATCCGCAATGTCACTTAATAAGATTGTGTCATCTGCATACACCAGAACTCGTACATTTACGTCACCAACCATTACACCATTTGTAATCGGTACATGTTTGCCTAATACATTTATCCATGTATACATTGAACAACCACGGTGGCATCATACAGCCTTGTCGCACTCCTTGCTCAAAATTAAAGTATTCACTCATACCTCCTCTCACACCAACACATGCCCGGCTATTGTTGTATACTACTCTTATTTCGTTTATTAGACCGTTATTTACGCCATATTCATTTAATATTTCCTACAGCTTCTCTCTGTCATTTCCAGATCTACAAACGCACAATACAGCTTTTTTTTACACTTAAACACTTTTTGATCACCTGCTTGAGAGCAACCATCTGATCAACACATCCTCTCCTTGGCATGCAGCCACGCAGCACATCCCAAATACAGTGGTAGAATGATCACGCTCTTCCAATCCCTCGGCACTTTTACACCCCTAAGGCATACATTGAATTATTCTCACAATCTTCGTATAAACTTTGCACCCAATCTTCCTACCGTTTTCTCTACCTGATTTATCCCAATATTCTTCTCATTTTCATTCACCATTCCTTCTACATTCTCCTTATTTAACCCTTCAGTCTTACTTTCCTCATTACGGTACAGGTTTCTGAAATATTCTTGCCAGCATTTCCTCATTTCACAATCGTCCCATAATATTTAGTTGCTCGTATTCATCACTCCTGCAGGTTTCTGTTTTGGGCTACGTTTTGTATTTTTGACCCATTTTCAAAAGAGTTTTTTGTTTCCCTCAAAATCATTCTGCATTTTCCCTCCTTCCACACCGGTGTGAAAAGAGCGGCCAGTTATTAATAATGAACATCCTTGACCTCGAAAACCATGCATAGTATCAAGTTGACATTTTCAGATAATATAACTAACTAATTAATAATAAAGATAAAAAAATAATATGTGATGGAGCTGCCGTCTAAGGGGGTGAAAATTGACACCTTCATTATTAATTAGATAGTAATAAAATCTGAAATTCTCATCTTGATACTCTGCGTGGGCTGCGAATTACTTCATTTTTAAGTTACTGTGACTTCGGTAATCATCGGAAAAACTGGCCGCCAGAACTGGCTGCTCTTTACACACCGCTCTTTTACCCTAAACACACTCGATATAACCAAAAAGTGGTCCGATCCGCGCATTACTTTTGTGTCTTTCGCCAGGTTTCTAAGCCGTTCATCATACACTATCAAGTCAATCATACTTTTCGATTCACCTCTGCCATGTATATATATATATATATATATATATATATATATATATATATATATATATATATATATATATATATATATATATATGCACGTATTAGATACAAACAGGCTTCTCTCCACACATTTGTTCACCAGGTGTTCACCATTCTCAATAACTCATTGGTCTCCGAACTTTCTTAGAACGCGTTCAGTATTTTCTCTCTGTACACCCGCCCATCCGTTCATATCTCTACATCATTCCAGAAGTTCTCACTCTCTTGGTCTCTTTCTCCATTCACCGGTGCACAGCATGCAGTAAGAAAAATTCTTAGAAACTCCACGTTCATTCTAACCCACATTACTCGGGGGGATACCAATTCGTACTGTTCAACACATCTTTTCGCTCTTTCACTTACCTTCACTTCAACTCCTTTTGCGCCATGCACTTCAGTCTCCTGACCATAGTGCTAGGTTAGAGAGTTACGTATATATTAGTAAAAAAAATTGTTTTATATATAACGAAATTAACTAAAAATATATTATAAGTTCAAGTTTTAGTCTTTACAATATTTCTTTGCACTCATCTCCTTGTATACATTCATATCTTTATCTCTGTCTTAGTTAATCAGGGCAATGGACTAAGAACACTTTTTTCTGAAAAGATTAATAACTTCTCCAACACTTTACATTAAGCCCATTCTAAACTAATATTTCTACGTTAATTAAGTGAACGTTACGAATTAAAATAGTGTGAATTGTTAATTGTGTGTATTTAGGTTTAATTTAAAATTCACAGATGTCAGACCGAGATATTGCTCATAAAATTTTATATGTTAAGGTTTTTACATATCTTAATCTCAAGAATTGTCAAGACTAACAAAAATTAGGCTCAGCAATAAATGCAGATTTATGGATACATTAAGTTGTCGATTGTTGTTGCAGTAATAGCGATAACGATGCAATGTACCTATTTAGTATATAGATTCATAACATAAGAAAGTGATCAAATTTTTGAGTTCAATTTGTATGTTTGGATCATTGTTTTAATATGCTTTAACAATTTTTTTTATGATTAAAATGGTGTACGGATTACGTTTTTTATCTTCCAGTTCCTTTACTTGTTTTATAAATTTGGATTAGAGTAGTATACTCGTGGAATTTAATTCATAGCTAAGAGTTTAATCTACACACTCTCGGCTGTATTTATTGTAACAGACAAAACTAGTAATTAATTACTTTCGTAAATTATTTGTAGTAATTATATAGTATATTTTGTTCCAAAATTATTAATTGGTGTTAATTAAGCATTAATAATTAATATTTATAAATATCTTTAAAACAAAAAAAACTATTAAGGTTTACAAAGCCATGGATGAATTCCATTAAAGTAATTGAAAAAATATTTTGTAGAATTTGAGCTGCGTGTTGTGTAATTGTCTAATGGTCTTTTTTTTTTTCAGAAAATCTTCCAAGGCCAATCGGCGTTTTGGATATTGTAAGTTTAGTGAAAACATTTTATTATTTTTTAATCCAACTTATTTATAACTTCTAAAGTATATTTCAAAGGTTTGGCTGATATATTTAATTTTTTTACCTAGAAAGTTTCAGTTACTAATTGGATTCACTACAAGATCTTACAACAAGCTTATCTGCATGTAGCTTACAGTACGCACCTAAATTTAGCACAGCCATTGTGCCATTGCACTTTGCAGTACAATCGTTTGAAACTGATACCATAATTTGGTACTAATTTGTTACCACAAAAAAAATTTAGTCCGCCTCTTATTAACAAGGTTGTGTCTGCTTAGTTAGCTCAGCCAACGTACAAGTGGTACTTAGCTTACAATTGTATCAAAATCATTTATGTGCCATAATTTGGTGCTACTTTACTACCTTTAACTGTCATTGGTTAAAACGTTATGGAAAATCGTGAAAACCTTATAAAAGCATGATATCAGCATACTTGATTTATCATAATTTGGCGCTAATTTCGTGGTACCGTGTTATCTTGAAACGAAATGTATTGCTCGTATGTTTTATAAAATTTTTGGGTGAAAAGGTTATGAAAATCATGAAAACCTTATAACAAAACATAGTATCTGGATGATTGATTTATTATAATTTTGTATTAATTTGGTGCTACTTTGTTACCTTGAAATCAACTTAGTTGCTAGTATTTTTCATAAAATTTTAGGGCTAAAACAGTATGGAACTAACCAACTGTGTGGTGCACATGACTTTCTACAGAAAATTCGTGATCCGCCGTCGTCTCACCCTTGCACGACCGTCATGCATGCCCAAACAAAATCTGGACTCATCACTGAAGACAATTGAATTCCATTCTTGGTCTCAATTTGCCCGTTCTCTACACCACGCTAGACGATCACGTCTGTGCCCAAGAGTCAGTGGTAGCACAAAATGGGGACGGTATTAAAAGAGTCCAAAGATTCTTATCCGCCGATAAACAGTTCGCATCCCAATCGCCCTACCACGTTCTGCAAACCATTGGTCCGCAATCGCCCGTGTAGACGAGAAGCGGTCTCGCAGAGTCAGTACTACAAGACGGCGATCTTCGGCTTCTGTGGTTCTTCGAGGACGTTCTGTACCTCTCGCTCTTTGTGTACGGCTCTCTTGGTTCCATGCCCGAATACAGACTGCCACGGTGTTTAAACTTCGTTGCATTCTATCGGCTATATCTCTCATAGACAAACCAGCCTCTTGTAAGCCCACAATTCGACCCCTATCAAACTCACTTAACTGCCGAAAATTTTGGCATATTCGCACATCGTGATTCAGTTAAAGAAGTTTTGTGTAATGTGTTTTACACGTCTTAAATGACAACTGTAGTTACAAATGATTTTAAGGCTACGTGATCGTAAATGTTTTTGAAAGAGGTTAACGCAAAAACCGCTAGAGTAATATAGCTAAAAAATTGATTGTTTTTTATCTTAACATAAACAAACATATCCCAAATTTTTTTTACAAAATATTCATTATTACTGGGTGTTCTTCTTTCTGTGTGTGTGTGTGTGTGTGTGTGTGTGTGTGTGTGTGTGTATATATATATATATATATATATATATATATATATATATATATATATATATATATATATATATATATACCGGTGTAACAGGATCATGGTACACTCCACTTTTCTCCTTTCGTTTTGAAGATAATTGATTTTTAAATGGAACACCCTGTATATTATTGCATTTTTGAATTCTGTCATTTTGCTCATAAATCACGTAATTTAGTATTTTGGGCGGCATTTCGAATTTTCTACCATTACAAGGTCATTTAGAATAAATCGGAACCGTCATGGCACACTTAAATGGAAAACTAAAAATGATATTATAAAAAATATTGACGTTTGAAATGTTTCTTATTTGGCATCGTTGGATTCAGAAAATCATGCAGAATTCAAAAATGCAATAATATACAAGGTGTTCCGTTTAAAAACCGAAAGTTAGTGTCACTTCCGGCGAAACCGAAAATGAAAAAAAATCACTTATTATGTCAAAAACTGCTGCTTATTATGTATATAGGGTATCCCAAGTTTCAATCAATTATCTTCAAAATGAAAGGAGAAAAGTGGGGTGTGCCACGATCCTGTTACACCGGTATATATATATATATATATATATATATATATATATATATATATATATATATATATATGTGTTGAATTTAAGGTTTCCGTGTCCTTCATGTGTTGTAGTTTCGGGTGCTGGCCCGCGTTGGTGTTGTTCTAGTCTCTTAAGAGGCTGTTTATTCGGCAAGATCCCACTTGTCATCTTCAGGATATGTTTAACTTTCCGCCGCTGCTTCGTGGTACTCGTATTGAACTGACTCCTTTTAGTTTAGGTTTCGTGTTATATAGTATTCCGAGGTGCTGGTTACGTGCACGTTATGGGAATATGAGTACGTTAAAATTCGAGCACACAGAGCGACGATTTCATTTTACCAGCGTTTCTAAACAATTTTACATACGTATAAAACACTGAATCTTCGTGTTTGAATTAAAAAAATTATATTCACCCATAAGGGGAATTTTTATGGTTTGCGAAATAAATTGGTACCACTGCCGTTCAATCTGAACTATTGCAGATTAAACGGAGCTTGTTGGACCTATGGTAATCTATTTAGCTCCACTCATTGAGTGGCTGGGCAAGAATTAAATGTTATGGTTTTACGGTGTTGGTCATCATTTGCGTCTAATTATTCCAATAACTTTATTTATTTAGAAATTTGAATTGGTAGAATTGGAGCAATGTAGGATCAATTATGTAACATTTTTGTCTTCTGTTTAATAATGTTAATATATACAAAGATATACGTTATGTTTTGTAATTACGATAATGGTTTAAACTACTGGAGTTAAATTAACTTTAGTAATTCAAACAGAAATAAGCAGGGAAATGTTGGAATACGTTTTCCAATGAGTGTAATTTGGTTCATTCTCCACCACACTATCACTACACCATAATTAAAAATAAATTCAAAACTTTCATTGTAATCGAATATTTTATAAAGTAGGTAATTGTAAGAATAGTATCACATATTTCCTGATTTCATCTACATAAATAAGAAAAGGGAAGGGATCCAAGCCACTGCCCTTAGGCGTACGTTCGTTCACTAATAAATGTGATGGGTTGAAAACCCCGCATTGCATGAACTGTGTTCTTCTTAGATAAGCACGGTAACACACTTATCGGGAATACCCTGTATTAAGATAGTAAATTAAAATCGCACTAATTTTTTTTACTATTGTTTTTTTTTATATACAGATATAATTTAACCACACCATCAGTAAGTCTAATTTTAGTGATAATTATTCATTTTGTCTTTCTAAGGCTCTCAGCTCATAAAAATTGGAAAATTCGAACTCATGAAATTACATATTAAAATACTTATCTTTTTGGGGGTTTTTATATGGTGTATTTGTATATTTAAGTTATACAATCTATAACACTTATAGTGATCATCAGTAGTACAGTTATCTTCCAAAATTATTAAAGATGTTGAAACAATTTTCTGAAATTTGACAATTTTGAATGATAATGTTACTACTGACGAAGATAACTGTATGTGTTACCGAAACGTTTAGATTGTATAACTTAAATATACAAATACACCATATAAAAAAACCCAAAAAAAAGATGAGTATTTTATTATGTGTAATAATGGTGAAAGTTTAAAATTTCATGTAATGCCACTTTTTAATCTAGTCTCAGAAACTATCACTTTGTGTTGTTTGAAGAAAATAGTATATTATAATATACTATATATAATTATATATAAAGGGACTAAGGTACAACTTTTATTTCCGACAAAAAGAAATAATATTTAATATATTATCAAATTTAGATAATTTTTACTAAAACAAAATTAGATTTCATAGTTGGCATTTTGATATATGTTCCCTAAGTATTAGGTAGGTTTATATTTGCGTTTTCAGATTTCGCATATTTGACATTTTAACTAATCTTTCAAAAAATATATCACGATAACTGTAATTAACGTTTAAATTTCTAACAAAATTAATAAAAATACATACCCAAAAGGTAAATATTTTAATTATTTGTGATAATCGTGAAAGGTTGCATTTTGCTATTGTTTAATCGCTGTTTTACTTTTTTTTTTATTGGAAATCACACACGCATTCAACACCAACACATATGTTTCTTAGCTATACATTAAAAGTATTCTAGTTTGTCAGTTTAAGTAAATTAAACACAGTGCGGGTGTAAACATGGTTTTATAGCTTAAAATGGGTAACATCAACAAAGATAATCAATCATAATTAAATATTACATTATTAAGCAATATTTTTTATTTACCTACACTTATGGCCACCTAGTAAAACCTTTTTTTTCTTTTTTGTATGAACGTAGAAAAAATATTGTATGCAACTCCGACTAAAAGTGTTTATTGCCTGTTCGACAAATGCACGCCGCGTGTAATACGCAATCACTTGTTGCATTTGTTACATAAATAACTATTTCAGTGTAAAAATATTATTAATAATACATTTTTATGATAGTCCACGTTGACTTTAAATGTACTGTCACTTTCTTTTCCAATCAATCACAATTCAAATAGGTCTCATAAAATAAAGTGTTTCACTGATACAGTATACATTTTGTATTTTGTCTTGTTCTATGCAGTTTCACAATTGTCAATAAAAACTTCCAAGTTGTCTTACTTCAAAATTGAAGAACAACCTCAACATGTAAGTGCAACAATAGATAGAATGCTACATTACACCTCTGTTATGATGAGAGTTTCATATTCCTATTCAGGCAAAGTAATTGCATATTCTTTTCATGTGGACATATTCACCTTCATTCCGTTCTTAATTTTTTTTAATTACTTAATTTTGTAGGAATATATTTTTATGGATAGCGTTAGTACCTACTAATCTATTTGAATAACTGTGATTAATTACTTCTCCAGTTGTTTAATTTATCGAATCGATTAAAGAGCAATCACACACGCATTTAACACCAACACATATATTTCTTAGCTATACATTAAAAGTATTCTAGTTTGTCAGTTTAAGTAAATTAAACACAGTGGGTGTAAACATAGTTTTATAGCTTAAATGGGTAACATCATTGAAAATATAATATCCAGCAAAACACGCTAACAAAGATAATCAATCATAATTAAATATTACATTATTAAGCAATATTTTTTATTTACCTACACTTATGGCCACCTAGTAAAACCGTTTTGTTTTTGTATGAACGTAGAAAAAATATTGTATGCAACTCTGACTAAAAGTGTTTATTGCCTGTTCGACAAATGCACGCCGCGTGTAATAAGCAATCACTCGTTGCACTTGTTACATAAATAACTATTTCAGTGTAAAAATATTATTAATAATACATTTTTATGATGGTCCACGTTGACTTCAGATTTACTGTCACTTTCTTTTCCAATCAATCACAATTCAAACAGGTCTCATAAAATAAAGTGTTTCACTGATACAGTATGCATTTTGCATTTTGTTTTTTTCTATGCAGTTTCACAATTATCAATAAAAACTTCCAAGTTGTCTTACTTCAAAATTGAAGAACAACCTCAACATGTAAGTGCAACAATGGATAGAATGCTACATTACACCTCTGTTATGATGAGAGTTTCATATTCCTATTCAGGCAAAGTATTATTTTCATGGGGACACATTTACCTTCATTCCGTTGTTAATTTTTTTTAATTACTTAATTTCGTAGGAATAAATTTTTATCGATAGCGTTAGTGCTAATCTATTTGAATAAACTGCGATTAATTACTTCTCCATGTTTAATATATTAAATTACTATTATTTTATTCTTACTTGTAATGAATTTTTTTCTATTTCTATATTTATTTTATTTAATGGTTTTAGTTCACTAAATTCCATACGAATCAACCACATAATTAATTAATGTATCAAAATGATATACAAATAGGTAATTACCCAAATATTTTATGTTAAATTAGATGTACAAGTGTCTTCAAGAAAATGATCGTAAAGATGCCGTTAATAACGATGTAATAACTATGACTTATTGATTGCTTATCAGTAATATCTATTAAAGTAGTATAGTTTCCGTATGCTGTAAATTTTGTTTGAACACTCTGAAAATAAATTTTAGTTTATCTTTTCGCGTTTCCAGTTTTATTCAATATAATTTGATCTTTATTGGAACACGTTAAATTTACTACTTATAAAAACGTGCTACAACATTGTTAATTAGTCACCAGATCTACCAATTTGTAAAACATAAATACAGGTAAATTAAGAAATAACAAAACCAAGGTCCAATTACGAGAATTTTTCTTGTTCATTATTTAAACAATTAGTTTTTGAAGCAAATTAATTTATAAACAAGTGGTTTAAACTAGTTTATTTAAAAGGGCAACTAATGCACAATATAAATTTTGATGGATTTCGTAACGAAATTGATCTAAGATATTCAATATGGTTTCCTATAACATAATATATTTGTGTAAATAAAAAATTCAGGTTAGATTTTCGGATAAACTGTGAAATATTTAAGAAATGTACACAAAAACGTATATTGTAGGAATACACCTAATAATTTACATAGGAATTAGCAGGTAGGAATAGAATACATTTCAATAAGGTACACGTTGATAATTATCAATTTAATCAAAGTTATGTGTTGCCCACCCTCAAAATTCATCCTAGAAGCTCACTTATATGTTTGTAAATACAGTAAATTCTGAGATAGAAATGAATCTAAAATCAGAAATGTTATAACTTTAACGTTTACTTAATTATAGCAATTTCTGTTTTAAACAGCCATTTAATTAAATAAGTTAGAGTAGTGTAAGGTTTGTGTTCTTTTTTTACCTTAGTTTTATTCCTACGAAAAAGTGGATGTCTTTTTTATAATGTGTAAATAAAATAAGTTAATAAATAAGTGGAACATACTTGAAATTTAAGAATAAAAGAAATGTGTATAACTTACTCCACAAAAGTGAAATAAATTTTCAGAAATAATGATTAGGAATAGACTGTATCATAAACACTCGTAGCATTCCAAGTAAATTAATTATTGCTATCGAGGAAGTATCGATCCAACTTTTTCACTTTTCGAGTTGTAAAGGTTTGAACTATCATTTGGTTTATAAGTAAGCACCAGTTTAAAAGTATTATTCGTTATAGAGTTATACATTTTCCGTACCTTATTCCTCACAGAAGAAAAATTAAAGTACTGTAGTGTCCCCAGGTACCCTATCTTAAAAAGTGTAATTTGAACTTATTCGCAAATTCAAGAACAAAACAATCGCTAAAGGATGTATCTTGACTTTACTGACAATAATACTATTATTACTCAAATTAATTGCTTACCTTACATCGACTTTCCTGGCAATAATTAAAACATTAGAATTTATTTACAAGTCTGATATTTAATTACTCGCAAACCTCAAATCTGATCAAAAGAATTGGCCGTCTAGTGGTAGCTACGCTGTGTTATTTGAATTAGATAGGTTAAGTATTGCATCATGTGGGATATGTAAACAATGAAACCACTCAAATTAGAAATAACGAGCTTTGCGCAAATGGTGGTTCAACCCGTTAATTTACTATGTTGGGAAAGAACCACCAGAAAAAACCCAATTTATTCATAAATAAGTAATTGCCGGTCTTTAAGTAAATAAGCAAATAAAACAATAAGACAAATTACAGTGCATGTAAAATACAACAACAGTAAAATAGCACAGGTAATAATAAGGTAATTGCAAGAGCAAAAAAAAAATTGGCAAGGAATTTACACATACACAATTGTATAGTAACTGATAAAGCACAAAACACATACGTACAATTACAATAAATTACATATAAAGAGAAATTAGGTCGCAGGCAAACAATTCTAATTAAACCGACTAAATCAAAGACACTAAAAACTAACTCATTAAAACAAAGCCTTAAGTGCAAATAAATCATAACAACATCACCTATACACAAGCTTGAGTGACTGCGTTAGAAAATACAGCGTCCCTTTCTCAGTTAACACATTCATGTATACAAAACGTTAAAAACAGTAAAAATGGAATTCGAGGAGTTTTTACGGTCATCTGGACCTATATGTGCCTCGGTATTGCCTAGTTACAATTATAACTGGGATTTATCTTTTACACGTTTGTCCATGCCAGCTCTCTCTATATAAATATAATCAACAGACAACAATGCTAAATCATTCTAACAATAAGGAGGGTTACGGTACTGTCTAAAGCGCGTCCCTTTTCTTTTAACAGATTTCAACTTAAGGAGCCGGTGTGTGTAATTACATACTTCTTGCAAGGCAATGAATGGCAATTAATTCCTTACATAGGCTTGTTGAATTGTTTGCTCCGAGCTTTAGTTACATTAAAATACCTACTTACACTTCAATATATTCCCTTTAGTTAAACACTTTATCACAAACACGACGAGTTGAGATACGCGGTTTGATACTCGACGCCACGCCGATTAATTAGTGATTACTTTTTGGAAACACATTAAAACCTACACAAAAATAAAAGGATGGATTCGCGTTTTTAGTTGTTTTACTCAAATATACACGATTAAATATATTTATAGACAGAACGGTTTACAATGAGAGTCTCTGATTAAAACAATCAAATCTATCCGGCTGAATCAAAACACTAATCGCAACTGCCTCTCACTCCGACTTCAATTACCTATATTTACTCTCGAAATCAACTCCCGTTTTCCAAAAGACCAAAACAAGAAATTATTACGTGGAAAGATTTTTCACATTCATTATTGAACGAAATATTCATTTTAAAAATATACACTCGTCCGTAGAACGTATATGTAATATCAAGTTTTAAAGTAACAAACAACATCTTTGATCGCGGCATATACCGATACAATTTATTGTTACATTTGTGAAGTTTTTACCATCAGAATGTGCATACAGCCGCCTTCAAAGATTTTTTATGGTTCCCGGTAAAGACCGTTTTAGGCGTACACCTGCTCCTACGCTAACGTGTGTTTTTCAACCCTTAGCCAACTATTAGTTACATACATTCCCATATTTCTTACATAAAATACATAAAGTAAAATATCACGGAAAACATTAGCGAATAACGACTTATTACCAAGATATTAAAAACATTCATTATCTATTCTTTTGCTGTAACAATTGCGATTTGGGAAAATGTTTATTACAATAATAAAATTTTCTCGGTCCGCTACCTACAGTACAGTTGAAAAAAGCGGACACTGCTGTGCATTCTCGAACATCGTTAAGCCGACTCCGGTAAAAAACATTATACATAAGATCAATACGTTCTTTAAATTACTCGGTATATCGACAAATAAACTAAGTTATCGAACTTTTAATTTGCTCGTTAAGTTCAAGAAGTAAACGTAATAAACTATTTTACTGTGTAACCAGTTTTTACTTTCCACAGTTATTTAAGCTTAAGACGAAAGGACTTGACACTTTTCTAATGAATTGAGAAATATTGTAATACTCACTAGAAAATCTGGAACAGTTATTAACTATTTGGATCCATTAATTTTTGACAATTTTGAGGAAACCAACAAAATTTATACCTGTCAACAGTTCCAATAAGGAATTGGAAGAGGCAACAAGTTTACCCGGCATAAATATATACGCTTTTATAGCCAATAATTCATAATTAACCTGTCATAAATTATTATGTGTATATATATATATATATATATATATATATATATATAAGTAATTTGACTATAATCTCATTATATTTAGAATTTACATCAGTTCTACACACATAAAGACAAAATTTACATCGATTGGGGCTTGAACCTTGATGGCGCAGTTGGTTAGCGCGGTACTCTAGCAAAGTACAGGTCGTAGGTTCAAATCCTACTCGAAGTAAACTTTTTATTTATGTAGTTAATAAAACTAATAATAATTTTTAACTGTCATAAATTAATTTGAAAGGTGACGTAAATCCGAAGACTATGAGTCGTTCTTGTACATGAAACAAAAATCAATATTCTTAAAGAACACTAAATTTGTAATTAAAATTAGCTACTTGGATTGTGAAATCCTATTACAATCTTGTTCAGTTTGATATGAGTCCTTCCCTATCTGTAAAAATTACTTTTATAAACTAATATAACCTTTATTGATCTTGTTTCACATCACTATATTCTAAAATAACTCCATCAATACCTAATATTGTAATTAGATAATAATTATGCTTTGTTATATTGAAACAGACTGTTTATGTTGCTTCTGCGAAAGGGCTTTAAGTGACGCTATCAACCGATCAAACAGCTGTAATGTATGTGATATCTGTCAGTAAATGTTCTAAATGTCTAAAAAATCGGTGGTGCCAACCTAGGAATTTTAACGTTTTGTCTGGAAGCATGGATTTCTGGATGAATTTGAACCTCGGAAAGTAAATATTGCTGGACGGAAGCACAAGAAATTATACGAGATGTCGAAAAATAGAAAAACTCGAAATTTACTTACCGATTTTTACATAGATTAGATTGATTTAGGTATATAAGTTTTGATTAATTGGTGTTACTTCAAACACAAAGGGAGCCAAATGCATACAAGTGACATAGAAAGAAGAACACCCAGTAACAATGAATATTTTGTAAACATTGTTTGTTTATGTTAAGATAAAAAACGATCAATTTTTTAGCCATAATACTCTAGCGGTTTTTGGTTAACCTCTTTCAAAAACATTTAAGATCACGTAGCATTAAAATCATTTGTAGCTACAGTTGTCATTTAAGACGTGTAAAACACATTACAAAAAGCTTCTTTAATTGATTCACGATGCCTCGAGTACGAAGACGCCAAAATTTTCGGCAGTTAAACGATTTCGGTAGAGGTCGAATTGTGGGATTGCGAGAGGCTGGTTTGTCTATGAGAGATATAGCCGATAGAACGTAACGGAGTTTAAACACTGCGGGAGTCAGCGTTCGGGCACGAAGAGCGAGAGGTACAGGACGTTCTCGAAGAACCACAGAAGTCGAAGATCGCCGCCTTAGAGTATTGCCTCTATGGGATCGCTTCTCGTCTACACGGGCGATTACGGACCAGTGGTTTGCAGAACATGGAAGGGTGACTGAGATGCGAACTGTTTACCGCCGCAGAAGAATCTTTGGACTCTTTTCACACCGTCCCCATTTTGTGCTACCACTGACTCCCGGACACCGACGTGATCGTCTAGCGTGGTGTAGAGAAAGGGTAAATTGGGAGCAAGAATGGAATTTAATTGTCTTCAGTGATGAGTCCAGATTTTGTTTGGGCATGCGTGACGGCCGTGCAAGGGTGAGAAAACCAAATTTTCTGTGGAAAGGCATGTGCACCACATAGTTGGTGTCATGGTATGGGGGGTTATTGCTATTGGAACTAGGTCACCTTTGGTCTTCATTAGAGGTAACATGACCGCTGCGCGCTACATTCAGGAGATCATAGAACCCCATAGTGTACTTTATGTTCAGACCATCCCCAACAGCACATTCCAACAAGACAATGTACGACCTCATGTTGCTAGGGCTTCTTTGGCTAATTTTGTTGCTTTGTTGCCTTGACCACTGAGATCTCCCGATCTTTCACCCATCGAACACGTCGGGGATATTATGGGAAGAAGATTACTCAATTTACCCCACCCCCCCACAAACTCTAGTGGCTCTGCAGCATGAGGAAATCGACCACCTCATTATAAGTATGCCCAGACGTGTTGATGAGTGCATAAGACATCGTGGTGGCCCAACACATTATTAAGTTTTTTTTGAAAAAGTTAACAGTTTACTTTTTATAAAATTTTGATCGTTTACTAGGTAACTCGAATACACTTGTAAAACAAAAATTGTTCAAATAAATTGATTCTTCTTTCTGTCACTTGACTAAAAAATCTAAAATCATCTATAATGACCAAACTGAGAAAGACCATGTTATGATCGTTGTCTCTGAATAGCTGTGATTTATTGTATGTTACTTTTCTCATTTCGATCTATTGATTAATCAGTGTTTGATGTTGGTAATCCTACTGTTAAGGTCTGGTTTTGTAAGTTTTAAATTAAACAAGCTGATTTGATTGTTACGAGGAACATGACATGCGTAAGATATGTTAAGCTTTACTTAAACTATGTAAAAACACGTATCGTTATATTACAAAATACAATGGCATAAGAAAACTTGTTCAACTGGTTAACGCTGATTTATTTATGTATATGTAGTTTACTAATTGTACATCTACCATTAAGAATGTAAAACTTGCATTTTGATGGACTAACATGTTGTTCTTGTATACAGTAAACGCACTTAGCATGTTAATTAACGTAATCAAGGTTTGTGGCATGCAAGATTTATGTTAACCTTAACAATTGAATCAAGTTATTCTTATTTTTAAGTAGGTTATATAAATGTTATAAATCAATTTATTTTACACACCGCTACTACTTTGTATCAATAGTAAAGGACGTTAATGAATTTAATTTCAGAAACAAAAGGTTAAATTTGGACTGAAAGCCTAAAATGGTGTTTTATTTTTCAGACAATGTATCTTATTTGTCTAAAAATTCTACATTAACCAAATATATAACTTAATAACAAAATTATTTATAAACCTTTATAAATATACAATTATGGAAACGAGATTGTTAAATAGTATACAAAAGTTTTAAAAAACTCAAAATAAACAACTATAATTTTCTAATTTGAACGTAATTATTGCAAACGACATAACTAATTAAAAATTGCAAGCACTAATGGTACATTTGCATACTTTTAATTATTTACGTGGTAATTAAACTGTTTTGGAAGCGGAAAAAGTATAATAAGCGGCTTGAATATGAGGGTCTGATATCCTTGCATGCAATTATTATAAACCTCGATTTCCTTCGGTGGCAATGGCGTCCTCACATTCCTTGTAGAATACAAGTCACTATTACATGGTTTGCAGCTTGCTTAATGTAACTTTTTTTTTGCAATAAAAGTTACGAAGTTTTATAATTGATACCTACTGCTATTTATATGTTTAATTTTTTTAATTATGCATATAGTAGTTTGCACCTCCTCGTACATTCTCAAAATTAGTTTTATAAAATGCAATTTTAATCCTTGAAATTCGCAACTTTCTTGATTATTGTAATACTTTATTTATATTTTATTTATTTTTTATACAAATTTCAAGTTTACATAGTAATTAGTTATCGTTCTCAGTGAACCATAATAGTTTAAAAAAATTAATGAGATACATTTATTTGAAATCTTAATTAATACATTAAAACTATTATCACTAAGGATGTTAACTGTAATTGTTATCGTAACGTTTAATGCACGATCAATAATTAATCTGCGAGCCAAAGTCCGGAAAATAGATTTAACCCTTTATAGGACCAATTATTGAACTTTCTACTTTTGATGATTGGATTGTCTTGTGGTATTTGAATGAAGTATATTTAACATACAAAGTGCTTAGGAAGTGCTGCAAACAGACAGGGACGAATTTCAAAGGTGGTAAGTTATGCTACCAGGGACTGTTAAGTGAAATGATTATGAGTATGTAAATTTGGTACAATAGTTTACAACTTTATTTTTTAGTGAACATTACATTAAATTAATTCTTGTGAAAAGGTTCAAAACAAGACTTGCACAAAGCCACATTGCACGCTGAACACACAAGGTTGCTTCTTTTTTGACGTTTTTTTAGCGCATCTTTGGTATGTAGATACTCTAGGTAAGTGGTTACCAACACCCATTAGTCTTATAGAGTTTTTAATGGTACGCCTTCCCAGGCGGCTGTTATTTTTTGTTCCTGCTCCCTCAGCATTAACAGGTCTCCCTAGCTTGGTAGAGTTGGTAAATGTTCCGATGAGCATGTCAAACAACTTCTGAACTGAAGGTGGCTCATAGGCTTGATTGTGTTTTGTTTGCAATAGAATTTGTACATTATATAGGACTTTACAACAGAAGCATCAATTAAATAATACAGTATCTTGTGCCACCATTTACAGGATTTCCTAGCAATGTTGTAGTTGAATGAAGTTGATCAAAGTTATCAACGCCCCCCATGTGTTTGTTGTAGTCACGAATTGCTGTGAGGCACGTTACATCTTCCTTTATTCCATTTTTGTTTTTTCCTTGCACCACGCTTTTATCTGAAGGATCATGCAACTATAACAGGCTTCGAACTTTTATCCTTCCATTTGTCCACTGTAATATCTTCACAGGAAGCAAAATCAAACTGTCCTAAGGATAATTTTTGATTGAGACACAGTTTCTCCATTGGAAAGTTCTTTCTGTTTGTGCGAAATGTTCCACAGACAAATAGTTGATTCTCTAGTAACCCTGCTAGTAAGGGAAACGAGTTAAAAAAATTGTCGAAGTATATGCAGTACCCATTACCTTCAAAAGGTTTTGATAGATCTGTAACCACTATTTCTCTTAAGATTGCTCATTTGAAGTTTCTGATTTTTCCTGATACACTTGGAAATCAAACATGTAGCCTATTTCACTACAAGCAATTGCCCACATTTTAATTCCTCGCTTAATTGGCTTTAAATGCAAGTATTGTTTTAGGGTAGTACGGCTTTTGAAGGCTACCATGCTCTCGTCCACCGATAGTTGCCTTGAATGATCAACATGCTCTTTAAATTTTAGGGAATGGTGGGTCAATAAAGGCTGGACTTTATACAATTTATTGTAACCTGCTTCCCCTTTTCCAGGCATTTGTGTACTGTCAGTAAATATCTCAATATTTTTAAGAATCTCTTCATGGTCATCACTTTTGCCACTCTTTTGTTATGGAAATTAACATTGTTTGACCAGTATATCCTCATACTGAGCAATCTGTTTAGCCCAAAAAGGATTAACAGTCCAATAAACGCTTTTAGTTCGTTTTGGCATAAATTAAGTTCTTTTCCTTGTTGGGGGGCATATAAGTTACTTTGGTCAACTATAATTTCCATCAGCTCATTATCGAAGTACAACATAAATATAGATAATATTTATATCGATGTCGTGCGTCAAACCGAAATGTTGGTCAAATACAAACATATTATATTTCAATTGTGCTATTGGACTAGCTTTTGCCCATGACATGCCTTCTTCTTTTTTTTGTTTTCTTCTTTGTATGTCTATATATTTCCGCCGTCGATTCTATTTCATCTTCCCATTGGTCTTCCTCTTCCGATTCAATATCCTCATCCAATTCTTCTTCGCCTCCAAATAATTCACTTTTCTAGTGACTTCATCATCAGCAACATACGTTGTGTCTTTCAAACTGTCATCTGAAGAATAGTCTATATTATCTACGTTTGATGTTGAAACAAATGGTTGATTGTCACTTGTTGTCCCTCTGGAATGTAGGCTGCCGGAGCGGTTAGTAGGTACTTGGAGTTGACAGTGGGTAATAGTCGTCAGCATCATTGTCTCCTACAACGTCCGCGTTAACAGCTTGCTCATCTGTTATCTCTTCGTCGTCAATTAATTCATAAACAGCATTGCTAGTCATTCCATCCAATTTCAAAGGCTCCATCTCTAAAATAAATTAGTAATTATACCAAAATATCTATAGAAAACAAATTAGTATTCATTTACTACATATGTACGCCCCCTTTAAAATAAAAAATATCTACCAGATACAAAAAACTGCCCTATTGCACATTTTTGTACAAAAAATGTATCAAACACCAACTCCATAAGTTTATTCCACGCCAGTGCGTACGAAAATTCAAATATTATCTTAGCCGAAAGTATATTTAGAAAATTGTGCCAAAAATATAATAAAATAGTCTTTGTAGATATTGTAACAACAATAATTACCGCGATAGAAGAAGAACTTATATGATTATATAAGTAGATGTAGAATATTCACGGTTTGAATTCTTTAGCTCCCGCGCCTTTTTCAAGTCTCTGGAGCTCGTACATCCAGAGGGCACCATTTTCCAGTTTCTTTTACCTTCCCGTGGCCGGTTTTTCTTACCTAACCTAATCTTTCAATCGCTGTCTAAACTACACGTTAAGCTTCATAACCCATTCAATTGCTCTTATGCATTACGACTGCGAGTACCTACGAACGTTAAGAAATTAACGCATTTTATTGTCTCAGCTTTGTTATATCGAGCAAGGGGGAAACAATTTCATCACAAAGAACTACCGCATCGTAATACCCATTAATAAGGTAATGTATTTGTGTTTGAGAAACGTTGAATGAATTGTTTAGATAGCAAAATTGCGATTGATTTAGCATTTGTGTGTTTTTTTATTTTTTCAGCGGATTTTATTTCGATTGAATTTTTATTGTTCGAGTCACCTAACCTCACCTAACATCATTGTTGCTGGTAATCGATCGAAATTGATTGAGTTTACAACAAATGTTTTCCAGGGGACAAAAATTCTGCAGACTGCGAAAGAAAATTCACAAAGAAAATCACTGGACACGTGGCTTCGGCTTTGAACACCGTCACAAATATTTCGACGTACTTCAAATGTCAGTAATTCCTTTTACATTTTGTTTTGAATTTGAGGTTACATAACTGTTTAGGTATTTGTATATTTTTCTGGATAAAGACTAAATTTAGAACGTATATAGTAAGAAAAACTTCTAATGTAAGACTCGTTTATTTCGCAAGACTTCAGATTTCACTCTGAATGTAACATGTGAAATTTATCGTACAGCTACAATTGAAGAATTTCTACGCCAATTGCTGATTAAAACATACAATAGACTGAATGTCAATCTCTTCAATTCGTTTATCCATGCTTTATTCATTCTGAAAAATATTTTGTAAATGGTGTATCCTCTATTTCAATATTGTTTAAATAAATAGGAAAAAATTAAGGATGGGAAAATGAATAAGAGAGATAGGCTGAAAAAGCGACTAAAACATGAGAGAAACCATCATTTGTTATAAACATATAGTCCCATGTATTCACCAATATATCGGAATCAGGAGTTTTTTCCATTTTATTATTGTTTGGATATTTTTAAATTGGAAATGAAGGTTGGGCAATCGAATTGGAAAGATTGACAAACGAATAAGCCATTAAAACATGGAAAATTATCATTTGTTATAAACATATAGTCCCATGTATTCACCTATAATACATCGCGAATAGGGATTTTTTCCGTTTTATTATTTTTTTAATTATTCTTACAATGAAAGTAAAGGGTGGGCAATCAAATTTGGGAGGTGGGCAAACGATATAGCGCGAAAAAAGT
Source organism: Vesta saturnalis (assembly GCA_036346205.1). NCBI lineage: Eukaryota > Metazoa > Arthropoda > Insecta > Coleoptera > Lampyridae > Vesta > Vesta saturnalis. The sequence continues at coordinate 465,116 of JARFJB010002548.1, read as the reverse complement.
TCATTTTCTTGATTTTTGGTTTTTTCACCAAAAACATTTTTTTTTCAAATAAAAAATTTTTGGAGGGTGGGCAAACGAAAATTTTGCCTGGGCAAACATGGGCATACGATGAACAAACGATATAGCGTGAAAAAAGTTGATTTTTTACCAAAAAATGTTTTTTTCACATAAAAAATTTTTGGTGGATGGCCAAGCGAACATTTTTGCTGGCCATCCTGGACTAACGATGGGCTAACGATTTAGCGTGAAAAAGGTTGAATTTTTCACCAAAAAAATTTTTTTTTCACAAAAAATTTTTGGAGGGTGGGCAAACGAAAATTTTGCCTGGGCAAACATGGGCAAACGATAGAGCGTGAAAAAAGTTGATTTTTTAATTTTTGGTTTTTTACCAAAAAATGTTTTTTTCACATAAAAAATTTTTGGAGGGTGGGCAAAAAAAGCTTTTCCCTGGGCAAACATGGGCAAACGTATGCCGTATTGTTTTCCAAAAAATTCACATGTGGAGGTGCCAACTTCACAGACCTTACTTGCACTTATACAAATATTGAAATATTTTATCAAAACCACAGAATACAAAAATAAAAAGTTTGAACTGCGAATGGTGTTAGTGAAAATATATTAAAAATTAAACTAAAACAGTAAACAATAAGGAACAGAAACATGCTAAAGATATCTAAACTACTACTACTACTAATAGGTGTTATGAGAACTGTAAAGCATAACTGAAGTCAATAAGAGCGAGTTGACATCTAAATTGTATGGTTATTTAAGCCTTACAGTAAGTGGTAAACTATTATACCAAGGACCAATAAAGGGTTAAACCAGATTTAACGTTTGACTTTTCGCTATAATTATTGTAATGTACTGAATATTAATCCCATTCAATTATACTTGTTTTGCTTTAAATAAAAAGTGCTACAAAAATACTCATTCTAGCATCTGTATTTTACTTACTGTTTTGTTTGAATATTGTATATCAAATGAATTTGATTGGAAGGCTATTAATTAGTAATGATTCCATAATTATCCTGAAGAATTAACTTCGCTTTTAATAGAGGATCCGGTTTAATAAAAACACCTCTCATTCTTTTCCTTGATAAAATAATTTTTTTTATAATAAAATTGATAGATAAATAAAACGCGGAGTGATTGACAGCCAATATCTTGGCAATGCTATTTTTAATTAAAAATTATATAATTAAATTTTTTTCTCGGTTCGATCTTTCTTTTCCTTTATAAATTTAATCTCAATCGGAAGAAAAAAATATATAGAAAATGCCACAGCATGTTTGAGAACCTTTTTTCTGGCAACAATACGTGTCAGCCAGGTGTAAACAGGTAAACTGATATAGTAATTTACCCTCATTCTTTTTCATAAAAAATTAAATATGTAAATATAGATAATTTTATTACAAATCCAATGGTATATGATTGACTTTTCAAATCGTGGTAAAGCTAGTGATTGACACGATTTAAAATTGGAATAATTTTATTTTAAAATATGGCGTGACAGAGAACTATATATATTATTATATGCGGTAGAGAAGGATGCACGATAGCAGCTGCGCATGAGACTCTTGCCGGAAAAGAGAAAGGCGTGTGTAATAGACAAAGATAAATATATCTCTACTACTTTGGAGCCATACAACGTTGTCGTATTTACTTTAAAAAGTAATTTTTCTAAATTTATTGTAATTAAAAATTGTAACTCATTTTTTTTCATGTATTAACAAGCTACAATTAATATTGACTTACCTTTTCAAATCGCCTGTAATATGTTAATGAAATAATAAATGAAACAATTAAAAATAAAATATTAAAAAATAAAATTTAAATAATTGTATTATTAAATTCAATATTAAACAATTAAATTAGTATATTGTAATAAAAATATTTTTTATTGTTGAATTATTAACTATTACTTCAATACAAAAAATTATTCATTATCTGATTCATCAGAACTTGCAATATTGAAATCAAATTCTGAATTATCGTTGTCATCATTTTCCTCATTTGTAGCCTGCAAAATGTCGTCAACTTGTAAGGGTGTTGTATCTCCAAGGAACTCTATTGGCTTTAATAATCAATTTATCATCGATGTACCATCCGCAATCTTCAGGTTGTAGTTTAGCACATCAAGGATCGGTAGCATTAAGCCACATAGCATTCACGTATATTGTACGTAAAATTTTTTGTTTCAATGATTTCCAGCAAGGTGGAATTACGTTGGAATGAAAGCTTTTAATTCTTTTTTTTAAATTGTTCATTACTTTTATTGGCTTTATAATTTTTCTGGAAAATGCGATATCTCGCATCTTTGACAATTGTGCAGTATTTTATGTCGTACATAACAGCGGTAAATTCTTGAACCACGTCAGATTTTCGTCGATAAAAATATCGGCATTATCTTTTAATGACACAACATTTTTTTGATAATTTTCATTTTTCGAAAAAAATTAATAACGCCTGATTTTGCCTTTAAAGCTGCAGTGTAGTCGCAGCCTGTAAAAGCGTGGAACGCTGATAGACTTTGGCATAATGCGGCCCCTAATTTCGTCGCTAATTCAGTGCAATTTACGCAGCTAATGTCTATTATTTTTTTTTACTTGCTGAGCCCGCTAACCAAATTTCTACTTCTGGAACCTTATGCATATTGCCCAGCAGAATTATTAATATATCAGTATCAGACGCTTTCACTAAAATTTTTGAACTTGGTAACACTTTGCTGATGTGAAACATAATTCGCGTATCCGCTTCTTCATGGTAACATTCATAGTTAATTTATTCAGTTTTAACGACACGGTTTTCTAGCGATTGATACGAGTAGCATTGAGTCTTCACCGTTAGAAAAATTTTCTTTCTTTGTATTATCGTTACTAAATGGTCAGTTTCCCAATAATTCGCAAAGCCTCCTTGAAACGATAATTTTTAAGACTTCCAAGAAAATCAGTACGTCTAGCTTGTTGAGGTCCTGTAATTGTATATCGAGCTTCAAAACCTTGTCGATTTTGTCGCTCTGAATCTTTGATTGAAGGCGTTAAATAGCGATCAAAAATTATGTGTAACTCTCTAGCAGTACTTGAACATAGTTTTATAAGAACAGATTCAGCTACTTTGGCAAAAGTTTGTGGCATGGAAGATCCAGTAAGATGTAGAAAATAAAAACCATCTACTATTTCAACGTCAATTTGTGTTGGTTGAACAATTTGGACTTCAGATTTTAATGTTTTAGCTAATGCCGACTTGTCTGTTGTTAACATTTCACCGGTACACGAGAAAAGAGCATGCTGAATTGGAGCTAGTGGAAATGTCAGACAGTATTCTATATTTTTTTTCAAGACTAATAGTTAGTAGCCGGCCAAATATGTCTTGTTCCATTTTTAACACTGCTTGTTTACTTGTATTTTTCTGAATTTTCGTTGTTCCTTCTGAGGGAAAAATTGAGAATTTTGTTCCGTTTTATCCGCTTTTCAAATTTTCCAATGACTGATTCGCATTCGGAAATAAAAGTTGACTTTTGCTTATTTCCTTCGGACTTGACATTAAACAGAAAATTTGTAAAATCTGAAGAAGCTGCTTTACCAGTAGAAATGTTAAATAAAACATCTTTATCGATATTGTCAATAAATGGATTGATGAGATTTTTTATCGCTGAAATAAGACTGTGAAGATTATTTTGATCCTTTTTTATTCTACTTTTTTGTAAAGAATATGATGTATCATCGACAAACCAACATTTTCCTTGACGGCAGACAATATTTTTGTCCTCATACTGTGGTTAAGAGCCCATCTTTGCCGCGCAGATATAGAGTCTGCGGCAATATTGTTAGACAATTGATTACTGGCATCAGCAGTCTGCTCTAGCGTCAAGTCAACTGACGATCTAGCAAAATGTGCCTTTATGCGTCTTATTCCAAAAGCACCTCGTCGAAATTCGGTAACCAGGAGTGAATTTTCTTGTTTTAATCTGATTAAATTACTTAAATACAGTGTAGACCACCTCGCATAATTAGGCTGGTTTAATGCAAAAAATAGCTCAGTCATGTTGAAAATAGAATCCAGGTAAAGTTCGAAGTTGCTCGTCCGGATGGTTCTCGAAAATCCTAAGAATAAATTGATAAGCTCACAGTATTGATAGTAATATTGTGCAGTTTTTCCATGCTCACTCATCAAAGTCTTTGTGCAGAACTCTTTATAACCGTTAACAATGTGGCTCAATACATCAGGCACTTCAATCCTCTCATTGACTTCGGAAACATTTTGACTGGACATAGAACTAATAACTGTTTGTACAAGTTCATTAAACATCTCGGGTGAAATGTCAGTTGTATACAAGTACTGCTCAAAGTATAATATTTGTAGCGCAGTGGAAGTCAGTGGATGTAGTCGCTTACAACAATTGAAATGTTTACTGTCTAAGAAGCTGTTCATTGAGCCACCTGCCTGAACTAACGCTTCAACTAGCCGATAGCTTTAAAATATGCTAGCTGCGTATGAAATTCTCCTAAATTGACGAAAATATTATCTAATTTAGGCTTTTCACATGGTCCTGAATTTCCATAGCCATTTTGGGTATTGCCAAATCATATGTAACTATAATCATTTCGTTTTGACACTTCTCAGCTATTTCTTTTGCCATGGCAAGCGTTTCATTCACAACAGTGTATGACGTTGGAAAATTATTTATTGGTGCCAAATGGTCAATTTTTTGAATTTCGCTCTGATCTGTTGAAATCATGCAATTGAAGCCCAACCACATGGGAATTGAATTATTTCTCGACAAAGAAATGATCCACAGTAAATCTTTGTCAATTGCTATTTCAGTGGCGCCTTTACATGCGTCTATTGTATTGTGGAATGAATCAATCGTGAGCATCTGCATACTTGTTGTAGGCCTTGAGTAATACGGCCTATTTTCTCGTGTAATTTGGTTAAATCGTCGTCGTTTCCGAGAAGGAGGTTGATATTTTTCTCTGCTGTCATCAAACGGGAGAGTTGAAGATGTCGAAGCTGCAGTATTACCAGAATCTTCATTTCCTGTTGCAGGAAATTGGTAGATGATTCCTACAGTATCGTGCATTGTGTCTTTTCCTGATATCGTATCAACGGATCGATCAAAGTTATCGAACGCTAGGTGAGTGGTACGTCCCCCAGTTATATCGATACCAGCTGGTATTGTTTGATCACCTTCCCCTGCTGTATAAGTCATCTCTGTCTCCAGCTCTTCAGCTAAGTTGTATCCTATCGTGTGCCCATATCTGTTTAGCATTGTGATGACTTGTCGGGAATTTGTTAAAGACTTCAAGGGACTCCAAGGGTTAAATTTGTTGCAGGCTTACACCTGCCTTTTATAATCGCATAAATTATATCACTGCACAATGTTGTCACTTTGAGTTTTATATCTTCAATTTTATCATAAACTTGAGGTCCACCTATGAGATTGAGTACGAAATGAAACAATTTCTCAGGGATCTCACATTCTCCGTCAATGATATTATCAGCTGTCAAACAACTCGGCAGCGGTTTGCAATTAATAGATTTGACGCAGTTTCTTAAATCAAAAACTACATCTTCAATTTTACTTTCATCTTTCATTTCCAGCAGGTTAGTATTGCTTGCCATCACATTTACATGTGTGTGTTGTATATAATTTTTCTGCAACTCTGTCTAGTAGATGCTTCAATTGTTAGTCGATCACCGTAATTTTTCAACAATTCAATAGGCGTTGTAGGGCTACGAATCGCTGGTAATGAAGCTGGGCTCTTCGTAAATCGAATCAATGGCAGTGGATGTCAGTAACGACGGCTAAAACAACGAATTAAATGAAAAATAGGGTAAAAATCATACAAATATGACATCAATAACATCTAGCAAAGCTTCAGAAGATTTAACAAAACAAAATAAAAAGTTATTAAGGTTGCACGGACAGCACCCCGTAATTCATAATAAAATCTAAAATTTTTTTTAACTAAAATTAAAAATGTGAACAAGTAAATTAATTATTTAAATTGAGATGTTATCTAACAGCATTATTAATTGGATTTTTTAATTATTTATTTACTAACAATAATGAATAAATATCTTTTAAATCAAGTAGTTTTATAGACCTACGTAACCACAGTTTCACGAGTTAGATGTGTTAGTAATTTTTAAGAATGGCGGACTGACATTTTCGTGAATTTTTGATTATTTAGATAAAAATATTTTCAATACTGTTCGCCAAAGTGACTTTATTCAATACTGTTACAAGTGTTTATTCTTGTAAATAAATAACACTGTTAATATACTTACAAAATCGTCAGACGAGGAATTTGCATTTTTTTTTCATTATTAGAATTAGAAATAATAATAACAGTAAGCATTAGATATATAAAGTATTTACGACAAGAATAAACAAACAATTTTTGAAAATGAAGTTTTTAATTTTAGACACCGAACTTTAATGAGTGTGAATGTTTCTAACCTCCAAACAAAAAATCAAACACGAATACCAGCATAAAAAATTAAATTCCTAACAAAATGTATCCCAAGAATTGCAGTCACCAAACTATTAATAAAAAAGCTAATGTAAAAAATATTTTTTGGAAAGTCACATTTATATTTTTTTGTGATGGTAAATATCGCGTGAGCAGTTTATTAGCAACTTTATTTTTCCTCTGATATCCGTATTTAGCCTTGTATTATTTATTTTATTTTCGTTTTTTTTTATATTTATTTAATTTATTTCGGTTAAAAGAACATTACCGCACTTAAACCCACTTTCTTTACGAAATAGTATTTTCAAATAACAATTTTTAAAAACTTGCTCGTCAAAATCTATAAGTTTTGATTTTTCACCACGTCAAAAACACTTCTTCATTTTTGTTTATTGTAAACTTTCAACACAATACACAAATAAATGTTAGACGCAGTAGAGCACGTTGAAAAACAAAACATATGTTTATTGAAAACGTGACCTGCCCCAAAATGATTTTAGGTGGGAGAATATATTTATCTTTGTCTATTACACAGAGAACTGAACACATGCCTTTCTCTTTTCCGGCAAGAGTCTCATGCGCAGCTGCTATCGTGCATCCTTCTCTACCGTACATAATAATATATAGTTCTCTCTGTCACGCCATATTTTAAAATAAAATTATTGAGACTTAGGTTATAAAGGAAAAGAAAGATCGTAGTAACCGAAAAAAAATTTAATTAAATAATTTTTAATTAAAAATAGCCTTGCCTAGATATTGGCTGTCAATCACTCTGCGTTTTATTTATCTATCAATTTTATTATAAAACAAATTTATTTTATCAAGGAAAAGAATGCAGGGTGTTTTTATTAAACCGGATCTTAGACTGTTTATTTCGTATTATTCAGGTATACTTGCAATAAGAAGAGAGATAGATAATTTTAATAATTATATTAACTACTCTGCATCTTGTACGTTATTTAACACACAAATATTACACTTGCTTTACTTATAATACAATATTATGTACCCGAATAACTGTAGTAACTGGTATAATTAAAAATCACATTTGCATGATTATAGAGTATATTATGATAAATTTAAATTTGACTGACAGAGCGAACCGATATTAATAATAAGAGGTATACATTTGTACTACTGTTTGAAAATATATTTTGGAATCAAGAAGGGTGAAAATAGGAGGCACTATGTACAATTGATAATTACTAAAATGAGAGCGGCGAGTTATGATTGGTTACATTTTGGAAATCTGTATAAGAATAGATTTCAGAGAAATGTGTAATGGGAAATATCCTACATTACTATTAAAGTAATTTCCGGATTATAGATGTTGTATTTATTATGAAGATTTGAAGACTAACAATGGGTTCAATACCTAACTTAACTTTCACGCATTCCCTTGCGGGGTAGGCAAAACAATTACCTAAAGGTGAGCAAAAATATATGACATTCAACAAACAAACTGTATGAAAAAGATGAATTTATAATAAAAAGTTTTACATTTTACAAACCGAAAAGGACAACTGGTTCGTGAATAATAGAAACCCATTAAGTTTGCTGCTTCGGGCTACAGATAAACATAAAAGTATTAAATATTAAATTACTAAGAATGTGAAATCCTTTGAAAACGACCAAATAAAATAAAAATATAACATAAATAACTAACGAACTAAAAACAATAATTATAGTTAATAAACTTAAAAATAAAATATTTATAAAAATAAGTACAAACACTTACTTAAAGGCTTTATTTCAAATAACAATTATTTTTTTAACTTAAGTTTAAACAAAATAAACACTTCCTACTGACGTTTCAACTATAGATTTTAATACCTTTGAATCTTGTGCAACGGGCTTGGATTATTATCATTCTTCAGTGCATTTTTCACATAAAAGAGGAATTCTTTACTTGAAATAAAAGAAACAAATAATTATACAATCTTGCAAACTAAATATTTATTTAATATGAACATAAATAATCTATTAATTTACTATAAGTTTTTTCTGAACGAATAAGTTCATAACAAAATGTTAGTCAAGTTGCTTTGGTATGTGTGAATCCTTCCGATATTGCAGGCTCACATTCCATTAATATAAGTAATTTAATTGAAATTTCATTATATTTAGAATTTACATCAGTTCTACATACATAAAGACAAAGTTTACATTGATTGAGGCTTGAATGTCGATAGCGCAGTTGGTTAGCGCGGTACTCTAGCAAAGTACAGGTCGTATGTTCAAATTCTACTAGAGGTAAAACTTTTTATTTATGTATTTAATAAAATTAATAATAATTTTTTATTTATGTGTTTAATAAAATTAATAATAATTTTTAATTAAATAATGTATTGTTTGTAGTAACTATTCGAACTAGTAGTTTAGTAAATTTTTCACGTAGCAACAAAAGTACTTTGGACAATTTTTATATACGTTTATTATAATTGTGAAATAAACTGTATGGCATTTAAGAAATTTTAAAAACTACAATTTTTAACATTAAAACCACTTTCTACTTCCTATAATAATAAGTAATAATAATATTTATTTCCGGAATGACAATGTACAATATTGTATGGAAAGCGTCAGAAAATCTAATCTAATCTATATATATATATATATATATATATATATATATATATATATATATATATATATATATATATATATATATAAAATACTAATTGAGGTTGCAGTCGGAAGTAAATAGACCAGGAAAGAAAAACCCTTTGTTACTAAGTCGAGCTTTCGAAATTACTTTATATTCCTCTATCAAGACATTAAAAGTTGACATGAACTATTATGCTTGCATTTAATATTTATTAAAAACCTACCTAACGTGAGTCACTACTTAAAGTTACACATACGCAATAAATTTTTTTTAATTATAAAACATATACAAAAACATTGCAACTGATCACTATAAAATAACGATTCAATTACAATGTGAGTGAGATACAAGTCCCAATCGATGTAAATTTTGTCTTTATGTATGTAGAACTAAATATAATGAGATAACAATCAAATTACGTATATTAATTGAAGGTGAGCCTGCAATATCGCAAGGATTCACACATACCAAAGCAACTTGACTAATATTAAATTATTATGAGTTTTGTTATGAACGAATAAGTTAATCGTTTATACCGATTTCAATTTTTACCTTTTCGATAGTTTTTAAAATAAGGGATAAAGAAAATTGAAAAAATGAATTTTCCCATATACCTCAAAAACGACAATTATGAAAATGGCATAGTTCGTTTGACAAGAGAAGTAGCACAATATTTCAAAAAGTAGATCACTATCTTCACTCATAACCGAGATATCCTGCAAACTGGTCAAACATGGGGCACACTGTACACGTTTGGTGTGTCTAAAGAATAAAATATATTTAAGGGCATTTATTAGAGCTTTTTGCAAAATGAATTGCTGGCCCTTTTAGAAGGCATGCCATTAGAAATTAGATCAAGAATGTGGTATCAGTGTGATACCACTCCTACAATGCCCGAAAATATGAACTGCGGATTCCAGACTCTATACAAAGTATTTCAAGGACCGAAATCGATACGAAGGTCTTATGTATACATGTTTGATTAGAACGGTGTCTTTTAAATAATAGACGGCATTTGGAATATTTTTATCTTAGTTATTTTTAAATTTTGTTTTTTTTTAGATAATTTTTTATTAATATCTTTAGTTTAAAAAAAGGTTGAAATTTGCCGTTTTCGCCATATTATTTAGTGTTTAGTCTTCTGTTTTGGCAATGGTAAAAATAACTTCCTTTCCATTTGAGAATTTCGAGAAAAACCTCAAAGATTATAGGTTGGGTCGCATAATTAGATTTTCACCACATTCTGCAGTTGTGCTGGGTGATGATGAGACTGAGAGTTCAGGTACCTGTTGGTGTTTGCGGCTTTTCTATAAACTGAGTGTCCTAGTTGTTCTCCATTTTACGTATAAAAACGGCAGTGTTCCATTGCCTTTTATCTCGATTGCAAACTTTCTCTTCTCTTTCCCTCTATTTAGATGATGTAGTAAGCGGTCCAGTTCTTCTCGTCCATCTGTCCAGATTATGAAAGTTTTGTCCACATATCTTAACCATAACTTAGGTTTATGACTTGCCGTTTGTTTTGCGAGTTCTTCCAAACGTAATGGTGAACCCATTGGTGCTCCTTCAATTTGTCCATACCTCTGTTTTTGATAGATAAGGTCTTCTTGCGGATGGCATTTTGGTTTGGTTATGTCGCTTTGATCGGCACCATAAACCTTATAATAGTATCGACGGAGTGTTGATGTAGTCGTAATGCGTCGAAAGGTGATGTTATTAAGCGAAAAGAGATGGCTAATCACAATCTATGCGAGTTAGTAAGGGAGGGGGGAAATTGGTCACGTGACTACTGGCAGAAAGCGGCTTTGTGAATGGCGTTTTAAATACCGTATGGAAATAAAACTCAAATTATAGAATTAATAGTTTATAAAAACACAAAATTTATATAGTCTTATATAGAGGGTGGTCTAGATCTAGCTTTAAAAATTGTTTTGGGTAATAGAACGACATAAATGTGAATCAAATACACAATTAAGAAAATTCCATTTCACACACCCACTTAAAGAAAAATTATTTTGATTTTTTCTAAAAAAACCATACGTTTACCCAAAAAATTAAGAAATTCTGGCATATTTTGATACATTCCTCGAACTTTAACGCTACTATTGTATTCTACATTAAATTGATTAGCACTGTGAAGTTATCATTTTCTTAAAAAAAAGAAAAGAAAAAGCTTATACAAACTGGCATAACTGTAGTTAAATGGTGACGAATAAAATGTTATATCCTGTCTTCTGAAAGCTTAGATTTTGAAGCAGTTTTTATAGCATTTGCTCCTGTCTAGCAATTTTTTTTACAGAATTGTGCGTGTATAGGCTTTTTCTTTGTTTTTAAGAAAATAACTTCACAGTTCTAATTAATTTAATTAGTTGTGTAGATTCAAGCTCATCATAAGCTATCCATCCTTACTTGAAATTTAATGTAGAATACAATAGTAGTGTTAAAGTTTGAGGAATGTTTCAAAATGTCCCAGAATTTCTAAATTTTTGGGTAAATGTACTTTTTTTTTTTTTTTTGAAAAAATTAAAAATAATTTTTCTTTAAGTGCGTGTGTGAAATGAAATTGTTTTAATTGACGTCTCATAAGTTAGCGTAACAAAGTCAGCAGAATCAATTAGCAATACTGTATTTATTTACTTCTCATTTGTTGCTAAAAAGTTGCCAAAGAAAAAATTTGTTGCTCCTTTATTTTTTTTTTAGATTACGCTGAAATAAGATAAAGTTAGTGGAATAACAGATTTGGAGTAACGAAATCTGAAAAAAATAACATAACACTTTGTTGCTCATCTGTTGCTACAAAGTTGCGAAAGAAAAAAATTTGATGCTCCGTTATTGTTTTTTTTGTTAAGATTACACTATACAAGTTGAAGTTGGCGGGGTAGTAAATGTACAACGGTGAAATTGAAAAAACAATATTATAAACTTTATTTTTTTGCAGCTATATAGAGACTTATTTTACATAGTCGCCTTATTTAAAATATATATTAATATTTGGATATCTAATTTATACGTTTCTTGTATTCTTTCTTCCTTTTCCTTCAAGTCATCAATTCATCATATTTCATCCAAGTTTTTTGTTGGCGTAGGCATATTGTTGTAAAGTGGCCCAGCTCACTCGATTTTCGAGTGTTGCGTGGGCCTTTGCGCTCGATGGCGGAAAAAAGACTATATGTTTCTTCGAATATTTTAAATTCCTTAGGTATGTCTTTCAACATGAAAAGTTTTAATGTTTCATCTGTATTGTACAGTTCGATAAAAAATAGTGGACCTGTAAAAATATAAAAACAAATTTCAATAAATGTACAAAAAACACAATTACGAGAATATAATTATATACTTAATGCTCTCTAAACTTTTGAATATACTTTCTGCAATATAAATTACATCAGAACAAGGTTTTATCAAACCGCCTTTGTTTTATTTATTCAACTGCACGAGTTGTTTATTTTTATAACATAAATATTTGCGGTAAACGTTAATAAAAGCGTTAGCACTTGTTCTCAAGCATTTTTTTCTTATGTACGCATTTACAGTTTTACCAATGTTTTGCCAACCATCAGCTGATTATCTTCTAACTCATCGTGAGTTCTCTCTCTAGACTCTACCCATACTCCATACTAATATTAGGTCTATGATCGGCACGGTGGTGAATAGTGACATGAAACTGAAACATACTAATGATCGCCTTTGTTGAGCGTTTGCTTTTTAATTAGGTCTATAATATTGTATTATTTGTATTGTAAAGTAAACGGGGATTTTAAATTTTTTAAATTCTCACATTTCTTACGAACATTGAACTTAAGAATATGCAGTTAAAATTATAAAAAAAACAATAGATTAATTGTGCGAGTAGGAACTAATGAATTAAAAAATTAAATATATTAATAAGAAAAAGTTTACCTCGAGTAGAATTTGAACCTACGACATCTACTTTGCTAGAGTAGCGCTCTAACCAACTAAGCTATCGAGATACAAGCCCCAATCGATGTAAATTGTGTCTTTATGTATGTACAACTGATGTAAATTCTAAATGTAATGAGATTACAGTCAAATTACTTATATTAATGGAATGTGAGCAAGGATTCACACATACCTAAGCAACTTTACTCATGTTAAAATATTATAAAATATTTTAAAATATATTAAGTTTCCAGTAAAATCTAAAATGTGTTAAAGTATCAGGTCGAATCATAAGTAACTTCCGATGCAGCTAAGTAGAATCTATTGTTCGTATCTACCCGCTATGAGTTACCTTGACAACAAGTTTTCGTTTTCACCATATAAACGAGGCTTCAGTTAGTCTTTTGTCAACTGTTTTGTGTGATACACGTTACGTTAATCTGTTTTTTTAACCTCTGAAATGGAGAGTCAAACAGTACATATTCCTCATGTAAAGCTTTGGGAATTTAAACGGCAGTAGTGCTAAAGCGACAGCTGCAAAAATTTGCAGTGTATATGGTGAATGACTAATAACTGATCAGGCAGTTAGAAAATGGTTTATAAAATTCCGTTCTGGAAATACGACCTTAAAAGACGAACCGAAGGCGGGACCTCCTTCCGACTTTGACGACAACGTTTTAAAGGCAATATTGGAGCAAAATCCACATCATTCAACAAGAGGTATCGCAGAAAGGTTGAATATATCACAATCAACTGTTAACCGCCACCTGAAGAAATTAGGAAAGGTCTGCAAGTTAGGAGTATGGGTACCTCACAATCTCAGTAAACGGAATAAAGAAGATCGCATGCCAATCGCCACAAGTTTGCTCTCACGGGTAAAAATTGAGCCTCTTTTAAACAGGATTGTAATAGGCGATGAAAAGTGGGTTACCTATAACAATATAGTCCGCAAGAGACAATGGCTTGATAAGGATCAACCACCGCTACCAGAGCTGAAAGCAAACATCCATGGCAAAAAGATTTTATTGTGTGTGTGTGTGTGCGTGTGTGGTGGGATTGTCAAGGAATAATTCACCACGAGTTGTTGAAGTCAAATTTAACGATTCCTGCGGATAGATACGTTCAGCAGTTGCAAAGAGTGCAAGAGAAACTCGATGAAAAGCGTCCTGCACTCGACAATGCGCGACCACATACAACAAGAAAAATTTCTTGACCTTGGATGGTTTTACCACATCCACCTTACTCCCCGGATCTTCCACCGAAACACTACCACCTTTTCTGTTCCTTGCAAAACTTTTTGAATGGAAAAACCTTCAATTCTGAAAATAAAATCAGGCAGGCTGTCGAAAACTTCTTCCAGTCTAAACCAACCACATCTTACAAGGAAGGAATTGATAAACTGCCAGGAAGATGGGTGAAAGTGATAGATAATAGTGGTGAATACATAATAGATTAATATAATTATTTAATGAGAGCAAAATAAATGTCTGATAAAAAACGGAAGTTACGTATGACTCAAACTAAATATATTTTACATGTGAACTGATATATAGGTAGGTATAACGGAAATACTTAAGATTACACAACTCTGGTAACGTGTTCTTAAAATTGTATGTCTGGTTTGTAATATGGTTAACCAAACTACTTTTCTACTTTATGTGAGACAGAAGTAGTTAATAAAAGTACAATAGTACAATTAATTAGTTTTAAAGATCAGGAAACTAACCTAGAATTTTACGAATGGAGAATCTTAAAATTCTTGGAAATATTCATAATTAATTCATTTAATTAGTATAACTACAAACTATCTCTACCTTATTTAATTATTTCAATAATTTATTTAAATAAAATCTAACTGGAGCGTTAATTTATTTGTTTGGGAATGTTTAGGATTCACTTAACTAAGACTTTAATTGATCGTAAAACTGATAACATTTTGAAATATAAAAAAATGTTTCAAAAAAAAGATACTAATTTAAAGTTATTATATTACTTAATTAAATTAGTTTTTTTTTTAATGATCTGTATGCAAATTACGATTATTTTTTAACATAAACTTAGAAACTGTTGAGTTAATTTTGGTGTAATTATTTTTTATGTTACTTCATGGTTATAAAGTTTTAGAGGTTTTAATCTCTACTTCGACAAATTTCTGTGACCTGTGAATGTTCTACAAACTGGAACCCAATTCGTTTTTTAATAAATTTTGTTCATTAACGTTAAATTTTGCAATAAACAAGTCGGCGCGACCATGTGTGTAGAAAACCACATTGATTCTATTAAATAATTAACGGGGGTTTACTGTTAAACCTAATATCGATGGCATTTTTAATGTAGAATCCACAAGTGCAATTTGTTTTTTAATAAATTTGGCACATTAAAGTCAAATTTTGTAATAAATATGTTGGGGCGCTGCTGGACCTAGGTAAGAGCGCAGCTTGCTTGTGTAACTAATTAGCAGGGGTTTATCGAATTTCAAAATTGATATAAATAGTTTCAATGAAAATTCGAGTGTGCATTTAAGTATGTTAATTAAATTTTGTCCCTTAACATGAAGTACGGTAATTATTGGAAATGTACAGAATGACTGTAATGTATGCAGCTTATAGCAGATTTTGAAATTCTAATTATGTAATTGTAATTTTGCTCAAAAGTTACATTTCTTGGGTTCACATAAGATATCTTTTTTAGGTTTTTTTAATGGTGTATTTGAATTATACAATCTAAACGTTTCGATAACACTTACATTTATCTTCGTCAGTAGTAATATTTGTTAAAAATTGTTAAAGATGTTGTAAACAATTTTGTCAAAGTTGAAAATTTAAAAACTTTTAGATATCCAAAACCAACTAGGAGAAACATCGAATACCATTGAAATTTATTTAGGCAAAGTCTTATCAGAAAATAACTTAACAGAGAAAGTTGTGGCGTTTTGTGGCGACAACACCAACCGTAACTTTGGGGATTCATCTAGGCGAAGGAATTAACAATGCTTATGCAAAGTTAAAAACACATCTCCAAAAAACTATTATAGGCGTCGCATGCGAAGTTCATACAATACAAAACGCAATGAAATTAGCTGCTGATTGCTTACCTATAGACTTTGAAGTTATAATTGCAAAGTTACATTCATTGTTTTAGATTTATACAGTTAAGAGTGAAAACTCTTTATGAATTTGGTAAATAATCTGAAGCAGACGAGCAATTGCAAAGCTATAGCAAAACCAGATACCTTGCGTTTATGCCAGTCGTCGAACGTGTGCTAAAAATGTAACAGACGCTCGAGGATTATTTCTTGAGTATCGAAAATTTTGAAAAACTTTTTTGAAAATCCTAGCTCGGAATTATGGCTTTATTTTACACACGCCCAGTTTCCAATACAAATGGAAATAAACTTTGAAGTTTATTAGGAAAATTTCTGTAGAGGGCCTGAAAATAACAGTTCCATTTATTTCTAGTTACTTTACATAAAATATAATAATATTGACAAATATAACATTTGCAATATTTCTAACAACACTATATTAAAATGCTGGCAAAATTTCACAGTGTCCCTTTTACAATCTAGTAGTCTAGTAGGAAAGCGTTTTTGTTGGTTATTAGAAATCTCCAAAACGAGTTGTCAATACAAAAAGACTCAATACATACTACATGATGGCAAAAAAATCGTAAATTGATAATATATGTGATTGTTACTGGTATGAGTATGCATTATCAATATTTCTTTCTTATTAATTACATTTAATAATTTACTTTCAATAATGTGAGCGCTCCCACTTTGTCAAAGATGACCAATCTATAACCAGCATTTTAGATAATTATGGGTCACAATAAAATTTTGGACCGGCTCTTGTTAAGTGCAAGAAAAAAAAACAAGTTAGGGGGTACTAACTTGGGGTCAAGCTAGCCAGTCCACACGATGTTACAGGCCGAATACTCATTAGAGCATCGAGCCCGTAAAGGCAATTACGCGCACGGCATATCTCAGTGGTGTGGGCGGGGTTCTTACTTAATGGAAAACGTCATGAGCTAGATATTAAAATGGTCTTACAGGAAACCATAATGTTCACTCAAAAATAAAACCCTCTTCTCTACAAAAATTCTACTCCAAAAATATTTACGCAAAGTTCACCTAAATCTCAACAAAATCTTAAGGTTTATATAAAAGCCGCAAAATGCGGCAACAAAACAACTTGATCAAATATCTACAAAACCCTAAAATTTACTAATCGTCGATATCGGGAGGTAATAACTAAATTCGAGAAAATACACAGCTCATTCTCAAACAAGTAACAAACTGCTTAACTTTTCACAAATCCACGTAATAGACAGCTGATCAGATGATTTCTATTAAAATAACTTAAAAAAAAAGGTGCGACTACTCGCAACACCCTAGTATGCAAAATCAAACAGTTGTCCGGTCAACGATCGACTCACTACATAAGTACGTTACTTTATAGTCTAAAAATAGTGCCATTACCTAAATCAAAAAACAAACGCTCAATTCGAGAAATTCTCATTAGTCATTAGGTCAATGCGTTAAAGCTTACTGAAACTTCAAAAGATTACTTAAAAAAACTTGTATAACTTCAATAAAGTTTGATTACAACCTAAAAAACGGTTTAGTTTGATTACAAACTAAAAAACGGTAAATGGAAGTTGTCGCTGTAAAATTATTTAACTCGAAATTTCTCAATACAATAATTCAATTTACTACAAATCCTCAAAAATATCTAATCGTTCAGTGTATACTTTACGTCGGCATAATCGTAGGCTCAGAGGATGAAGTCACAACTCTCAATAATAAAACAGTTATAAACATTAACAATGGTCATATATTGGGATATTCACATATTAAATTTTAGTACATTTACACAAAAAACACTTTAAATTTCTCAGTCCTAAACAATAAACCTAAAACTAATAATCAAATTCAGTGGGCGCTTGCAAGGCCATATTATCAATAACTAGAATACCTTTTAATCAATATAACGGAAATAATAAGGATGTCGGTAACATAAATTTTGATATATTTTCGTGGTATAAACTTTGAATACACAACATTATACGGATAAAAAAAATTCATCATATGTGAATAAATATGCTTGTTTCTAAATTGCCTGAAGGGCTTTTCTACAATAATTTCCACGAGAGCAAGCAAATGCATCCTCCACATAAACACAAAAAAACACACTCTTTATTGTTATCACCAACAGAATAAAAATAAAAGCTTACCTTACGTATCAGTTACAGCAATTGAATACTTTCCTTCCTCTGGACTACAATAAGACTAGATCGTTCAGCTGGTCCACCAGGTACTGATTCGATAGCCGAATTTCTACGGTAACGTTCTCCAAATAATCTGTTACAAACTACAACTTCCTATTCATAATTACTCGAACTATATTTACGACAGTTAATTTAACCAAAAGCACACAAGTGCTAATTTATCGTGAATGAACAAATAATTAACCATACTGGCAATCGTGTGCTATTTCATATATTTCGTACACCTTTGGTATCGCATTATCTGCAACTAATTGCAGTAATTCTTTTTTAAACATGCTAGGTTCATAAGCTATGTTGTGCTTTATTAGAAAATTACATATTTCTTCCTTCTTAGATGAATTATTTGGAATTTTTTCTAGAGCTTTGGAATGATAACTAGCATTGTCCATTACAATTAAAGATGGTTCTTTTAAGTTTGCAAATAAATTATTTTCAAACCGTTTTGTAAATAACTCCGTACACAAATCTTCATGATAGTCTGCACTTTGTGACTGTAGAAAACAAAAGTGAGGCATCGAAAATAAATCACATAACTTTTTCTCTTTACAACATCAACTTCGGTGGATTTAGATTTCGCACGTTTTCTCCGCGTAGCTGGTGAATGTGGAGGTTTATTTTCTTTTTGGGCTTGTGTAACACTTTTTTATAGGACTGACTGTGTTTATATTAACCCCACATTCTTCAGGCGTGCGCTAAAAGTAGTCCTTCCAAGTATCATATTTTACACAATAATGTGCTACATACCTGCATAGTAGATTCAAATGGAACGAGTGTCCCTTGATTGTCACGTTCCAGTTCAAAATAAATAAGCACGTTAACTATGAGCTGCGCTTGAGATTTAAAGTGCTTATTACGTAACATATTTACAATTTTGTAAATTTGATATCAATTATGTAAAAATGTTACCAAATTACTGATAATTCACTATATAAGTTGTAGATAGGTTTGAAAAAAATGGTTTTTTTTTATCAAAAGTAAAACAAAAGCGTATAAACAATTATTTCAAAAAATGGCAGGAGTGACAGATGCTGCTTCGTAATCACGATACACGTTTTAGTGCGCTAATATGAATTGTACAGCAGATTTATGGTTTTATGGCCATCCTTCTCTAATACATGTAGTTGAGTGAGGAGAGAGAGAAATAAAAATATGTAATTTTATTATATACTTTTACATCGATGAGTCATACCCAACTTGATTTGAATCAAACTTTAGTAACCCTTTTCTCCTTATTTATCTTTTTCTTGGTCAAATATATTTTTTTATGTGATTCATGTGAATCATTGACTTATTTGTTTATATTCAACCCACATAACCTCGAAAACTATTCATTTTAGCGATAATGCTTATAATTACTTGTAACCTCTAAAAATCAATGCAGTGGTTCCACACGAATAAAATGTTCTTATGTCGTTCTGCTTTTTGGGCCAACCCTGTATAAAGGTTTTTACAATTTCTTTGTGAAAACTCTTATCATATGGCGAAAACAGTGTTTCCTTATTTAACTTGTAAAGCGCAAATCTACTTTAGTTTATCGCTGTCTCCCCTTCTATGAACACTCTTACCCGTTCTGCATAGATACAATGAACTTATAACATTTATGGACGTCAATAAAACCACAGCATGTATTTTTAGATATCGAGTACTACACGTTTGAATTAAAATAAGTTTAAAATTAAACATTGTTACATGTTTTAACATATGTTTAACGTCAGGTAAACAAAGTATAGTTCACCGCACTTGTTTTTGAATTAGAAGCATTGTAAATTTATACTCACAAACCCTTTTGCACGTGAAGTGCAAACTATTTGCGATTGGCGAGTTCTGGAGAACACAAGTTAAGCTAAAACAGCGGTTTTAGATTTTTGTTTAAGTAAAAAAATAGTTTAGAAAGTAAGAGAGATTAATAAATAATTACACTAACTTTTGTAACGTTGGGAACAGGCGCCGTAAGCACATTACAGAATATTTGTAGTTTCACATACAATGTTGACAAAAGTGTATAATCCTTTATTCATAATTATAAATACTTATCTTTTGGGTTTTAATTATTATCAAACGTTTCACGCCTTACTGACGACTATGTGTAATTGCTATCGATACGTATAAAGTTTGTAAAATTTATAGCTAAATACACCAAAACCCGAAAGATAAGTATATAATTACGTCTTTTACTCGTTTTGCTCACCTTGCAACATCAAGCAATATTGTGTTATACTTGCCATTTGATACATTAATTTGCTAGGTTTTCTGAGTAAATATAAATATGCTGGGACCATTTTGCAGTTTCGTTATAGGAAAGCGACTGCAAGTTCTCTTGACGGTTATGGGTTCTTAGCCATTCATTAGTGCAATAAGTTAATAGTATATAATAATTGTATATTTTTGTTACAATTTAGTAGTACCTCATTTTTTTTACAGATTTTACAGCTTATCCATTCGTTACCTCGTGGTCAGACCGTCATCAATAAAGGGTGCTATAACCTTTGGATTAGTAGTACGGATATATGAAGATCACAAACTATACGGTTGAAGCATCGGGCTATTTTTAGCGTAGTTCGTTGGTACGTAAAATCTTTCTTGATTTCTATAAATACTATTGAAGTATTAAGCAACTTGAAACTAATTTTTTCAAAGTTTTATATTGCATAATTTTAAAATAAAAAAAAGAAAATGTTTATAAATAGAATTACTATCTTAGGTATCTTAAATAGACCGAAATAAACAAGGGTATTACCAATTTCAGTATTAAGTTAATTGTATGTGCAGTTAAAGCTCATCAATGTCACTTCAAAGATTCTTTTATGGATTACTTGACGCCATTTAGGGCATTTTTGTTTTTATTCTAAAAATGTAATTTTTCTATCTCATGTTTTGATGCATCAATTAAAGGTTGAATTATTTAAATAGTTGTATAAACGCTGCACTCCATGTCACTGAAGCATAGTAAGTATCGTTTAGAAGGTACGCGAAATCTAAAAAATGTGGATAAAAAAATGATGATTTACTTAAATATTGAGAAAGTTATTTAGCCTCAAACATGTCTACAGTTTATCAGGAATGAATGAATGCATACGTTTCATTCACAAGTTAGAAAACGGCTGTAACCAATTCATCTTTAGTTCGAGATGCTTTCCGTTCCACTTCTATTTCAATAAGTCCGATAATCGGATTCAAGTCGAGAGAAGCCGCTGACCATACATTAATTTCGATTCTATTCTCTTCCAATCAATTTTTTGTATACTGGGAAATATGGCATCTAGCGTTGTTTTGTTGTCATCGCCAACCATCCGGATACGTATTTGCTTGAATGTGAAAACGATTTAAAGTGGTACAGACTATCTATTCTTCCATTGATAATACTCAGTTCGCTAGCACCACGTAGTGGAATTCCAAACGCTGGTATCTTCATATCTTGCTGTGTAGCCACTACGCATATAAGATTGACGAATGGTTTCCACGCTATGGAGAAAACCGCTTTGCCAAGTTTCGAAAACCTAGTCTGTGGCCCATCTGCAATAAAGCTCTCAAGCATGTCATCGTATCTTACGTGGTCTTCCAGAAACTTGGGTATGTTCCTAACCAACCCCGTTTCTTATGCGATTGAAAACGTCGATTTGCTCAATACCGTTAATCTGACAACTTCGGGAACTTCCCTAATATCATTTTCATACAATTGATGAACT
The DNA here is from genome assembly GCA_036346205.1 of Vesta saturnalis. Classification (NCBI taxonomy): domain Eukaryota; kingdom Metazoa; phylum Arthropoda; class Insecta; order Coleoptera; family Lampyridae; genus Vesta; species Vesta saturnalis. The sequence continues at coordinate 443,160 of JARFJB010002548.1, read as the reverse complement.
AAACGTCTTTTTTCTATCTGCATCATTATATCATGTTGCTAGTCTTTAAACCTTTAAAATGGCAGAATGATATTTTATTGCAGAAATCAACTTAGCTGGACCTATCATAAAATTTCTCTTATGAAACAACGTTTTAATATAGAGCAAAAATGAAGATTTCATATACTTTCTAGACGTACTATAGTATACTACTGGAGCACATATTGTAGGCTTAAAAAAATTTTGACAGACAGGCTGTCGTAGAAAACCCTAACTAAACTCGTATGCTGTAGGCTGCCAAAAACAAGTACAAAATAGTATGAAATTCTGTATTACGTTCACGAATGAAACAGAAACTCGTACAACACACATACCTATTTACATATAGGGTGTCATTAGAGTAAAGGCGAATAATTTTTTCGGTCAATTTTACAAAAAAAAAAAATTATTACACAAAAATGTGTAGTTACAAGGGGCCACCTTTAAAAATTGTGTGTACTTTATAGGATTTCCCATTAAGGTTTGGAAAGTAAACATTTTTTTAACGGGATACCCTATATTTTTCTCAATACAATTTCTAGACATTTTCCTGGTTTCAAAAATATAAGAATAAGTGGGGTGTATAATACCTAGTACTACTTTTGCGTAATAAACCTAATTGATAGTAATATTTTTTCATCTGTAAAATTCAAAATTTTACCAAACAAAAAATTCTACGTCTGTCGAGGTAGACCCCCCCCCCCCACCTTGTAAAAATAAAAAACAAATACATGAAAATTACTAGCTATTTATGAGCTTTTATATTCCGCGAATTAAAAAATTACAATATGTATTTTAAGAGCTCTTAAATCAAACAACGTTTACCTCCAAAAGAGTTATCTTTTCAATTTTAGTGTATTTCTCACTTGAGTTAAATTATTTGAAGGGCTGTTTTGGATTTTTATTCGTCTTTAACAACTAAAGTGTTAGGTTATGTTAAGTGTTTACATTGACATTGTAAAATTTTGACACTGTTACCAATCCGATAACAATACAGTTTTCGTATACTAATGAGCCACATTTCGATACGCAAATGACGTCACTCGCGTATCGTAATTAAAGCATTATGAACGCAAAATAGAAAAAAGTTCATAAATAGCTGGCAATTTTCATGTACTTGTTTTTTTATTTTTACAGCGGGGGGCGACCGACGTAAAAATTCCTTGCTTTTCTACGCTTCCCAGACAGTTTTTATTACGGTTCCAAAGTAAATTTCATAGTAATGTAGGTTACATTACTTGCTATATTTAAATAAACAAATAAATTGCCAGTATATGTAATACATTTCGCTTAAATCGACAATAAAATAATATCATTTTATTATTATACATTATGTAATAAAAACAAATTCTTTCAACTATATAGTAAGTTATGCAAAATCACCACATTGCTTGCTCGATGTCTCGTATGGCGCCTTTTAATGGGACGAATTGCTCATGAATAAAGGTTTACTTTTGACCTAATGGGAGTCATCAGATGAAAGTCAAAACAGTTTTATAAAACCACAATATTTATTTCTTGCTCATCAAGGAAAAACATTTGGTCTTTTTCACAACAAAACTGGAGTATAAGGTGAAATTTTTTTTGATCCAAAATAATGACAAATATCTTAAAATTTATTTCTTTTCCATCGGGACAATACGATATAAGTCTATAAATAAAAAAATTGGATATTATATTTGATTTAAAATATCAAAACAAATTGATTTATAAATAAAGATTACGCATACCATAGATCGACAACAATGTGAAACTATAACACAATATAATACAATATATATTTATTATTCAATAATCGATATTTTACAAAACTGTATTTTATCGACATTCCTCCAGGTGTACAATCAACGCCCTGTAGAAATGCTTACATTCCTGAATCATTAACAATGCTCCTTAACTAGGGTAGGGAAGAGGCTCGCGAGCTCCGGGGTAGTGGGAAACCCTGTGCAAATAATCCTGAGTGAAATAAAAAACACGCTGCTCCGCTTAACTCCTCCCTCATCTTGCCTATGTTAAGATGTTGGAGTCGTCGCCGAGGCGGCGGCTCGCTGATCTGTACTCGGGCTACTCCCTCGTCCCTTAATTAAGGACACCGCAGGTGCCTGTGTACGAGCTATTCCCGTACCCGTCCTATGTTGTGTGTTATCTAAGATGCGGCAATCGTATCTGTGCGTAAGCTAATCCTACGCCCGTTCCTACCTTCTTATCTTTAACTAAGCTACCTAGTGGCAGCTGTCCGCCGGATAATCCTGCGGCCGCCTATTCCTAATTTAAGAATTACTCTAAACCTGCTCAAATGCAGGTTGTGAAGCGGGCTGCCCGCTTCCCACCCTTACGTTCCTTATCTGAAGGCGCCACATGACACCTGTACGCGGCCTAACCCGCGCCCTTTCTATGCTTCTTAACTTAATCAAATTGGGGTCCGAGCGGCGGCTCTTCCGTCGCCCCGTGCCTACTTTTTAAATCTATGTTAGGAAATATTTAAGAATCGTGGGTTTCCGAACGTAGCCGGCGGCCCAGTCATCTGTGCACGAGTGATGCCCGTGCCCTCTACTTTAATTAATATTAAGCATTAATTCTAAGTAAGTCGCCCTTGTTCCACGTAGTGGTGAGGGATGGCTGTACGCGAGCGCAACTCGCATCCGTATCCTTACCCTTATTCTACTTAAGACTTTCTTCTCCCCAGAGTTGGAGCGGGGGAAAAGGAAAATCTGTGCAACGGTGAAGCCTTCGTCCATTTTACTTATTTAATCTACGTTCTTAAAATCTACTTTCTTAACTAGGATACCCCCGATTTTCGCCGAAACTACAAAATCAAAGGTATCATACACGAACCACGCCCGTGTTCGTTTACGCTAACTAAGAACACTGTACTTTCAGTGGCAGGCAATCGAAAGGAATGTGTCTGTGCACGACTGGTGTCGTACCCGATCCCTACTCCCTAAGATACCGACGGTCTCAGTGATCCGAGAGCGGCGGAATCTGTGCACGGGTGAGGCCCGTGCCCTAGAAAACTTCACCGGCTACAGTCGACGTCCGCGATTCCTGTGCGCGAGTGAGGCTCGCGTCCTCGAAAGTTACCTTTGAGGGTCCGCGTTCGCCGGATACAGTCGGCGACCGCGGTCCCTGTGTACGAGTGATACCCGCACCCTTACACGCTTATGTACTAAGACCTCGCCCTTTCCGGCGTCGCCGGAACGGGCGTCGCCTGTGCGCGAGTGAAGCTTGCGCCCTCGACCCTACTTATCTAAGTCGACGCTTTTCCCTTAAAGGAAATGCATCGGCTGTACGCAAGTGAAGCTTGCGTTCGCTCAAACCTACTCAAGCACTAGCACTTTTCCGTCATTTTCGCAAGATAAACACTGTCACTCGCGATCACTAGCACTTGCACTAACACCGTCGCCCCCATGTCGTTCTGACTCCGTGGCTGCTCCGGTGATCCTTATCCGGTACTCCTTCCCGTCGATTTGCTGCCCTCGAAAGACCGGCGGCCTACAATAAAAAACTTGACAACTTCCACTTGACCCGAAACGATGGCGTGGATGGAACTTTGTTCGCTCGTCGTTTCCTTACGGGCGACATCCGGTAGACGCAAGGGTCGCGCCGTCCCGCGACTTCTGTAATACTTAGCTTTCCACCATCGAGAAAATTGGTTTTGGCCATTTTCTAAATAAGATTGGTACACAAAGATTTTGGACATTTCCGGTCCCAAAAGAATCTCAATATGATAAATCCATAAAAGGTCTTACACGTCACAGGTTCCAAATGATGTGCAACGCTTTGAAACCATACAATTTTGTTCTTGTTCATTGAGCGAATAATTTTTACCATTTTTCTAATGTACCTGGTGTATAAAGATTTTGGACATTAAAAGATGACTAACACGGTAAAATTATAAAATTTTCGCTGTCGACAGTTCGTTCCATTAAAGCGAACGCCGTTCAATCCACGAAAAGGGCGATGGCAACAATATTCTGGAGTTGTAAGGCTATTTTACTCATTTACTGTAAGAGAGCAATGCAACTGTCAGCAACACATATGTAACCTTGTTGCATACAGTGAGGAACAGTATTCGTGCGGAACGTCCAGGAAAATTGGCAACAAGTGTTTGATCGCGACAATACACCTGTCCATACTGCCGCCATTACAAAGACTTTCATCCACGCATGCAGCTTTGAAGTGTAAAATGCGCCAGATAGTCCGTACATAGCTCCTACCGATTATTCTGAACGATAAAAAGTTTCCATCATTTTGAAGTAAAAACTATTATTTCTACAAGTATATAGAATTGTTAATTGGTCGTTATATTACAGTTATTTGTATCACTAGACACAAAGAAACAAATTGTTTTGTGACGTTATTGATTCAAAATATTTCTGGAAATTTGTTTGGTAACTCCATCATATTGTTAGTTATGTTGGCAGCACTGAACATCCACGTGTCAAACGGCTTTAATATGTATGGCAGCTATTAGCAAATGTTCGTGTATGAAAAATCGGTAATGACAAACTAGAAAATTTGACGGTCAACTAAAAATACCCTACAACTAAGTCATTTATTTTCTGCTTAAAATTTGAGTGAACTGAACATGGATTAAAAACCAAAAAATAATATTTTAACTAATATTAATTAATAACTAAAAAAAAGTACACAACGAATATTAGCTAAAATTTATCGATTCTCTACGTAGAGCCCATTGTTGAATATACATTTACGGATATTAGCTCTTAATGTGCTATTAATTGCATTAAAAATGAATTCAGGATGATCTCTGTTTAATTGAAATATTTCGTTTTCTAATCTTTCTCTTATGATTTCCAAATTTTCGGGTCTATTGTACGTTTTGTTTTTAAGGTATCCCCAGAAAAATACGCCCAAAGGATTAGCTGGCTATCTAAGAAATCCTTGTCTGTCTATCCAGAAGTTATATTTATCGTTTAAGTAACAGTAACAGTATCGTTCAGTAACAGGTACAATATTATGAGGCGGTGCTCCGTCCTGCTGCCATATAGGGTTTTCATATTCAATAACGGGAATATCAACAATAAACAATGTTCTATTCATTTCGAAGAAAATTAAAATATCTTTGGGAGTTCAAAATTCCAACATAAAAAATCGGTCCAATGATTTTATATCGTCGCATACCACATTTATTGATCTACGTCCCTGTGTTCTGACAGCTTGAATATTGTGCGGATTTTCTTTGGCGCAAAAGTGTTTGTTTTATGCCTGTTGAACATACCCGCCGTAGTAAAACTTGCCTCGTCCGAAAAAACGTCCCCATCCTCCAGAATATATTGCCAAATTTCCTGACAATAATCTAAACGTTACCTCTTATTATCTTCGTTTAAACCCTGTACGGTAAGAAATTTATAGGGATGGTATTTGTAAAAGCGTAAAGTTCTATAAATTTTGTTCAACGATGTGTTGAAATAATTTACTGCATCTCTCAGGATTGTCTAAAAAAATTAAAGCAGTTCTTATATTCAAATAAAGAACATGTTACGAATACCTTCAAAGTAAAGTAAAATATTAAGATCATCGTCAGCATTTCTTGACACAGTTCTATTTTTTTGGTTAACACTTTTCCTTTCTCCAAAATGTTTACCAATATTTTTCACGATGTTTGCAGGTGGGGCACTCCTTCTGGGATAAATTCGGTGATATTCATTTCTAATTCTCAAAACGTTATTCTCGTTAGAGTAATACAACTTTATTATCTCATATTATCATCGCCAGGAGTCTTTCCCGCTACGTCATCACATACAATCGTATGATGTAATATGAAAACATGAGGCACAATTATTTTCGTTATAATATATTCTGATTAGAAAATATACCCCGCCGGCAGCATTTAAAGCTGCAGAATTCCAAAACACAATTACTTATTTATTGTGATTTATTTTGTAAAAATGATAATGGTTGAATAACAATATCCTGTAAATGGAGGTTATGTAGTATTAGACAAATGAGAATTAACATTCATATGCATATAAAACAAATTGATTTCGCGTTTATAGGTTTACTCTTTCTACTACATTTGCTTATTCAATACCGTATGTCGATTTCGTCAAATGCACTACGAATGTTCACCATCCTTATTTAATTCACTGTTTTATATGAGAAAGCAGTATAAACGAAATGGATAGCTTAATTCATAAATTAATGACGCAGCCATAAACACTCCTGGGAAGAATAATATTTCACTTCTTTCAAATAACCCATTTTAAAGTTTTAAAGTTCTAACTTCGATTAAAAATTGAAGGTTCGATTTAATTAGTCATTGACAATATCATAATGTCAAACATTAATTTTTCCATGGATACAAATAATTTAAATCTACGGTGTTCTTTAATTTAAAAATTGGCTGGACGAAATGTTAACATATTATATATTTTTGAAATCAGCTTAAAAACATATATTTAATTATTGAATCCGTTTAAAAAAAAATGTAGTTGGGTTCATTTTTCCATCAGATAGGTACCTATTTGAAAGAAAGATTGATAGTCCTAAAAGATAATATAATTAGAATCCTACAACTTTTGCATTTAAATAATAAACCCTGTAGGTGAATGTCAAAATATAATAGAACACTCTGTACACAAAATTTAATTGTTACGTCGCTTTATTTATATTGTAAGATTGTACTGCTGCTCATGCAGCATAGTTTTTGTTTTAGTTACCCTTGATTTACAATTCATAATTGTGACGATTTATAGGATTGTGTTGTCAACCTCCAGTGACGTACCGTAAACGTACGCATTTTTTAAATATTTTTTGTAATTTACTTCCATTTTGATTCTTCAATAGACATATTAACAAGCGTCACGTCATCATCTCCGATGTCATTATAACCATTAATTCAAGAAACATTTTATGAAAATTTTTAGGTTGGCAAAGTTTGATCCGGAATTATGTCATACATACATGTCACTCTTACAAAGAGCAGATTTTTACGTATATGTTACACAATAGTAGTACACCGGCACCTTTGGCCGCCATCTTGGATTTTCTGGGAAAACCCACTTTTTACACGCCCACGTGGAGACCGCATTTTCCACCCTTATTTTTACTCGCTTACGTGTAGGACGTATTTTTTCACCCTATTTTTACACACCCACGTGTGAGACCGTGTTTTCAACCCTTTCTTTTCGAAGGCCCTTTTTCAACCCTTATTTTTGCACATCAACGTGTGAGACCGGATTTTTCACCCTATTTTTGCACATCCACGTGTGAGACCGTGTTTTCAACCCTAATTATTTTTACTCGCTTACATGAGGGACCGTATTATCCTTATTTTTATTATTTCTTTTGGGGAGTCTTATGGCTGTATTAAGGACCTTTTTGACAGCCAGGACTTTTGCTAACGTGAGGGGTTGGTCCTGGTCTTGGCTTGTATTGTAGGGGTGGGGCTGTATGTAGAGCTAGGGTTGGAACTTAGGGCTGGTCTAAGGATAAGTCTTAGAGTTTGGTCTTGGTGGTGGAGCTAGGGTTTAGAACTGTATTTAAGGGTAGGGCTGTATGTAGAGCTGAGGATAAGTCTTAGGGTTATTTCTGATGGTATTAAGGTCCTTCTGATAGTTTAGCCCCGGAGGCTGGGCAGACACATACGCATACAATAATTGCATAATTAATAAGATATTATTATTTAGTCTATTGCTTTAAAAGGGTTAATCGCTATTGGAGAAAACGTTTCTAATAAGGAGATGAGATAAGCAGATAGGATTAATCATGCGTGGGGGAAATTTGAATGACAGTAAAATTTAATTATAGAACACTTATTTTTATAGTAATAATTTAAAAAAAAAAAATCCTCAGTGAACTATAAAAAATTACTGACACTCCTAATGAAACAAAAAACATTTTTATTAAGTTAATTAATCACATTAACAGTTTGTGTTTTTTCTAAAACGCATATTAAAAAACATAGTTTACCTGCATTGAAATAATATCCATCCGTCCGCTAAGAATGTTGTACGCTTTAATATTTTTTAAAGAAACTTAATGCTTAGATGTTAACTGTAATTAAAAAATCTGTAAATAAATAAAAGGGTTAACACCACACTTACCAGATCTGTAACGTTTTAAGGCACTGAGTGAAGTTACTGTTTTGTGCTGCATGTCAAACTAAAGAACAACTTTCTAGATTGTGTAAAAAACCACCTTAGAGTGTAAAATATACAAATAACCTCATTGTCTTTATTGCACTTACAGCAACATGCATTTACCTTTCTCTTAAAATAAAATTGTTTTGAAAAAATATTCATATTGTACACAAATTGTTTTTATAAAAACCATATTAAGTTTTTGGAATGTTTAAAATATGTAGTAAGAAATCACTGCTCACGTTTACTAATTACCGTGTAATTATATAATTCTATTTAATTTAATAGCCTCAAAACCAATATAATATAAATAATTTCTTTTAAAAACACTAAATAATAAATTTTACAACACGATATAAAAACACACAAGCCGAATTAAAAGAAAAAAACAGTAGGTATTACGCAATTCTTAAATAAAACAATTAAGGTACTAAAAATATTTTTATTTATCAGAATTGAATGATCGGGTAACAGACATTAAACAATATTTTAATTATCTCATCATTTAGAAATAAACATGTAGTGAAAAACTTATTTACAAAATCAATCATTGATAAACTATTTAATCTAAAATACAGAAACACTAAGACATAAAATCCACATACATCCGAATGATAATCCTGCAGAATTTTTTTATTGTATACGAAACATCGGGAATTCTTCTCTAGGAAATGTAAATGATATCCTTGCGGTGCTCGTCCAAAGGAATCAAAATACTCCCCGTTACCATTCTCGTCAATGTAGATAGCGGTCCAATGCTGACCTGGCTTGTTTGCAGGATCCGTGTTTACGATAATTGCACACGGTCGAGGTGCGTGTTTCGGTAATTGATTAGAAGCACATACAAGCCGAAACACATTCTTCTTGTGGCTGTGGATCGATTTCAAGCATCTCAACACTTGTACCGCATACATCTTTGGAATTGGTATGTGTCCAGTCTTGTAGTAGTAATGCGTTTTCCAGCGCACACATAGGCTCAGTAATGTTATGGCTTAAACAGCTATATGCTTTTGCTTCCTTTTTCAACTGTTTAATCGACGGACAACCACTCTCCTCCAGGTTTACTATTGGTTTGTTAAGAAACCTTAAAAACTGTTGTTTTTCACTACCCTTAACGTGAATCTTGTTAAATGGGCGCAACACTCTCAACAGCTCCTCACGGAAATTATTGTAATGTACATGACCCCACCACCATTTTAATCCATGATAATTATCTTCCATAAATTTTATCTGTCGTGACATGGATCCTGATATAAAGTAGCCTCGTGGTGGTTTTATCAGCATCAACGATAAACGACCCTGATCTGTAACCACGGCAATTTCTTTAGGTATGAATTCATTGTTAACACCACTAAACCCTTGCATGTCCAAGTATGCGTCCATCTTCTATCGGCTGCTGCTGTACACTGAAGCTTGCAGGTTAGAGTTACCACTTTTAACAGCTAAAATCCACAACGACATTCCGATGTTTATCGATCTCGACCACATTATCGAATTCTGCATACACCAAGCAGTTAACGGTTACGGTGAGCGCTTCTTCAAACCCGACTTCCAGCCGAAGGGACCCGTTTCTAACTAAATTCCAGTGCGTGCTAGCGTTTGCAGACAGGTCAGGTGTTAGGTCAAAGGCCATTAAACAGTAGCCGTTGGGATAATCACTTCTTGATATATCGTTACCTTCATTCAAAAAATGAATACCCGTACCAGAGAATAAGGTGTGGTAAGCTCTTACGTATAAACCATTAGCTGTAAAGTCCGGTTGTAAGGCCTTCGAAGGAATTTGTTGTCCGTCAATATATAATGACATGTAGTTAATATTGCAGTGATGAAAATTGAACGGGTTTGAGGGGTAGTCACCGTTGAAGGCTTTATTTGCTACAAAGCCTACGATGCATCGTTTAGGTAACTGACCCAGGAAAACATTATCCAATGATTTTCGCTGTATACCTGCAGGTATAGTTAACACTTTTACGTCGGTCCTTGTAACAGGATATTTTGCGGCTGTTGTTTCTAAAGCTTTAGCGTGCGCTATTAGAATAGTTGGATTGATTCGCATACGTCTCACCAGTAAACTAGCGTCTATAATTCGCGTCTTGTAATTTGAAGCGTGTGCCGCCATTAGACTAAAGGTATCTCTTGATCGTACAAATTTAGTCTTTAACTCAACACCACTTATGAGAAATTTTCTTGATTAAATAAATCCGAGTGCACGTGACCAATCATCTCTATCTGTTTACCGGTAGCCGCAAGTGCTTGACGTTTCGAGAAACCGTTATTAGCGTTTCCCAACGTATTCATCTGTCCAGCTGTATCATTGTGCCATAAGGTACATCCTAGATGTGAACTCTTGGCCTCCTTTCCATAATTTAGTAGCGTTTCGATATATGAACGGTAGGCGTAGGTGTTGTTTGGTTGTGACACCATCTTCTGATTTAAATAAACCTCCACCTGTGAGAAAAGCGAATGCATCCAATTGTTTACCGGTGCTACAACATCAGCGTCTGTAAGAGCTGTATCATCATGTTTTAGAACTTTAGCTGTAATGTACAGCATAGTCTGGCTTAAATCTATATAATCATTTCCATTTCCGGGGACTACAAATTCTATTGGGGCGTCATCACTCAGAGCTGATAAGGGCTTGTAAAATATCCATTCACCACTTTCGATACTTGTCTGCGTCGCTGGTAAAGCGAACAAATCCAATTCGGACTTGACGCATTCACACGATTGAGCATGTAGAAAAGCCATTATCTTGAAAATATATCGTCGTAAGCAAGCTTCTTCTTAGCAGCGGCTCTCAGTTGAGACTAATTATTATCAGACAGACGTACTCTTTTATAACCCGAACCATCCATCATTTTATCGATTTTCTCGTCGGCTTTACGCTTAAGGTTTCTACCTGCCTCGTGAAATCTTTCTTGAAACGAATCCTTAATAGGTCGATCCTCTATGACGTCACCAAGAATATTAGTACCTGTCCTAAGAGCTTCTTTACCAATAGCCTTTGCGCCACTTAAATAACGGTATTATACTTCTAAATATACCGCCTAACCAGCTCCCTATCCCATGACCGCGTTGATAGGGCACACCTCTGTAAATAGAGCCGATACCGTTACCGGCCTGATTCATGTAATATTGCTGATAAGGGCAAACCATTATTGTACTTTCTTAAAGTGTAGCTTCAGGCACGACGTTCCAAACTCAAATGGCATTGCAGCACCTGTATCTGTTTTTATATTAATCTCGATGTTTTCAAATTCACGCGTCATTACCGGTATGTAGTGTGCAGGCGAGAAACCACATCTTTATGACCACCGTAAGCATAGTTTTCTGAAGTAATATTTATTATACGCATAAGCGGAGATAAAACATCACCCACAACTTGCGGTTCAACGATGTCGCAATAAACAAACATCTGAGTTGGTAAGCCTATCCATATACTAGCGGGGTGAGGGGGTATTGGTTCCATGGCTATGTTCTGATACGGTCGATAACCCAATTGTAAGGCTAGACGTTGTGAGAATCCGAATAGCGAGAGCCGAGTTTTTAATTTCGTAGTGACGCGTTTAGTTAGATTATGATACTCGATTGTTAGCAATTTACTTATTAGTACATGGTCATTTAGCTCGCTGATAATTTCTTCTATGCTGGCGTAATTTCCCGAAGCGAATCGTATCACGTACCAGCCATCTTCAATATAAATGATCTTCTCGTTGTCGAGTTGAAAATATTCTGCAGCCTTTTTTAATATCGCTTCTAACATGTTCTCGTCGTCAGGTGGCTCTGTTCTATAATAAATTAAATTATCTGTTGCACTTACAGCGGCAAAAGAACATGGGTACTGAATTTCCGATATCCCTACAACCCACGAACCCGTTAATCTTATTCGTTTTGGCAGTTGCGTAATAAAACTTGACGTCATATTACCCGGAAAATACGTCATAGAGCTATTACTCAATAAGGTGAGATAAAATTCCATTTTTTATATATCTCTCAGCTGCGAAGCTAACACCCAGTTATTAAATTTGTCACTGTATCCACGCCACTTGACTAGGTATTGTTTATTTCGCCCACGGCCCTTCTCAGCTAGAATCTTATCGACTTTGAATAGAGTATCTTTATCAACCGTAACAACTTGCAATTCTTCTTCGTAAAAGGTGCCCTCAACAGGATCGTTATTAAGATCGATTATTCTATAAACTGGTGGTCTTCTTTTTATCACCGCACTAATTGTAAAACTTCCTCGCTCCAATTCGTTTCATATCCCTTCTCAAAGGTGTACTTAGTTCTGGCGATTCTGACGTGCTCACCGACTTTATATTTAGGATGGCGTACTGGACCTAAACCTTTCGCGTACAGGTTATTCCACACTTCCAAAATGTTTTTATCGTTTACTGCCGCGGGGGCCATCTTTATACTTGAATGAGGACTATTGTTGTAGGCAGTCACAAGTCTTTCGAGCACATCAATATATCTGTAGGAATTTTGTAAGTGAAATAACGCCACATCTTTGTTTTCAATGTTTTATTAAATCTTTCAACTACAGATGCTTTTACATCAGGGTTATTTGTTACATAGAAATTGATATTTTGTTTCTTGAAAAAGTTTTGTACACTGCTCGCCACAAACTCTTTGCCTTTATCCGTCTGTAGATTTGCCGGAGTATTGTCGCAATCCTTAAGAATATCCGCGAATGCTTTAATTACAGATGAAGCTGTCTTCGTTTTAAGTGCTCTCGCCCATGCCCTCTTGCTAAATACATCAATTACCGTTAGTATGTAGTTGTATCCGCTATTGTGTTCACTTAAAGTCCGCATATCACAAAGATCCGCCTGCCACAATTCGTAAAGGTTACTCACAATATATTTATTTCGTGGAAACTTTTTCTGACCGGTTTATGTACCGTATAAGCTTCCTGTGTCCGCAACCAGTTTTTTACTTCACCATATCTACCCTTTACAGCATTAGTTAAAGGTGTTATACCAGCGAACCCTGCTGGGTGGGAGGGATCATAGTATACAGCATCCATGTTATGAACGCCACGAATCCCAATCTAGCGAAAGTCCTCTTCTTCTTTGAGAGATTCTTCTCGGAGTTTCCCGCGTTTCACTATCAGCATCGTAATTCTCACCTATAGTTGTGAGGGTCCGTTCAACGTTGGGTAATACAGAAACATCATACCTTTGCGTATCTCCGATAAACGCTCGAGGTATATTTATCTCTTTAATGTACGTCGCAAACTGACGCCAACCGCGCGGATTTGTGGTTTTCGTTTTCTTAACGTTTCGTGAACCAGATCGATAATGTTGGATGTGGTATGATCTCGCCTTTTATTGTGACAGTGCCCTTTTATCTCAAAAACCTCGCTGTTCGTATTCAGTATATGTAACAAATTCGTGCCTTTTCTTTTATATGAAGGCGGAAGCGTTGATACTATCTCGTCGTCTGTCAGACCTTTGCGTTGCGGTAAATCTCTAATATCATCAGCAGCAGCGTCACCGGTTATTGTTATACTGGTAGGCTGACGTAACTGATTGGAAAAGTGTAGATACCTTTGAAGAACTTGGTTGTACTGCTGCCATTTGTCATGATCGGTCATTTTAGTTTTTAAAACTTTATCCATATCGTTACCCAGCTGCGTTAAAATGTTGTTTTGTGTAACATCTGGTGTCTGTAAGCGCTGTATAAAGTCCATCGGTAGAATAATCATCTTCTTCACAATGTGGTCCATGGTTATTGAAACAGATTACCCAGAATTCCGCCGAGTAATGGTCCTAACAGTAGTGGTAGAAATGCACCACCTTTCTGTACAAGAAACTGTTTCTTCTTTTTTATAGATTCGCCTCGCTGTGCCAGGCGTCTTAAAGTGTGCTTATGTTGAGAGAGTCGCTGCTTCTGATCAACTAACAGAGGTACACGACCTTTTAAAATGTTATGTGCACACTCGCAAATACACTGTACCTGCTTACTATCCAAACACTTCAATAAAGCGTCACGTTGACTTTTACTTAATCTGGCTAATGCATGTAGGATATCAGTGTTCTCGATTAAGACGTCAGCCATCATATATGATGTAATCTTTATGACTGTGAGACTTAAACCCTTTTTTCGCTATATATACCTGGCAGATACCCTGAGGCCCGAATATATTTGTTCTATAACGTAGCACATCCGGTGTATTCTGTTTTAAATCGAACAATAAATACCCGTGCGGACTTGAGGTAGCATCTTGGTATGCGGCTTCTAAAAATTTTGGGTTGTCTGGCGAAATCTGTCTTGCTAAATGCTGTATCTGTGCTCTGTCACGTGGGTTCTTGAACAAAATTATGTAATGTGCGTTGAGAGAAATATCCCGCTGTCCACGTCCTTGATGAAATATGTTCTGCGTTAAGAAAAACACACTTAGATTTCGATGATGACAGCCTTTTGTAAAAATATCAACCACAGAGCCGTTAGTTTCACGCATTAGATCGTCAATTATTATTAAGACAGGTTTTTCCCCGTCAAACTGTTCCATATCAGGTAAACCCTTTTGAAACTCTACAGAGAGATCTTTAAATAAAGGCTGCCACTCACTGTAAAACCAGATAATTTTTTCAAAACCTGTATCGCAAGCGGTTTCGATATTTTTTAGAAAATCAACGATAAAATACGATTTCCCACATCCCGACGGACCTGCAACTATAGCTGAAAAGGGGTGCTTAAACTGACCTTCCATCTTGAATCGCTAAAACGATACTAACAGATACTCCACCAAGAGCTTCGTTTAAATAGACAAATGCCTTGCGGGCTAATAATTGTGTTTGTGAGTTTCCGTGTCTGTGGTTGTGTGAAGCGAGAGAATCGAGAGAGAGAAAGAGAGAGAGAGAGAGAGAGAGAGAGAGAGAGAGAGAGAGAGAGAGAGAAGAGAGAGAGAGAGAGAGAGAGAGAGAGCGTGTCTTACAAGATATAATTTAAAAGAGTACAATTGCCTAACCTCCGGGGCTAAACTATCAGAAGGACCTTAATACCATCAGAAATAACCCTAAGACTTATCCCTAGACCAGCCCCAAGCTCCAACCCTAGCTCAACCACCAAGGCCTGACTCCAACCCTAGCTCCACCACCAAGACCAAACTCTAAGACTTATCCTTAGACCAGCCCTAAGTTCCAACCCTAGCTCTACATACAGCCCCACCCCTAAAATACAAGCCAAGACCAGGACCAACCCCTCACGTTAGCAAAAGTCCTGGCTGTCAAAAAGGTCCTTAATACAGCCATAAGACTCCCCAAAAGAAATAATAAAAATAAGGATAATACGGTCCCTCATGTAAGCGAGTAAAAATAATTAGGGTTGAAAACACGGTCTCACACGTGGATGTGCAAAAATAGGGGTGAAAAATCCGGTCTCACACGTTGATGTGCAAAAATAAGGATGGAAAATCCGGTCTCACACGTGGGTATATAAAAATAAGGGTTGAAAACCCGGTCTCACATGTGGATGTGCAAAAATAGGGGTGAAAAAACACGTCCTACACGTAAGCGTGTAAAAATAAGGGTGAAAAAACCGGTCCCCCACGTGGGCGGGCTTGTGACGTCAAAATCCAAGATGGCGGCGACAGGTGCCGGGTACTACTCACAATATCCTTAAAAATCAGTCATCAATACTCGCAGACACTTCCCGTTGGCAGTATCTTACAGACGCTTTAAAGTTCTCAAAAAAAATTACTTAATCTCACTTACAGTCTGAAGCTCCATTTTTATATATGTTAGCCAGACAACTATATTCAAACGCTTTACAACCAGACAAACTGATCCAAGGGGCCAAACATCCCCTACACCCAATTGTAATGCCGCTGTGAGTATGAGCGAGAGGGTATTATCCCTGCGCATAAGCGTGAGTGAGACATATATGAGTGTTATATTGCCCGCTCTCTCTCTCTCTTATGTTTTACTCTTGCCGATTATAAGTGCATGCGTGTGTGTAGCGTGTCTAATCGAAGCTGTAAATAATATTTAAATAAAAAAAATTAATACCTACCAATATTTTATACTTGTTTCATTTAATAGAGAATTAATTGTTATTAGTTAAAAAAATCAGTTCATAATTTAACAATCAGATAAATAATTAAAGGTTAACTTTTAAAAAAGTGCTCGTCTGACCACAATAATTCTAAAATGTACAAGCTGTTTTAATAATTTCGAGTAAACTTCAATTTTTTTTAATAGCTTTGCAAAAGTATTAATAAATTCATTAAATAACAGCAGTTATTTAAAATAATTTTTTATTGATAATTATTAATCTTTCAAACAACTATAATAAAGCTTACAAACAATTTTTTCAAATAATTATTTATTGGTAATTAATCTTATAAGTATTTTACTGGCTTCTAATCTTCATTTTCATCATCGTTGAAATTAGATGTAGATTTTAAGGCGAATAATGCCAAAGTAATAGTTGTTAATTATTGGTAGGTATTAATTTTTTTTATTTAAATATTATTTGCAGCTTCGATTAGACACGCTACACACACGCATGCACTTATAGTCGACAAGAGTAAACCGTAAGAGAGAGAGAGCGAGCAATATAACACTCATATATGTCTCACTCACGCTTATGCGCACGGATAATGCCCTCTCGCTCATACTCACAGCAGCATTACAATTGGGTGTCGGGGATGTTTGGTCCCTTGGATCGGTTTGTCTGGTTGTACAGCGTTTGAATATAGTTCTCTGGCTAACAGAAATGGAGTTTCAGTCTGTAAGTGAGATTTAGTAAGTTTTTTTTGAGAGGTTTAAAGCGTCTGTAAGGTAATACTGGCGGCGGGAAGTGTCTGGGAGTATTGATGACTGATTTTTAATGATATTGTGTAACATATACGTAAAAATCTGCTGTCAGAATTTAAGTGAGGTAAGTAGCACTTTTACGTACCTTGATTACCTAATACCTGAAAAATGGCCGTTTGGCCAAGCTAGCAGGTGGGGATATAGTACATACTAAACACTACTCAATCTTACACATTTTGTTCTCAGAACATAAGTGACGACTGGCGGCCCTGGGATCTTGGATTATTACATTTTGTACATGCAAGATTATCTTCCATTTTCATGTTATGTGACAGAATTTGGATAAAACAAAAGGCGACTAGATCAAATTTTCACTTTTAAAATTAAGACATTTCCAACCGCCACAAAAATCCCTAGATCAACTAAAGTAAAAAAATTTGTTTGTAAATTACAAGAATACAAAAAAGTGTTTCATAAGACCTGGAAGCACTCGCTCTTTAAACTTGAATTCTTGCTTCAAGACTGGTCTTATGAAACTTGTTTTTTAATATACTATTTTGAGTTTGCAAAATTTATTATGTATGGGTGTTATATCTAAAAATTCCCTGTACCTTTACAAAATTCTCTGACATCTAGGCAACGAAAATTCCGTAACTTTTCCAGGTTTTTTATATTTTCCAGACATGGTGCGCATCCGGAATTGTTATTTTATTGATTATGAAGAGAATTTGTAATTTTAATGCAGATTATAATTATGACATGTTGAAAACGTTTTCTAAATCTCTTTGTCAGAATATAAAATTTAATACATTAATAAAGAGTTAAAAACGTATAACTAAAAAATTCTTCCACAAAACTCATTTGTTTCGTTACTCTGTTAATTTAGCAGCTTTTTATGTATTACCATATTAAGACAACTTAAATATGCTTGACTGGTACAGGTACAGATACAAATTGTTTGAATGCTTTTATTACAACATTCACTTTTTTTTTAACTACGTAACATGCTGCAAGGCGAACTTCGTCGTTAGTTAGGATATTAATTGTAATTAGTCTTTTTTATTTATTATGTCTTATTTAAATCGATTAAAGATTAGATAATTATTTAAATGGATTATCGTGAATTTTGTGAAATCTAAATTTAACGTTGTTTAAAATATTTGGAATTCATTTTAAAATTTTTTAATTACAGAAGTAAAGAATTTAGGCAATGTTTGGACTAAATTATCTCTTTTATCTTGATTCATTGCACAAGATTCCTGGTGATTTACAATTCAAGATTAAAATCGGAACAAAACGGCATTTAAATCAATTGTGGTAATTTTTCAATCGCGAACAATGTTCACGCTGACGTCTTTTTTAAAGGCATTCTGACTTTACCTCATCCGTTTTCTCTAATCTGTAAATGTTTGCAATAAAATTTTTTCTAGGTAAGAATTCCAATTCCAAAGCATAAATAAGTATACTTATAATCTACTTACATTTGAAGATAAATTATAACAATTACAGTTATCGTCGCCAGTAGTAATGAGGAATTTAAAAATTAATTGAACTGTATTATAATATTTGAAAACACAATGAATAAGCTTATTATAACAAATAGGGGCATGTATTTCAAAGCCTACAATTGAATATTATTTTATTGTAGTAAGGATAAATAGTTAGATCTGTAATAGATTATGAAACCCCATTGAAAATATTCCAGAACACCCTTTAACGAACGAGGCCAATGGAAAATGTCACAATCAAAAAACAAATTTATTTTTGTGACAAAAAGTTATAATTAAGTCGTAACCCATAAATTTCTTTTTATATTTAATTATACAGTTTACATATTGCGACCTGTAATTAACCAAAACCGGGGAGGGGATCCTCACGACAAATAAGAACTTATAAAATTAACATACCGAACACCTATAAAGTTATAATTCAACATATTAATTAATTTCTATAATAATTTGTGCAACGTGATAACATTAAAATCAATTAAATGTAAACTATATCATTAAAAATATAAAGAGATTTATGAGTTAATACTTAATTATAACGTTTTGTCATTAACAGCCAATTTAGAGATGAACACTTTCAACATTTTTATCTTTTATACCTCTCTCAATTACTTCCAAAACGCAACAGTATCTAGATAATTACTCAAACGAATGAATTTTAAAGCTACATCATAGAAAGAATTGCAAATTACAAAGTTATAATAGTTTTAACCTAATTGTTTTTGTTAAAACGATTGTAAATTTCCAAAAAGTTAAGAGTTGTAAATTTAGTTAGTATTGATTATGTTTTATGTTAACCTTTTTTTTTTCTTTTCTTTTCTTTCTTTATTACGGTACATAATTTATAGCCCTCTAACGTATTGTCAACTATCTTTTAAGTTACAAGAACTCTTTAAATGTAATACTGCCCAAATTTCCTACGGCTATGAGACCCATTTGTTAAAATACAAACTTTCTAACGTCGATATCTCTTGACAATATGCAATAATAATAAATTAAGAAAAATTTCATGGAGAATAGGTTTTAGTTTCTTTTCATACAATGGGAATCCATAAAAAATGGTACTCTTGTAAGTAGTCAGTCGGGCAGTCACCGAGTTTCTCCCGAGCAAGATGTACGAAACATCACATTTTAACGTGTACAAATCTATGTAAAACGAAATTATTTTTTTTATTCAAATATATTTATATTTAACAGTATTCACTTTATCATTCAATTATTAGTATCACAAACTGCATTTTAGTTACCTATTAAATAAGCAGCACAATCGCGAGATTAAAAACAGTTTTAAATATATTCGCGAAAGGTTGCAACGTTTTTAACCTGTTTGACCCTTGTCTTGTTGTGTACTGCATAAAAATGTTTTTAATTGTATAGAAAACTTATTAGCACATAAATAATATAGGCAACGATAGTACTATATATATTTTTTAATACGAATTATTCTTTCGTGTCGGTAAATATAAAAGAAATAATTTAAATTTAATAAATTTTTGCTGTTTTTGCTTATTTCAACAAAATAATTATTCAAAATTAATTGTGATAAAAATTTTATGGTGTCGGTTTAAAAAATAGTTGACACGTTGTATTTGTTGAATTCTATAACCTATATGTATGAATATGATACTTATTGGCTATAAGCATACTATAATGGGTTTAAGTAGTCTTTGTTAAAACAATAACGCTGTATAACACAGATCACATTTACAAAAAGTCGAGATTAAAGTGTAGTTCTTACCGCGCCCCTAATAGTCTAGTTATAATGGTAGAAATAGTTCTGCTAAATTAATTCAAAGAACACCATGCGATAAACACCTTACTATCTTAAATGCATTGTTTTATCCTTATATTATCTATAGAACTCTTTTAGTGCTGCGTCATCTCTCAAAAAAAGTTACACTTTCAAGAAATTTTTACTTGGAAAAATTTTGTTGAGGAAAGCAAAATTTCTATAGAACTCTTATCATAATGGTTTGAGAGCCATATATCTATTAAGAGTTATTAGAATTCTTGTAGTGCTAACCAGAACTCTTAGGTTAGTTACAAACATTGTTTACACCTCTTCATGGATTTTTCTTGATATCTGGGTAGCACTAATAATAACCCCTAATAAACATGACTCACAAACCATTCTAATCAGTTCTATCGAAATTCGTTTTCATCGATATTGTTCCAAGTCAATAAGAGTAAGTGAGACATTTTTGAAAATGTTACTTTTCATAGAAGTTCTGGATAGCGCAACAAGAATGTTAATAATCACTAATTTTAAACATGGCGCACAAATCATTATTATTACGGTTCTATTGAAATTTCGTTTTCGATACCCACGAGAAGGG
Organism: Vesta saturnalis; assembly: GCA_036346205.1. Classification (NCBI taxonomy): domain Eukaryota; kingdom Metazoa; phylum Arthropoda; class Insecta; order Coleoptera; family Lampyridae; genus Vesta; species Vesta saturnalis. The sequence goes on along the minus strand of JARFJB010002548.1, from coordinate 422,428 downwards.
GTAAGACATTTTTTAAAGTGTATATTTTTTTGAGAGTTCTGGGTAGCACCACAAGGATTCTAATAAATAAACATGGCTCACAAATTATTATTATCATCAGAGTTCTATCGAAGTTCGTTTTCTTTATCAAAATTGTTCCAAGTCCATAAGGGAAAGTGAACAATTTTTGAAAATGTAAGTTCTTGGGAGTAACAAGAATTCTAATCACAACTTTTAATAAACTTGATTCTAACCATTATTATCAAAGTTCTATAAACATTTTGTTTTCCTCTGTCAGCATTTTTCCAAGTCAATAAGGGGTTGAGGAAATTGTTGAAAATGCAACTTTTCACAACAAATTTTTTGGAAGTACACGTGGGGGGGGGGCGTAAACATTTTTTAAGATGTATTTGTAATAAATATGGCTCATAAGCCATTATTATTAGTGTTCAATCGAAATTTCGTTTTCAATACCCATAAGGAGGGTAAGAAATTTTTGAAGGTGTAGCTTTTCTTGAGAGTTCTGGGTAGCACCACATATGAATTCTAATAATAATTCCTAATAAACATGGCTTAGAAATCATTATTTTGATAGTTTTATCGAAATTTCGTTTTTCTCGTCAAAAGTCTGTGAAGGCTTGTAAAAAAATGTTGAAATAGAAGTGAGTTATGAGTAGCACCGCAACAATCCACATATGATAGTAAGTAGTTATCGCCAATTTTGGGATCTGACTTTGTGAATTTGGCACCCCAAACTTCTCATTCTTTGGATTAATTTAGAACTATTTGTACCTGTATGAGTAGAGGTGGGTGTGAGTGTACCTGCATATGTGTGTGTGCGGGCGTGCATGCACGCGTGTGTGGAGTGTCGTCTTTGTGTGCGAGCGTATGCGCATGCGTGCGCGGATGGTTGCGTGCATATCTACGTGGCGCGTGGCGTGCGCGTGTGTGGTGTGGTGTGTGTGTGTGTCTATGCGTGCGTGTTGTGCGCGCGCTGCAAAAAATTTAAGTGTTAGCACAATTTTTTCAATATCTCCATAACGATCAACTTTATAGGAAAATGTGTAAATATGTTTCTTAAAGAATATTTAAGTTTACAAACTATTGATATTAGAATCCGGCGGCTTTGGAATGTTTTTTAAGTTAGCATTTATATGGTTATTAACCTCTAGCTGGCATGAAGTTTTAAACAACCATCTGACATACACTATTGTTTTTGTTTTTACGATGTTGCCTTTTTCGGTATGAACGTCATCAAAAAAAAAAGTTTCATTTTAATTTCTGCTTCTTTGTAGAGTGAAAGGTTCTATGTTATTCCAATTACTTTTCTTGTTAAAAATGGTTGCTAATCAAATTTCATTAAGTAAGTATATACAATTACCCTTTATTGCACTGTACGGGGTGTAACTCATAGACAACATTCGGAAACTGTGAATCATAAAGATTCAAGAAAAAAATTTTACATTCTAGAAATTTAGGGTTGCTTTCCAAATATCGAAAGTAAAAATACTAATAAAGTAAGTCTATTGTAATCTATTGCTATTTGCTATCTTTATTATTAACCTAGAATCGTTTATAATCAATTAATTATTTTTTGGGTTTGTAATCGTGCATTTTTATTTATTTTTTATACAAATTTAAATTAAAATTGTTTTACAGTATACATCGATAGAAGTAAAAATTACAAGGTTTCGTTACCAAAACATTATTTGGAGGAATTAATTATCTGCTAAATGATTGTAGGTGCCTTGAAATGGATTTTTTGACAGCCTTGATTAAAATTTGTCTGATGACGTGGAGAGTATTAATGTTATAAAAAACGTGGGCCAAGTGTGTTGAACTTCAGGTGAACTATCTTGAAAAGTACCCGATAATGGTATCTTCAGCCGAAAAGTTTTCAGACGAATCTCATATTATTGAATTTAGAAACCGGATGTATCAAATATAATTTTAAACATAATAAAATTATTTTGATTTTAGAAGTAGTTTCGGGTTCAGCTTACAGCACTTCAACAAACTAAATAACTCCTATATGAATGAATAAATAGGATATTTATATAATGCCTATGAAAATTACTTCTCTTTCCATAAATATCAAGTTCAAAAAGATAATTCAGATAGTTTTACATTCTACCAAGAAATGTGAATACCTGGATGTTTTTAAGTGAATTTATCTGTAAGATGTTCAAAAAATTTCCAATTAAGGTACGTGATACGATTTCTTTTAGCTTACACAAATAAGATACACCAGTATATGTACACATTAATGGGTTACTTATATGAAATAACGCTTTTCTAAATTCTTATTTCAATTAACCTTAGTTTATCAATATTAAACATTAATAAACGGAGCATTAACTGCTGATGCACAGTGTGTCGTAGACTCCTGGTTTATTTTTATTTGATGTTGTTGAAAAACCAATAAAACAGGATTTTGGTTGAGTTTTTTAACGTGATGTGCAAGTGATATATATTGCGAGATACTCGAAATGTTTGCGTGTTGCACTATAATTTATCGGTAATGCATCACATAAATGGGTAATGTACTGAGATAACTTCATAATGCCTTAATTAAATGCACGGTGCACTTTCTTAATTAAATATGGTAATCTTCCTGCACAATACTTAAATTAACTGCCTTATAGTTTTAGGTTGTTTTTCACGTACTATATGATTCGTTGAAAATAAAATATTTTGTAATTTTGAAAAATATAGTACAGCGGACACACCAGTAATCTGGATCACTCTGTAAACCGGGCATTTTCAAAATTTTACCTCTTTAAACCGGACATTAAAATATTGCATAGGAAAGCATAACAATTTTCCTGTTTTACAAGTCGTAACAAGCGAAACATGTTTATGAACGCATAACTCAAAAAGATGATTTTCTTGCGAGTTCTGGCTGGCTTGATAAATTTAAGAAGGAACACGGTATACGATTTTTAAAGGTTTGTGGCAAAAAACTTTCAAGTGATGCTGTACTCCTATTTCTAGAAAAGTTTTGCGCTTTGGTTTAGGAAATGGACATGAACAAATCTACAATACTGACGAATCTGCGGAGAGCCTTACCCGATAAGAAATGGATCCATAGTCAAGAAAAATGTACTCCAAGGAGAAAGATCTCTAAAGATCATGTAACCTTTATGCCCTGTTGTAACGCGGAAGGTACTCATAAGCTGCCACTTCTGGTTCTAGGCAAATCTACAAATGTCAGAGTTTTTAAAAATGCTAACTGGATGACAAGACCTGTTTTATAGAAAGGTTTAAAACATGTTTTATACCTAGCGCAAATTTTTTTAGCAGAAGTTAATGAGCCGAAAAAAGCTTTATTATGAATCGACAACGCACCCTCTCATCCAACAGAGGAAGAAATAATTTTTTTGTCCCCCCAATTGTACTGCAGTGATACATCCAATGGATCAAAACTTGATTCAAAATCTATAGCTGGCATACAGAGAGCGCTTACTAAAAAAAACCGATTCAGCTGAAAACTTGTAACTTTATATAAATGAACATGGTCTACTTACTGAAAATATTTTCATGGCGATGTCACTTCCGGTTATACCGGAAGTCGATACCAACTTTGTTATTTTAAATACAATGGCCAAATTTTTATTTTATTTTCGTTTTCCGCATAAAATTTTACGTCTTTTACTACCAGGTTTGGCGTACCCTATCTCTTACCATTATTAAGAAAAAAAATAATTTTAGGCGTTAGCAACGAAAATTTGAATCTACTGAAAAATTAATATTTCATGTACCATAAAAGGCAGAGAAGCGAAACTTGAACAACGGTTAGACATGATATTGGACTGTTTTCAGTATTAGACATTTTTGAAATTTATTTCTAGGGGAGGTCAAAGAATCATTTTTTTAAACTGCAACTGGGTTTTTGTATATTCTCATTCGATGTAGAATTTAATTACCTATCTGCTGATATATCATGTTCGTATACCTAAACTGAATGATTTTCGTGTTATCTGCTTTTTTTCTACTTTTCTTGCAATCTGTTTTGCTGCCTGTCGTATGATACCTTCAATCAGATGGCTATGCAATTGAATTGTCAAATTTATAGTAAATGACAATTATTGAGATCAGTTCGAGTTTTAATAAATAATTTAAAATGTCACGATTGCCATTTAGTAACGAAGATTTTTTGAACTTGTTGCTGATACACGGCGAATGCGGAGGAATTATTGGAAGAACAATTAGAACCTTTATTCAGAGGTATCCCCATCGGAATCGCCCTAACAATTACAACTTTGCTTGAAAATTGCAAAACACATGGGTCCTTTAGATATACGCCCCAGAAAAAGAAGCCAACGGTCGAACACGATGATCTCAACATTACCGTTTTTGGATACTTTACTGCATACCCTAATGCTTCAGTGAAAGAGGCTGCTGTAAGTTTAGGACTATGTTTTAAAACAATACATCGTAACTTAGTAAGGCATAAATGGCACCCATTTTCATACACGTTGGTGCAACATTTAGCAGCTGGGGATTCTCAACGACGCATTCAATTTTGTGAGTGGTTCATGCTAATGTCACAGGAAAATGAAAATTTTGTAAAAAACATAATTTGGACGGCCGAAGCAAAATTTTCAATAAACGGAGTTTGTAACAGGCACAATTACCATTATTGGGCTGACGAAAATCCACATGTCATTTGAGAAGGAAACTTTCAAGACTCTTGGAGTTTTAATGTGTTTTGTGGGATAAAAGACAACAGAGTCTTTTGTCAGTTTTATGAAAATAATTTAAATTGCGAAAGGTATATGAATATTTTACAAGATCTGGTAATTCCCGCTATTGAAGTACTACCCTTGCGAGAAGCAATAAATACATACTACCAGCAAGGTGGTGCACCACCACACAATTTTGGTGAAGTTGGAAGGTTATTGGAAAAGCAGATCCATGGAAAATGGATTGCTAATAACGGTCCTTACCGCTGGCCCCCTCGATCTCCCGATCTAAGTCCCCTTCACAACTACATTTGGGGAACTATTAAAAATATGGTTTACAGTGAGCCTTTAACGACAAGGGAAAATGCCGTAGTAAGAGTTCAAGTTGCGTTCGGTAGTTTGAACGCGGACGATATTAGAAGAGCCACTGGATCCAATACTTACGTCGTGTTCAAATGTGTTTAGACCAAAATGGATCTGTCTTTGAACACTTATTATAAAAAAAGAATGAGTTGTTTATTGTAATTAGGTAATATTGTTCTTCTTGTTAGTTGTTGGTTGTTGTTACTAGTGTTTAGTTTTTTATTGTGTTGTTATAAAAACATGCCTTATTAGCAGATTACCATGTCTTTTGCTTCTTTCGAGCAAAGATCTAACTGTTCGAGAATTAGGACGAGGTCGATGTAAATATATCTGAATCAAGGTTCTAGTCGTTCTTTGAATAATTCTTTCATATTCGCGGTGTACCAACAAAAATTCAAATAATCTTCGTGATTAAATCCCAAAAGAACTTAAGTAACTGTCAGTTACTATAAATTTGACAATTCAATTGCATAGCCAACTGATTGAAGGTATCATACGACAGGCAGCAAAACAGATTGCAAAGCACACTATTAATTTACGGCGTATTTACTACATCATCTCCAAGAAAAGTAGAAAAAAGCAGATAACACGAAAATCATTGTTTAGGTATAAGAACATGATCAGCAGATAGGAAATTCAATTCTGCATCGAATGAGAATATAAAAACCTGGTTGCAATTAAAAAAAATGACTGACATTTTTAATTGTCTTAACTACCGTTACTCCCGGACCTCTCCTAGAAATAAATTTCAAAAATGTCTAATACTGAAAACATAGTCCTATATCATGTCTAACCGTTGTATAAGTTTCGCTTATCTGCCTTTCATGTTTCATGAAATATAAATTTTTCAGTAGATTCAAATTTTCGTTGCTAACGCCTGAAATTATTTTTTTTCTTAATAATGGTAAGCGATAGATACGCCAAACCTGGTAGTAGAAGACGTAAAATTGTATGCGGAAACTGAAAATAAAATAAAAATTGGGGCATTGTATTTAAAATAACAAAGTTGATATCGACTTCCGGTATAACCGGAAGTGACACCGCCATGAAAATGTTTTCAGTAAGTAGCCCATGTTCATTTATATACAGTTACAAGTTTTCAGCTGAATCGGTTTTTCCGTTCTCATATTCATCTCGAGACACCCTGTATATGTATGCAATTAATAACATATGTGATTAAATATAAATATGTATTTAATAACATTAATAATAATTTTTAATTACATATTTACTTTTGCACTTATTCGTTCATAACAAAAACTTATAATAATTTAATAACATACGTGATTTAAATAAATTATTCCCCTCAATAATCCGGCAATGACCAGAACAATATGTGTCCGATTACTGAAGTAGTACTGGTAAAGATTATTTGTGTTTACAATTCGAAATACAATGCTATGCAGATAAGCTTGTTTTATGTAAGTACTACAGAATGTACTTTTAATACGTATTCCAACATATATATCTAAACGTAATTTTATGGGTGACATAGATTTACATATTATCTACAAAACAAAGCATTACCTAACGTAAGTCTAACAAAAAGAAAATTAATTAAATCGTATCTCGTTGTAGGCTTACTGGTGTATATGATTAAAAAAATGCTGCAAATTTGTATTTCGCCATAATGTTTTCTCAAGTGTTTTCATAAAATCATCGGCTGTGCGTTGTTTAGGTGTGTGATACCTCTATAACATGGCTTGATGTGAAAAAGCTTTCTTTATTGGGTATAAAGGAGGGGAATAAGGAGGCAAACATCTGTGTGTGGCATTATTTTCCGCAAATATGTTTAAAATATATTTCTTGTATTTGGAGGACGAGATCTAGATACAAACGGAAATGTTAGGTATTTCTATGCGGATCAATTACTAACGGTTATTAGCACTACCAGTTACTAGAATGTTGCTCTACTAAAGGAGTTCCACCTTTAGTAAGTGATCTATAACGTGTCAGTCATTGCTTGCGACAGTTTTATTGCTATCCGAGAAGAAGAGAGTGCATTGGTTTTTCTCAGTTTTAGAAAAACGGCTACCTTGGCCAGGTTTGAACCCGCGCCGCCCAGGTGAAAGGCAACCACTCTAACCATTCCACCACCGAGAAGATATTACCCATAATTATAATTTCAGTTTTTAACTGGGGTAAATAATGGTTTTAACAAAGGATTTGTAATCGTTAGAATTAATCGACCCAGCTTTTATAAAATATCCTTCAATTGTTGCCGAACTGATTGCAAGTGAAGGGATATATGTATCCCTCTATTTTCGGGTGTATTCATACAAAGGCGCTGAATGCAAATTGAGACCGGAGTCTTCTATGAAAATCATGTTTTTATCAGTCACCACTGCCAGCCATAGCGGCGCCGTAAACTTTTCTGCAGTTACAATTTTATTGCGATTACGTTTTAAATTATGAGAATTTTTTTCTATAATTTAGTTGATCGTTAATGTGCATTCTTCCAGTAATATTAATTTTGTAGTATCACTGTGATGGTCTGTGTAATTTTTCTAAAATAAAGTGCAACGTTTTATTTGCACATCTGTAAATCAAATCTCATTATTTGAACGTATCGGCTGTATGTAGGAAAGGGTTAATGGTACAGCTCCAGAAAAAAAATCTTTTTAGTAAAAATGGCAGGGAAATTGTTTTCACAATTTTGTGTTGATCGCTAGAGGACGTAACCCGAATACAAAAATATAAATTCGAGTTTTGTTCTGCAGTGTGCCTGTGTATGATAAATTTCCAAGAATAATGCCATACTTTTTGGCTAAAGCTTTTTTTTAACTTCCTTAAATAAAATGACAGGAAAGGTCAAACTCTTTCTTGAATTCGACAATTTCTATCAGGATTAACGGATTTTAACAAGATTGGAATTTTTGAAAGAACTTTTCCTTCTCTTTAATCTGCAATGTGAACTATTTCATTTTAATTCTCAGTATTGTTAGTAGATCGTGTTATTTAAGCCATTTAAGGGAATTCAGCCCTGAAAATGGTTAAAAAATGAAATTTTTGGAAATTTTTTTTGTTACTTTTGTTCGTTAGACTCTTCTGTCCATAAAAAAGTAAATCTATACATATATTGTACTTTTTTTTTGTATAAATACATTGTTTTAATTTAAATAAAATTATTGTTCGAATATCTAGGGATTTAGCATCCTAAATGTCTTAAAATCCCCATCCACTCGTATAAATAAAGTCAAATTTCGTTTAAGGTATGTTCGCAATTATTCTGGCATGTAAAGCCCACCGAGTGTGAGTAGGTCAACAAAATTTCGTGTTGGATCTGTTTTACAAATTAATTATATCAATAATTTTCAATAAGAAACGAATTAGCTAGCAGTAACAGTGCCCGAATGAAGTGCGAAAAGTTTGGTTAATTGCGGAGGATCGTTTTTAGCCGACAGATCTTACTGCGTCAAAAGAGTCAAGACTGTAATTTGGTTATCGAAGCCACTTATAAATAACTGATTTTGTCATAAATAAATACACTGTATTGGATATTAAAAATTAGATTTATTATTAGTTAATGATATAACCGATTTTAAAAATCTCAGTTTACAGTTTGTCATATATATATATATATATATATAACGAATGTAAACCTAAGTACAGCTACAGAGGTATATGTTAAATATAATAATTCTTGAAATCTTGATAATTGGGTTAGTCGGTCTATTTCCACAGTTTTGTTCGCTTTTTAACACGACGTTTCGGAAGAGAACTCTGCTTCCGTCATCAGGCTGTCCTGCGAAGGACTGTTTTTCCGCACTTGAATCGGATTCGAACTTGGTACCTTTGAGTTGTGAGTCTGACACCTTTACCGCTGAGCCACCCAATATATATTTTTTAGAACATATATGTATATTAAACTTTTTCGTGGTTGCGCAGTAGTTTATTGCGCATGTTGCGCCGTAACCTATTGCGCCAATGTGTTGCGCTTAAACTCTTCGCGTCTTTCTTCTAGATATGTTCGGTGATTCCTGGTGCCCTTGCGAATGTTGTTCTTATGCTCCTGAGTTCTCACTTTGAGTGGTCTGCTGCTCACTACTATGTATCCTCTGCCGCATTTGCATGGGGCAGAGTGAGGTTCTCCTCTAGTGCTAGCTTGTTAATGAATGTTTCAAGCTATTCTGAAAAGTTGTTATAATTCGGGGCCGTACCGAGTTACTAATTCTGAACTATCATCTTCACTCGACTCTCCGACATTTATTACTAGAGGTTTTACCATTTCCTCAGATCTTTTTTGAACGTCCCACCACTGGCTCATTTCCTTTTCAGCATGTAAAATACGCTTTTGCCACAGTTCTCCAGTTACTTGGTCTAATGAATCCTTCCATAGCGATAAACATTCTCGTCGCTGAAGCCCCGTCTTTCAACGTTTTTGCTATCAATATTGTTATAATTTGCCCACATTAACTCGATAAGGTTGAATTAGCAGTGATACGGAGGTAAACGTAAAATTTGATGTCACCATTGATGAGCGATTTCATCAATTGCATATATTTTTGGAACTTGTAAATCCATGGCAATTTGTAATAATTCAACTTTCAGCATATCATTCGAATGAGGAATGTTGTGTTTTCTTAAAAATTGAAGATCTTCTTTCTTCCAACTACTTGAAGGTAATTTTTCTACTGATGTAGAATAATAACTGGCATTGTCAAGAATTATCAAACTTGGTTTTTCTAAATTTGGTAAAATCTGGTCTTGAAACCATTTTTGAAATAAATCTGCGTTCATATTATCGTGGTAGTCTGCTGTCTTACTTTTATTGGAAAATACCAATGATGAAATAGGTATAAAACCATCCTTGTTGCCAGCACTCAGTACGATAAAACTAAAATTTATTCGGTTAAAAATATTTTTAAAAAATCGGACTATTTTAGTTACCGTTTCCCTTCTCCTAGCGGTTTGCTGTTCAAATCATTATCATGCCATGAATTTCGAACGCTTCCTGGACTAAAAATCCACGTCTCATCCAAAAAGACAAGATCGTAACTAATTTCACAACTTTTATTAGCAAAATATTTTCGCAAAAATGTTGCTCGCGCACCAGCAATATGAACCTGCTCCATTAAACGCCTTCTTTCATCGTCAACTTTGAATTCAAAACCAATTTTGTGTAACAATTGTTTCAAAGTCGTTTTACTGGAGGTAAATATTTTATCTTCTTTAAGTTCAGTTTGGAGTTTTTCGATAGTAATATGTGAGCCTAAAATTAAACAGTGATTAACTCCATTTCAACAATAATTTCTGAATTATTTACCAGTTGCATGCATGGTGTAAATTTTTCGTTTCAAAACTTCTTTTACGTATTTGTCGACATCCTCCGACTTCGATTTCAAACGCAGCCTATGTTTTTGCGGTGAATCCGGCGCCGATTTCCCAGATTCTAAAGCGAGAGCCATTCTCTTGCCTTTGTCCGAGTTACGGTTTTCTCGGAAATACCGCATCCGAGAGCAGTTCGCTGCAACATAATATTACTTAAATATAAAATTAAATAGTGAAAACTATTAGCGTACCTAGATAATGGAAGTTAAAGGTAAACTTGGCCCCCCGTTATCGCGTTCTATCTCGAAATAATGCAGTATATTCATTAATATTACTTGCGTTTGTCGTTTCAAAGATTTACCTTTTAATGACATCATTATTTGCTGCAAAATAAATAAATGCATTCAATCAATTGGAAATATAAATAAACTTATCTCGTAATAGTGAATATTAATAGTAATAGTTTTGAAAAAAAATGTTGTTTACAAATGCAATGGAAACTAATAAATTACGAAGCGAAAGATAAATTATTATAACTACAAAACACGATGCGATTATACGAAACGAAATACGAAGAATAATTTGAGGTTAAATAGCCAAGAAGACATCTGACAGCGTCATGCGCTTTGAATTTATAATCGACATACGTTTTTAAGTGCTACATTTAAAATATATAGCAGACGTATAAACTATAACCCGTCTTTCTTTAAAGGGAAACAGACGCATTTCACAGTAATAATTATATCCCTATTATGGATTCCGTCATGAGACACCACTCCCCGGCGCTACTATATTTCATAAATCATTCAAATAATTTATATCAATGCCATTTTACTAAATATAGATATTTTCTGCATCTACACTGCATAATTAATAGACATTGCTAATAAAGTAGGTTGAAATAATGTGCTTTGCTAAAAATAGTTTGTTTTATTGTAAAACTTCCATTTACCGCAAGTTGAGAATTGTCTTGTTTTCAGATAAGTTTGGTAATATTATTTGTGAACCATAACACCTAGAGCAATGAATTTTTTTGTGAATTATTACAAGACTAGCAGTTAAAATATCATGTATTTTCGTTGTATTTGTCAAATATTTACAGGCAAAAAAAAAATGTATACAGTGAGTCCCAGAAGTTATGTCTAAATTCATTTAAAGTTCAAGGGTCTTGTTTTTGGAGAAACTCTCGGACACGACATTTTTATTTTTGACTGCGGGTTTTTTAGTGGTAAAATTTTGTATATAGGGTGGCCCAAAAATAAGTTACGACCACCAACTTGATTTTGTTAAATAGAAACACCTGTTTTTTATTTCATTTTCTGAATCTGCTTTGAATCCTGAGTAAATCTCATGTACCATGTCCTATACCTAAAGTCAACAGATCTCAAGGAATTTACAATTTAACGTATCAACAATTAAGACCGTATCAAGGAAGGCGGCCTTTGTTTTCTGTCAAAAGGAACAATTTATTAAAAAAACACGATAACAAATCAAATCAAATCAAATCAAATGTTCTACATGTTCTGGAGTTATGGCACGCACTTTTCTACTGATTTTCTCTTTCAGTATCTCCAGATTGTTTGGCCTGTCAACATATACTTTTGATTTGAGATAACCCCACAGAAAGAAATCCAACGGATTTAGGTCGGGTGACCTAGCAGGCCATTCGATAGGTATTCTCCTTCCTATCCACCTATTAGGAAAAGTTTCATCCAAAAATACACCATTTCCGAAAGGACAAATGTTGAAATTCGACGTTAGAAATAAGTTGACATACACAACGAAATGAAAACATGTACCATGTATGGATCACCTTGGATACGATTATTTTGTGTTCTTGATAGTTTTACAAAGACAATATTTTTTTTTTTGTAAATATCTCGAGATCTGTTGACTATCGGTATGGGACATGGTATATGAGATTTACTCAGAATTCAAAGCAGATTCAGAAAATGAAATAACAAACAGGTGTTTCCATTTGGCAAAATCAAGTTGGTGGTCTTAACTAATTTTTGGGCCACCCTATATACTTACAAAATTTTACCATTAAAAAAACCGCAGTCAAAAATAAAAATTGACGTGTCCTAGCGTTTCTCCAAAAACTAGAACCTTGAACTTTAAATGAATTTAGACATAACTTCTGGGACTCACTATATATTATATAAGGTGTTTTTTTTGCGAAACCCCAAAGTGAAGGTTTTTTATAGGTTTCTGTAAACTTATAACTATGAAAATACACGAATTCTTAGGGGCAATGTTGAGCTACATATTGGCATAAAGATCGTCATAACTGGACATCAACTTTTTGTGATATATCATTTTCAAAAATGTACCACAAAAGATGAATACCTAATTTACATATGTCTATAAATTATTACATATGTAAAAAAAAAATTCCATAACTAAAATACCTATTTTTTATCTCATGAATGTAAGGCGAGAGTGCAAAAAAAATTTGTTGATATCGCCGTTTATTACAGATTTTCACTAGTTTCAGGACTGAATCAATGAATTGTACAGTATTTCTCCAAAATTTTAAATGGAAGCGTGGTATATTTTTAGCATAAGCGCGAACTAAAAACTACATAATTTAGTGGAAACCACAATTCTCTATGGTTTTTTTTTAAACCAAAGATATTAGCAAAAATATTTCCAAATTGTAATCATTAAAAAACAAAAACAATTGAGAGTGCATCCAAACAAATGACTATCATAATAACACGTCAAGAAACTTTCAAAATTAGTTATTTAGTTGTAAAATGTAATATTAATGTTTATTTTATTTTTATTTTCCGTTAGGTATAGTATGCGGTGTTGTAACCCACCATAATTTCATCACCGTAAGTAAAATTAGAACAAATGAGTTTACAAAATTGGTAAAAACTAGTAGATAATCTTTTTATTATTACAATAAACATAATTTATCCATCTATATTTTTTATGCTGGAATAGACTAAAAAATAATCATTGAATCAAGTAATGTATTAAACTATGTACTTCAAAATGGGTTAGCTTGGAATGACAATTGAAAATAAAGGAACAGTGTCACAATAGTTAATAATTATTGTCAAATTAGCCTTGCTACAAGTTCGAGTTAACCGTGTTTGATATGCTCGGAGTGTTTTTTGAAAAAATGCAGAATGCAACGCTTGCCGCAAGGATTAAATACACAGTGAATTGTTTTTCATTACAATTTTGTAAATATTTTTGGTTTAAAAAGGATAGGATTTGCGTTTTTCACTAAATGCTTTAGTGTTTAGCTCTCTTTTCTCTTATGCTTAAAATATTCCACGGTTCTATTTTAAATTTCTGGCAAAAACTGTAAAATTCGTTGATTCGTTAATAATATCTAAACCAGATATTGAGAACGAAAATGCAGATTCAAGGTGAAGTAAAACCCTTTTCAAGGATATCAAGTTTAATAATTAAATGTGTTCATCATTGTTGTCAAAATTAATACTTAAAATGGGGTGGAGCAATCAAATGTACGAATACACGCAACCTTCCCCATGGAATTCTTTATTGTGGTTATAATAATTTAAAGTTACATTGATTTTAAAGCCACTCGTTTCAACAATTATATTGTCATCATCAGGCTACTAAAACTAATTCAAAATTAGAACATAAAACTTACAGCTAGAGTACTTCCATAACAATAATGCAATGATAAGCCATAACAAAAATGAATAATAAATGAAAACAATGAAAGACTAGCGGCAAAGCATTTAATACTAAAACCAGTAAAGTATAAAATGTATATGTATCACAAATATAACTTACATTATAGATCTAGGGAGGTAAGTTTAAACAAAATGTAAATAAAAGGAGAACAACATGTTGCCTTCACTGCTACCACGGCACAAGAACTTTGAGCTGATGGCTTAAAAATTAAAGGCCGGAACTTGTGCTGAACTCCTTAAGGAATAAACGATATGAAGAGGGAGACAGCCTTGAAATTAACTCCCAATTTGTGTACTCCACAGACTCGAAATTAATTGATGAAGGTAATTAAAAACTAACTGGCTACCGCAATTGAACTTGACCCAAGTCGTCGTATAACAAAATTAAAAATTGATACTAAATTGACGTTGAATGAAACTATAAAAGTTAAAAACGTATTACATTACAACTAAAACAAATAAAAATTAATAAATTATATGATTAACCAATATAATTACATAAAGAATCTTGAAATGGGTTTTATAGCAAAACATATAAAAGGAGAACAGCTTGCAACCTTCACTGTTACTACGGCACGAGAGCTTTTTACTGCGGGCCCTAAAATTAAAGGCCGGCAATTCTGTTGAACTCCTGAAGAACAATTACATGAAAAGGAAGAAGATAACGTCAAAATTAAAATATAGTTCCAATTTGTGATCTCCCCTATTACCACTATAAAAACTTGCTTACAAACGACAAAATACAAATAGTGTCCATAACATAAACGAAACTATCCGCACGAAGGGCACCTAACATAACACAGTATCAAACATTCGTCAATAACAACCGAGGCAAGCGAGGCACAACGCGCCTAATTCACAGTAGATACCCATCTACTCCTTTTCCCCTACCACCGCACGTGCAATACCTTGAGGTGTTGCAGCAAGGGTGTACCTCCTTCATGCGTGTATATGTATATATATATATATATATATATATATATATATGGTTGTTTTAGTTTTCGACGGCTGCTGTATTTATCCTTGGTTTCTCGGGTGTTGGACCGCGTACAAGGAGTACAAGCCGAATGTTACAGACCTGAAGATGACAGATGTGACTGTCGAAACGTCGTCGAGGAAAAACAGTCTCATAAAAGACTAAAAGTAATACGCGATCCAACACCCGAGAAACCAAGGATATATATATATATATATATATATATATATATATATATATATATATATATATATAATTGTAATGGCTAAATTATTTGAGGATTTAAATTTTGAGGGAAATAAAATATTTAGTTGGATAATAAAATTACATGTGTGATATGTTAAATATATTATTAATGATTTTTAACTTTTGCACCGGACTAGCTCAATCTCAAATGGGGATAGGGATCATAGGTATTTAGTTTGGAAAATTAACTTTAGATTTGAATTTGTGTATAAGATTTACACTTTATAAAATTTCTACAACTGTATAAAATTTACTCTGTATATAATTTACCTCCAACACATGCGTTGTAATGTGATTGAATGAATTTAATGATGTCAAAATTGTCAAATAATTTAGAAATTTACTGTTTAAGTTCAACAATGAAAATAATTTCAAAATTTTGATCACCTTACAAGTGTTTACACAAGTAATTGTTTGAAATAATATACCAACACATATATCTAATGAATAATGAATTGCAGGAAATTTATCAAATAAATGTCCACAATAAAATAGGGTTATATACAAAAGAATATGACTCACATATACAGTCCTCAATGCAGGTGGATGTTTTCGAATAGTTCCAAATTGATGCAGGTACCTTCCACTCGGTTCTAGCTGTTACCATGTGCAGCTAACCGGTACTTGGATTATCGATGACAGCAACTTCCAATGGCAAATGATGTTTTCTTTCCAAATCGGCCACTCCAGTCACTTATTTTAATTTGGTAATTTTATTTAAATAGATTAAAATTTAATGATTGTTATCGGTTTAAAAAAAATGTTTAAATGTTATCCAAACTTTTGTTATAATCACTTTTATTTTAGGTACCGGATCAAATTTATTTTATTAAGAAGGAATTGTACGTAGAAATAAAACACCAGTAACCAAATAAATATGCTTTTAATTTGGTAGTACGGAATTAAATTAAATACGATAACACGAAAAATTCTTAACAACAAAAAAACGTAACACAAATCAACTCGTATAATTATTTTACGAAAATCAGCAGGTATCGGAGACCGAACTATTTTATTTAACCGCCGGTATAAAAACAATTGCTCTCGAATTATTTTCTTCGTAAAACGTAACTTTCTTTAGGATGGTTTAATTAGGTTATGAAAACTTACTCTTTTTTTTTCACAAATGCACAACACTGATTTAAACTTATTTTAAATTTTAACAAAACTAGAGAGAGATTAGAGAGTCCAGGGCAATTCCTTTTATACCTTCTTGGTTGTTACTAAAAATTCAATTTTTTTTCAGCCATATTACCTAAGTAACTAAGGCTATTATTGGTCGAAACATTTACAAATTTGGACTAAAATGGAAATTTGGCTATGATTTTCTTATACTTTATCGAATCTAAAAACTAACAACAAAAATGAAAACTACATAAAATTTTGAACAAAAAGACACCTAACAAGCTATGGTTCCTAAAATTAATATACGAACTCACTTACTCTAAGCTGAATGTGTTTATAACTATTTAAACTTATAAGCTACACTTAATCTAATAACATAAACGGAATTCTGAGGCAATTTTACATAAGAAAACATACTTTTAGTGTTAGAAATATTGAATTTAAAAGAATTTTGAGTTTATGTAAATATATTCTAGATTTACCTAAGATTTCACACAATTTTGCGGTAAAAGCAAAGTATCCTTATAAAAACAGTGAGATACTGTGAAAGAACGCTTATTAATTGCTTTAAAAGCAAAATTAAAGCCTAATAATATGAAAAAACTATAAATTATGGAAAAAACCTAGAAATTATAACCTAACCAAACTTAAATCTAAAATTGGAAATAACACATATCTAAAAATGTTTTTAACACACAAAATGTTATGTTCGAGGTTTGTAATGCTTGTCTTTATTATTTTCACTATATATTTCTAGTGCATAGAGTCATATATTGTTGCATTAAAAAAGTCTCTTCGTCTAACACACTTATTGAAATTTTTATTATAAAAATGTATATCACCATGAATGTCTTTATGCTAAATTGTTTTAAGCATTGTTCTTGCTGTTAAACTTAAATCACAATGTTCGTCACTTAGTTGCTTCCGGAAATATTTGCGAAAATGTCTAATATGTCTATATGATAACCCTTTTATTAAATTTCTACATTTCCTGCTTTCGAAAACTATTTATACAATATCCTTAACATAATCCTAACTATACAATTTATGTTTAAACACCTGTAAGGTGTTCACTTGCCAAAATACCCTACAAAATTGAGTTTTATTGAAAAAATGAAATGCTAAATTGGCTTTACGAAAATAGGTGTATTTAACATTCTTGACATCTTTGTTGGTAGCAGAATGCTTTTTATGATGAAACTAAACTATGTAAATAATATTCAGACTAATTTATACACAACACATCTATTTTAACCACATCGTGAATCAGATTTCTATAAAAATGTCTCGCACATGTATCGAGCTTAAAATCACCCCTTTTATTACTAAATTGTCATTCAAACTGTACGATCCTTCCTTTACCTCTTTCTGAACATCTCAATATATATATATATATATATATATATATATATATATATATATATATATATATATATAACAAAAGTTACTTACCTAAGCATTTAAGACAAACTGAGATGTGTTTTCAAAAAATACGCTCTTGGACATAATGGTAGTAACTTTCTTATGTTAAATAGGCGCCATATTGGATTTTGAAATAATAAATCTCATTTATTTTCTGCTTTCAACGATGTGTAACAATCTACACTTGAAATAATAGATTCCGGCATATTTTATATTATTTGCTTGAAATTAAAGTAACCCATCAAAACAAATGAATTATAACCAAACAGAAATAATACTAATATTAAAATTAAAAGTAGCTAATTGAATCGCAGGAAATGTTCAAAATGATGGCCATTATTCACTAAACCCAATTCACTCCGTTTTAAAAAGGTGGCAGTCACTTTCCGAAATGTATGGCGATTAACATTATTTAACGCTTCTTGCACAGATTCTTGTAATTTATTAACATTATTATAAGTAAAATTGCTACCATACACTTTATTTTTTATAGTACCCCACAAAAAAAATGAAGAGGTGTGAGGTCGGCTGATCTGGGCGGCGATTTAATAGATGTGTTAGTAGCTATTACTCCGTCACTAAAACGATTATTTAAATAATTAATCACATGCCTGGAGTTGCGTGCAGGCGTACCATCTTGTTGATATCATATTGCTAAATTTTGTGCCAAGGGCACTTCATCTAAAAAGTCTTCTATTGTTGTTTGGAACATTTCCAGGTAACGTGCCGCAGTTAAAGTCCCATTAACAATTCTAGGTCCAATTAAACAATTCCCCAATATGCCGCAAAAGACACTAACTCCAAAGAGAACTTTGTTCCGCTGTGGTATAATCACGTGTAGATTCTTGGGCATAGTGGTGTTCATTATGACGATTAAGTAAACCCAAGTGAGTGTAATGTGATTCGTGAGTCCAAAGAATGCTATTGATAAAACCATCGTTTTCTGCCATTTTATTAGTAACACGCATACAAAATGTTCTACGCAGATGATCAAGTGTGACCAATATGCAGCTTATAAGGGATAAAGTCTATTTAAAATTATACACGCATCAACTAGATCTTCTATTTGTCGAGTTGACGCTTTTGGGTCAATATTAACGCAAACCAGTGTCAATTCTTCCACATTCCCAAGATCACCACTTCATCTAAAAAGTCTTCTATTGTTGTTTGGAACATTTCCAGGTAACGTGCCGCAGTTAAAGTCCCATTAACAATTCTAGGTCCAATTAAACAATTCCCCAATATGCCGCAAAAGACACTAACTTCAAAGAGAACTTTGTTCCGCTGTGGTATAATCACGTGTAGATTCTTGGGCATAGTGGTGTTCATTATGACGATTAAGTAAACCCAAGTGAGTGTAATGTGATTCGTGAGTCCAAAGAATGCTGTTGATAAAACCATCGTTTTCTGCCATTTTATTAGTAACACGCATACAAACTGTTCTACGCAGATGATCAAGTGTGACCAATATGCAGCTTATAAGGGATAAAGTCTATTTAAAATTATACACGCATCAACTAGATCTTCTATTTGTCGAGTTGACGCTTTTGGGTCAATATTAACGCAAACCAGTGTCAATTCTTCCACATTCCCAAGATCACCACTTCATCTAAAAAGTCTTCTATTGTTGTTTGGAACATTTCCAGGTAACGTGCCGCAGTTAAAGTCCCATTAACAATTCTAGGTCCAATTAAACAATTCCCCAATATGCCGCAAAAGACACTTAACTTCAAAGAGAACTTTGTTCCGCTGTGGTATAATCACGTGTAGATTCTTGGGCATAGTGGTGTTCATTATGACGATTAAGTAAACCCAAGTGAGTGTAATGTGATTCGTGAGTCCAAAGAATGCTGTTGATAAAACCATCGCTTTCTGCCATTTTATTAGTAACACGCATACAAAATGTTCTACGCAGATGATCAAGTGTGACCAATATGCAGCTTATAAGGGATAAAGTCTATTTAAAATTATACACGCATCAACTAGATCTTTTATTTGTCGAGTTGACGCTTTTGGGTCAATATTAACGCAAACCAGTGTCAATTCTTCCACATTCCCAAGATCACGTACATTTCTTTCACGAGGCGGTTTACTTAAACATTCATATTGCTGAATATTTATGTCTAATCTATCTAATATCCGGTTGTCGTCTTTCTGGGAAATTATCTCGATATTGTTGAGCAGCAAAGCGAGTGCTTTTGTTACATTTGATGTACAAAAGATTTTAAAGATATATTGTTTATTTGAACGGAAAAGTTCGCATTTCTTAGAAAATATTATTTTTCACCTTCACTAAAAGTTGATAAAATACTTATTCAAAATACAACAAACGATTTAATAATTAAAAATGGCAGATCGGGTTTTTGTTAAAATTTATTTGTTTTTAGGGGTCAATGCAATGTATTTATTTCAAAATCCAATAAGGCGTCTATTTAACATAATAAAGTTTTTTTTTAAACCACTTCTCAATTCGCTTTAAAGAAATAAATAACTTTTGTTAAAAAAAAAATTTATAATTTTTATATTAAGGGAAATAATCGCCTTTTTTCAAAAAACGTATTTTTCAGTTTTTGTCGATTATTTTTCGCAGGTACTCAAATTTTTTGATATTTCTAAGCAGCATCTGAATCAGTATGAAAAACTGTAAAACACTGCCCAATAATACAAATTTAAGAACAAAACAATCGCTAAGGAATGTATCATGAGGTGTAACAGGTCGTATTTCCAAAAAAATCGTGTAAGTCAATTCCGAAGGATTTTTAAACCCAATGTTATCCTTCAGCAACTAATACAAAACCCTAAAGACAAAATTTTTGGTGAATGTCACGGAGTCTATGAAATACCTTGCAGTGATTTGCATTAGGAGCTATATCGGACAAACTAACCGTAAAATATTTGTTAGAGCCCAAGTACACAAATTAGGCATAACAAATTTTAACACCAGTTCTTCAGTAGTCACTCACCATTTGGACACTGGCGATCGGATAGATACTAACAATATAACATTCATAGCACCAATGTATCATTTACATGAGAGTTATACGGGAAGCTATTGAATTAGAAAAACTATCGAATTCTCTCAATAAGCGTGATGATGGCCTACGACTAAAACCTATTTGGAAACCTTTATTAAAGAAGACGAATGTAACCCTCTTGACTAATGTAAGATGCACCATCTTATATTATTCATACATGTAGCAGATGCAAGATGATTAACTTTCTTTTCTATTATCAAACCACTATTTCCTGAATAGTTACTTTGATATATGCGTTTAAATAATTAGACTTACATTACCTTTTAATGTTAATTTCACTTTATTTTTGTATGTATTTATATTAATGTCTAATAAACCTATTCCTGTACATGTGACATCTTGTCAAACAGTCAGTTTGTCTTGATAAAGGTAGCAATGTTAAGCTGCCGAAAAGTAGACGTATATAGTTTACCTTAGAAGTACACGTGTTTATCCAAAAAATGAATCTTTCATTTCATAATAACACTCGTGGAAACTTTCATATATATATATATATATATACACACAGGACGTTTTTTTTTATAAATTCAACGGTTAGTCGTCATAGTAATCAATATTGGTCAGATAATAACCCAAATATCTTTCTTGAAAAGTTCATATCCAAACTCCACAAAAACTAAAGGTGTGGTCCGGAATTTTTGGAGATCGACTACTTCGTCCCATTTTCCTAGGTGGCAATCTAGCGGGAGAAATTACTTGAAAATGTACATCTATTACTTGTCGATATGATCGAACATGACGACCGATACATAGAATACCGCCTTACTTTCTATCAAGATGGAGCCCTCCCGTATTGTGTAAGACCAGTTAGTTTTTTTGAACACGGCTTTCCTTGGGCAATAGATTGGAAGTAGAGGTTCTTTAGAATGGTCGGCTAGATCCCCATATCTTATTCCTCTTGATTTTTTTCTTTGGGGACATTTAAGAAGTAAGATCTATGCAACCGAACCAGAATATCTTGAAGAATTTCGACAAAGGATTATAGATTATCGTCAAATAACACCCGAAACTTTCCAAAATGTAAGAAAGGACTCCCTCTCTACTACAGAATTACTGGAGTAAATAGACATCTTTCCAAACGCTGTACTCTTAGAAATAGAACCTTATGAAGGAACATCCATAGTAGACCACATAATATGCTTAGAAATTCGAGCACAGTACTTTCTCCACATATCCTCTGGATCAAAGTGAAAAGACAAATATACCATAGATTTCTGAGATCTAGAGATTCCTCACTTAAAATGCAATTTAACAGACTAGAAACGAACACCTTCCAGCAGTTCAAACCCAACTACTTAACTACTTATCTGGTGATTTCTCCAAACTCCTTGAAAATACTCCAGTCCTCATAGGATAATCCCCACCCCTAAAGGGCAAACGATGACTACCTTTCACGAAAATGGAAATCTTAGAACATTCGCGCAACACCACACAACCACATTACATCAATTACCCTAATATCAGCAATATTATAATAATTATAATCATTTTAGAACACAGTATAAAGAACACAACAAAATTGAAACGTAAGCAAAACACCAAAACTCTAATAACAAATAATCGTCTTAAAAAATAAATAAATAAATAAAAATGGCATATCATACGAATTTCGAAATTAGTTGTTAATCAATAATTATCATTTAACTCTTATTATTTCAGTAAAATAATTATCAACTAATTATTACCTACGTTAATTGTTCACGTACCAGTGCAAATTTTTGTACTTAATTCTGTACTAATGGCTTGGGCGTCAATTTGCATTTAATTTGGTGTCACGCTGACGTGGCCAATTTAGAATTCTATTTTAAATCAAGAATGACAACATAATTCATAAAAAAAAGTTTAAACCAAGAAGTTATAAAAATTAATCCCTTCCAAAAACTAATTGTGGCAACCGATACAGTGCATGTGTAAGTTTAAACATATTCCAATTACAGATTTATCAGTTTTCCCTAACTTATTAACATTCAGATTCTATTTGAAGTTAGCAACTGATTTTAAAATGCTTAATTATGTTAAATAAGAAATATTACACGTATCTTGTTGGACACATATGGTTTTGTTAAGATTTCGATCCAAAAACTACAAAAACGCATGAATCACTAATGCGCACAATCCCAGCAAAATGTGCTTAAATATGCTCTTGCATTATTAAATAGTGCAAAATTAATATTTAACTCTTTACCTCCCAATTTTTTTTTAATTTGAATAAAAAATATGTTTTGCAATAATAAATTTAGTACTGAACATCATGGGAAAAATAATTAAAAAAATCTGTTGTTAATTTATTTATTATAAACAAAAATGTGCGTGTTGCATATATGCTACACTGGGTGTAGCATATTTACATATTAACATGTTTATAATATGGAAATATTACCTTTCACGGACCACATTTTGTTCATACTTCTCTATGTAATTTATACGTGAAATTAAGTAAAGCAATTATTATTTTTATGTAAACATAAATTGACGTTACATTTCTCACACATACGAGGGTAAGGTGAATAGTTATCGGCCTGACACAGAGATGGGGACTTCAATCAGGAAAAAATTGTTTCCTGTCTGGGTGCACGTGTCATTAGTTCATATGACAAGTTTCAACTTGTTCTCTTAAGTAGTTTGTTCACACGAATTTTTGCAGTAAACGTCTTGTGTGTTTTTCGTAAAAATGGACAAACTTGAATAACGTGCGGTCATAAAATTCTTCGTTTTGCAAAGAAGGAAATTCATCCGAAGTTTACAAAAGTTTACGGGGACTCTGCTCCTTCCATGTCAACCGTTAAAAAGTGGACAGCTGAATTTAAACGTTGTTCGCACATCCCTCGAAGATGACCAACGTGAAGGACGGTCAAGAACCGCAACCACACTAGAAACCATTGAAGAAGTACATGATTTCGTGTTGGACGATAGGTGAGTGAGATAGCTGAGGCTGTAGGGATATGGGAAGAAAGGGTGTGAAACATTTTGCACAAGGAATTAGGGATGCGAAAGCTCTGCGCAAGATAGGAATTCCGATCAAAAGCCGCAATCTTTGGACCGATTCAATAGGGATCCAACCGATTTTGTGCGGCGATTTGTCACCATGGATGAGACATGGGTCCACCACTACACGTCAGAAACGAAACAGCACTCCAAGCAGTGGGTGGAAGCCGGTGGTTCAACGCCAAACAAATCGAAATCGAACGCATCCGTCGTAAAGATCATGACCAGCGTTTTTGGTAGACGAAAGGAATCCTGTTAATTGATTACCTTGAAAGGCCTAACACTTACAAGTGAATATTACTCCAACCTTTTTTACCAGCTCTATGCCAAAATTCGCTAGAAGAGTCCTGGTTTGAAGAAGAAAAAATCATCTTTCACCAGCACAATGCAGCTGCACACAAGGGTGCGTTGGCGATGGGAAAACTGCGGGATTTGAGGTACGATTTTCTCGGGCATCCCCCCTATTTTCCTGATTTGGCACCCTCAGACTTCCATCTGTTCCCAAACTTTAAGAAATTTGTTTCCGGGAAGCGCTTCGCATCCATTGAAGAAGTTGAGACGGCCGTAGATGAATATTTCACAACATTCCAGACTCTCACTTCCGGGAATGAATACTTATGTTGGAGACACGGTGGGCCAAGTGTGTTGAAGTCAAGAGAGATTATGTAGAAAAATAAAATCATTTTTTAACTGAAAGTCGCAGCATTTCATTGTCAGACCGAGAATTTTTCACCTTACCCTCGTAATATATGAGAAACCTTTGCAATTGGGGAGTTTGCAACGATTTCTCCTATTTTGTAATATAGGCCAGTATCCACCTTGATCTGTCCGAACAGGTGTTGCAGGTATCGGAACTGCAGCTTTCTTTTTTTTTTTTGCTTTTGAAACATTCAGCTATTTCAGCTCTAAATTCGTATAGTGTTAAAATTTTATCTTCCCCACTTTTTTTTAGATACCGAAGCCAAGAATTTGTCATTGTGACATCCAGTAAATGGTGGTAAAATAACGTATCCTTATGTTGTACTTGCCTATTAAATATATATATATATATATATATATATATATATATATATATATACAGGGTTTTCAAAGTTAAGTCTGCACTGTTGCTAACTTTCTTATTAATGGAGATACGAAGTCGGTTAAATTAGAAAATTAGTGTGTTGTTTTACGCTGATTACGATGGTGGAAAAAGAAAAACAATTGAAAGTCGCATTCTCGAAAAATCGACGAAAACATACTTTTTTCTAATGGAACACCCTGTATACAATATTCTCAGTCGATAGAGAATTAAATTATGAGCAAAAGTTGTCATATGCATTTCTATCCTATAGTAAAAAATAAGGGGGATTTTGCCGATTTTTTACATTTAATTTATTACAAGAACTTTTTGGCAATAGATACTTAGCTACGAACGGTCCTGTTCGCTGGCCTCCTCGGCCTCCGGACATAACCCCTTTGGGCTTTTGCTTGTGGGGATATTTGAAAAATGAATTGTATAAAAGACGTTATACAAATATCGAAGAACTCCAACAAACGATTATTCATATTATTAACTGTATTGATGCTAGAACTATTTTGAAGGCCACAAGACGCGTTTATAAGCACGCAGAAAAATGTATGGAACAAAGACGAGACCTTTTCCAGCATTTAATTTAAGACCTGTTAATTATTTATTATTTAGAGCGTGTTCAAATTCATAAAATAAAGGATTACTTTCGAATCATAGCCTACTTGATGAAATTAAAGAATCGGCAAAATCTCCCTCATTTTTTACTGTAGAATAAAAATGCATATGACAACTTTTGCTCAGAATTTAATTCTCTATCGACTGAGAATATTGTATACAGGGTGTTCCATTAGAAAAAAGTTTGTTTTCGTCGATTTTTCGAGAATGCGACTTTCAATTGTTTTTCTTTTTCCACCATCGTAATCAGCGTAAAAAAACACACTACTTTGCTAATTTAACCGACTTCGTAGCTCCATTAACAAGAAAGTTAGCAATAGTGCAGACTTAACCTTGAAAACCCTATATATATATATATATATATATATATATATATATATATATACATCATGCAATCATTATTGCGTCCGTACGTAATTCCTTAATTTGGCGTCACCTAGAACAAGACGTATTCTCTGATATTTTATTGAAGTATATAGATCAGCATTTTTTTCTAAGTTCTATGGTCTATTCCATATGTTTCTAGCTTTTTTTTTACTATATACATAATTTTTGTACGTTTGACAATCATTCTGGAACCCGTACATTAAAGTACTGCACTAAAAATCATTACGGCGTCTTGCTGCGTTGCATGCCCTCTTAATGTAACAAAGCAATCATTTTGGCATCTCGGATTAGAATATACATAATGTTGTTATTGCAAACATTTAGGCGTCAATATATTTTGTATTAATAGTTTGTGAGCAACCAGTTTGACGTCTGCTTTCATATTATCCAAAAATTTTATGGATGTTTCATTTTGGCGTCTTAGTTTAAAATATACACAATGTTCTTGTTGCAAACATATTGGCGTCTACATATTGCAATTATAGTTTATGTGCAATCAGTTTTAGGTCTGCTTGCATCTAATTCGAAAATATATGTTCTATCACCAAAGAACTAGCCGATCATTTTGACGTCTTAGCTAAAGATATACATGTTGTGATTATTACAGCATATGAGCGTCAAGGTCTATTCATATATGTTCAAATAAAATCAATACAATACTTATGTTATTTAAATAGCTCCCAATGTAGAAGAGATACATTTATCAAGTAAGGGTAAAGTACAGGAAAGCAGTGAATAATGGGTGCGTACTAGAATTTTGAGTTTGGTACAATCAGCCTATTTCAACCACTTTAATTATCAGACAAACAATTTGATGAATTTATTTTCTCCACTTTTTTAGTTATTTAAAAATTATAATATCTTCATCACCATTCAATCCAAAGAAAGTCCCTGGTTCGAACCTGTTTTAGGCGTGGATGTTTGTTAAGGTGTCGCTAAAAAAGATCGCCGACAATTGGTCACGCGAAAAATTGTCGCGCACATTTTAGCGCGCCTCAAAATATCGCCAGCGAAAAAAGGGCGCCGACGAAAAAGATCGCGGACAAATGGTGGCACTAAAAATTTAAATTTTGTTAACAATTATCTAAATACCAGACTGGAACACTGCGACGCGGCGTTGATTTCACTCAGTACACTCTAAATTTGAAGGTGAGTGTATAGATCGTTTGGATCGACGACACCAGAGACGACAACCGCAGTTTTCAAGAAATCTTTGTAATTGTTTTGAATTCATAGAGGAAGTCATACCATATACAAACTATTCTGCAGAAGGATGGCACAATAGTGTTTCCTCTATATTAAATGCAGCACATCTAAATTTGTAGAAATTTATCAATTCGTTAAAGAAAGAGGAAAGTTTACATTGTTTGAAAATTGAACACTACATAGCTGGAAACGAACAGCCACTCAAAAAATTTGTAAAGATACGGCGCAGCGATAGAAAACTATTTGTCAATAATATGCCAATCATCCACATTAGGAGTATTTAAGGGCGGTTGCTCATAACTTCGAGGTACAAATATAAAAAGCAGAAAAGCAAGAACCAACAAAAAAAATAAAAAATCATAAAATATGAAAACATAAAAAACTTTTAAACATGGCAGTTATTAACTGCCAGTCCTAAGCCTGGATAAAATGTGGAGGAATGTTTAATAGTTATATTTTTCTACGCGACATTTTCTCACGCGATCATTTGTCCGCGACCTTTTTCGCTGGCCGCCTTTTGATGTGTTCAAATGTGCGCGACATTTTTCGCGCGACCAATTGTCCGTGACCTTTTTTCGTACATTCGTTTTTAAGTATAGTGAATTAGATGTAGAGCAGCCTTGCATAAAACCCCTTTTGAAAGTCAATAAAATTTTCAACAGGTGATACAGGTTCAGTGGAAGCATTGTGTGTCGCCCTATTATTAGGAACTAGTAGTGCTGTTTATGGACATGGATGGGTGTCGTACTCATTATACCTCTCTGAGTATAAAGCAAAGTACTCAACTTTAGTTCTAAAAGTACAAATACGCCAGCAACATGGACGTTCTGATAAACGATAAACACACATGCACCCATGCTTGCACATGTACTGACGCACAAGCACAGACGCGCGCATGCGCAGACACGAGGTTAATAATAGAACTGGTTTCTAAATGCCTAAACGGTACTAATTTAACTTGGTCGCACTACAAAAATAATTTTGATAAATAAACGGTCTCATCGTAACAAGTTACTACGTAATTCAAAATTAAGACACTTGTTTCTTAATCTACATTCTGCAGTTCGTTAGAGGTTTACTAAGCAAAATCCAAGGATGAATATACTTCGCGGTAAAACTTTCGGTTAAACTATCTACCTCTAAGAATACAAATACAAATACTAATTCAAAATTAAATCTATGAAGTGTCGATTAAAACTATGAATTTGGCGTACAAAGTTATTTAATTAATTTTAAACGGATTTTTATATTTGT
Organism: Vesta saturnalis; assembly: GCA_036346205.1. Lineage (NCBI taxonomy): Eukaryota > Metazoa > Arthropoda > Insecta > Coleoptera > Lampyridae > Vesta > Vesta saturnalis. The sequence goes on along the minus strand of JARFJB010002548.1, from coordinate 394,127 downwards.
ACACACACAAATATAGAAGCGAATCCGAAATGCGATTTAAAAGTCACCCTTTAAAATAAGGGTAATAATGTCATCTCAACTGTTAATAATAAGTAAATTTTGCATTGGATTATATCATCTGGTAACGTTCGAATCAACTGGGTGCCCCAAGCAAAATTACTAATACAAACAACCGTCGTAGTTATCTACCTATGACAAAACTGTAAAACATATTAACCAATTTGCATTTTTAATTTTTACATTTATCTGTAAATTTTATTATTTTCTGGTGTGTACATAGAATGGTGTATTTGAGGTGCATGAGGTAGCTAATCTTGCTTAGAATAAACAGTATGTATATATGTTAATATATGACTTCAGAATGATTTACAAAATAATGCATGTGTGAGTTCATAATGATGTTAAGTAACATCAATTGTATATCTAGGTAGAATGACGTCAGAAGGCTGTAGACCGTAAATATGAAATTACTTCAAATTAAATAAGAAAGAATATTAGGAATTGGTTTTACAGTGTTGCCATTTAAAGACGCCTGAAAGATTGTAAATGTACAGAATAAATACAATAAAAGTATATTTAGAAATAACGCCGTGACGGCAAAGTGCTGAACTAAGTTTGTATACAATTTTACGAATTACACGATTTTGGCGTCGACTAGTTTTTAAAAATCTCAACGTAGGAGTATGGAATGGGCCCCATACTGAGAATGAGTATTATAGTATTCTATCAGAATTGTCTTTTATCAACGGTGCTTCTCTAACACTCATACCAAGAAAATTATTAAGGATTGTAATCTGGCGTCCATATACAGACGCCACTTTGCAAAGTGTAGCCAGATTGATGGTAAATGCCAAATAGATGGACGCAAAATGATAGAATGATGATATATATATATATATATATATATATATATATATATGTATATATATATATAAATATGTATGACATATAATAACAACTTCCATTACAGGGTGTTTCAAACGGTGGCCCTGTTAGGATAGGTAGAACACTGCAAAATAAGTTGAGTTTGGCTTAGAAAAACATTTCGAAATGGCATCCGCAAGATACAGGGTTTAAAACAAAATTTTTCTACACATTTTTACGATTATTTCGAAATTACTGGCAACATTGTAATGAAACTTTGTATGAATATGTTTAGCAAACACCATCTGCATCGAGTTAGCACTGCATCACAAGAGTTCCTTATCATCTCGCATTTTGAATTCTTCATAAAAATGCTTTTCAACCATATATCAGATGTTTATAATCTGCCAATGAGAAAGTGTCAAATTACACAATTAAATTTATATCAAACTAGGCCTTTGCCAATCAACCATCTATTCAATTATTGCAAGAGAATGGAGGTTTATTCGAGCATTTGATTAATTAATAGTAAAATTCAGTATAATATTAAATTTTATTTTTGTTGTTTTTGTCACTTTTATTATTATGATTTATGTTAATAATCAATAATATTGTTCTCAATAGTTAGTTTAATTTGTAGATTAATTTTCATTTAATTAAAATACATAATATGTCAAGATTGCTTTGATATAAATTTAATTGTGTAATTTGACACTTTCTCATTGGCAGATTATAAACATATGATATATGGTTGAAAAGCATTTTTATGAAGAATTCAAAATGCAAAAATCCAATATGGCGTACATAAGAAAATCGAAAGTTGCGTGCATTATCTCAAAATCTAGTAGGCCTAGATTTTTTCAAAATCATTTTGAAATCCTCGCTACCTGTTACCCCCATCCTGCAAAATCGTGGATGTATCTCTTGCAAGAAACAAGATATAGCGATTTTAGAAAACGCATATTTTCAGTTATCACCCTGTGTCTAGTAAATGGAAGGGATTTTTTGACATGTAACCATGGTTACTTCTTAGGCATATAATGACGCAACTTTTTCTCCATTTAACCATCTTCGTATCTCTAACGGTTTCCAATATCTCCATGCATTTCATCTTAAACTGGACACCCTGTATATATATATATATATATATATATATATATATATACACAGGGTGTTTCTAAATTCATGCGGAAATTTCAGGATGTGTTTGCCCATATGAAATTATGCTGGGTCTTTTCTATAACAAAATTTCCTCAGCCCAGCCCCTTCCGAGATATCACCCCAAAAATGTGGTGAGTAAAATTGAATTTCTATTTTTTTCCCTCTAATTTAAGTAAAGATGGAAACTTGAAATTTTTTTTCCGTGCACTCGCAAGGGACTAACCACCGGTATTTTTTCAACATTCCTGTTACATTATAAGGGGATGAAATTAGCAACCCTTGCTTTATTTAATATCAAATCTTTTTTTCGAGATTGAGTTTTGTGAAATAAAAATCTCTGTTTATTTACAAATATTTCTCAATCTTAAAGTTGTTTCCAAGGAACCAATAGATAAAATTCAATATTCTGTGTGATACCTTGTTGTTAATTACAATTAAAGTTATGCAATATTAGGCTGGGGGTCAGTTTGGTAATTATAATGTATATATATATATATATATATATATATATATATATATATATATATATATATGCGACAAGTTGAGATCATTTAGTTATAAATAGTATATAAGTTGAGATCCGTTTTGCAAGTTGAGATCCGAATTCGGATCTCACCTTGTTTTTATAGTATATCATTTTGATGACGTTAGTAACATGGGAGAAGTCTAAATTTAAATTTTAGATTGGATCTCCACTTGACTTTTTTGTGAATTTTTATACGCTGATAATTCCAACAACTAACGAAAGAGGCGCTATATGTTCTTAGTTCGGATTAAGAGAAATACGGTTAACGCGAGATCTAGTAAAACTGACAACGTTGCATCTAAACTTTCGCAGATAACGACATAAATGTTATTTTATGTTTGATAAACATGTCTCGAGGAAAGAAGTTGCTAAAGTTAGCTTTGCAAGTTCCAAAGTTTGAAAACTTACTGGTATGTATTATTTTATTTAAAATAATAAAAGCAGTGGAACCTTTGGATGACAATGTTTGTGTTATGTGTTAATAAATTCTATTTTAGTTGAAGATTACGAATTTCAAAAGATGTACATAATGAAGATCCTTGGTTTTATTACAAAGAATGACGCAATACTAGAGTTGCGCGAAATTTACATATGGTATGTAACAAGTAAGGTTATAAATTTGAAATGTGTGTATATGATAAGCTCGTAAAGGGTTTGAAAGTTGAACTGGAATTTTATATAATTCATGTTAAAGGACAGTTTTGCAGTTTGGTTAGCAGTAGTTGTTAACAGTAATAATGAATAATAATAAGAGCGTACTGCAACAATGACAGTAATGTGCGTCTCTGGAGTCTTAATTCATTGCTACAGTTTTAGTAACTTCTTGATTAAATTTTCACGTTGTTGGAAAGCTATACATTTTTTGAAAATAATGATTAAAAGTATAATTACAAATTAAGTGAAGTACTTGATCAGATCTGGCTTCCTACTGGTGAAATACCATTAAGTGGTATTAATTTCAGTAAATAACTTTCATTATTATATGTAATCTTTGAAACTGTATAAATTAATTACAAAGTCACATACAAACTTCAATTTTTATGTAATTTTTTTTACTATTGTAATAAAATAAATTTAATTATATCAGTACATGTATGTGATTTTTTTAGATTCAAATGAATTCGAGAAGGAAAATCAGAATCCTGTTGAAGATGATCTAATTTCCAATAATAATGTTCAACCCGAGTTTAAGAAGGTGAAAAAATAAGATGTCGAGGATCATGAAATGTAGAACAGAAGAATTTAATGCTAAACTTTGAAAAAATATTCAAGATAAAGTTACGCCCAAAAAGATAAATGTTTACAATTGAAAGAAAAAATTTTCCTTATTTCATGATAAAACTTGGATACAAATTAAAGTCTTTGTATACAACATGTACAAAATAATCGTTAAGATAATAATTATAATTAAAAATTTTTGCTAGAAAATAATTTGGTAAGTTTCAAAATATATTTAGAAATATTAAAATTTATTATTATACGAAAAGTAAAAACTTTTGTTACTCCTAAAAACAGTGTAAAACTTTATATTGTATCGTAAGATTCCGTTCTAATAAATCATTTTGTTTGTTTAATTCATTATTATTAACCGGACTAGCTGACACTAAAAATTTTACACATGCGAATTTAAAATTTATTAACACACACAACTTTTTTGGAATGACTTCTAACGATGTTCATTTGCATCAGTGTCGGAAGCATCGTTTATATGTTGAAAATTCGCTCACTTTATCAGTGCCTTTTTTGTACTTTCTAGTAACTTTGTTAACATTCTTTTGAGAAAAATAGTTTTAACAATTTCTGTTTCTAGACTGACTTAAAGCCAGTCTAGAAACAAAACTAGTACTTTAAAAGAACACTTACCAAAAACTTGGGACAATTCCAATTATTCAGTATCTTGTGAGTTTTGCAATAAATACAAAAAGGAATTGTTTATAGCCTTATAATTACAAAAATTGTTTATACTTTTTAGTATTATGCAATTAAATCTCTAGTATCTTAATTTTAAACGAAAACTTAAAAATAACTCTTCGTATTGTCTGCATTTTGTTAGCAAAAATATTGTAAGCTGGTATCTGAATCCCTTTGATATGTTCTTGTATGGACTTTGTTTGGAAAATGCACTACAATTGTTTATTAAAACGTTTACATGAAAGTTTGAAATAAGATTTGAATTTCTTAGAAAAACCTGAAACCAAAGTCTATAATTACTGTACTACTTACCTTTAAATCAATAGAAACATTAATTTTTCTTACACGTTTTGGTAATTGAAATAAGTAATTCTAATATTTATTCAACAGTTAGTAACACTATTTTAAAGTTACTGCAATTTTGTTCCTATTTTAGTAAAATACCCCAATACTATATCTTTGATTCCCAGCGAGTGTGCTTTCTGAATTTTTAGATTTATAACGGAAGTGAAGATTTATCAAAAGAGGTTTGACAACCCTGTCGGATCTCGCTTATACTAAATATATAAATATATACCCGAAACGATCTCAACTTGTCAAGTTCTTGGAGTATATATTGAATGATCTCTTCTTGTATGATATATTACATGTATATGCAAAATAGTAACATTTGCTACCTCCTTGAAGCCCTTGACAAGAATGTACCTATAAGATTATTTTAAAATTATTATTCCAAAATACCAATTTTTCAAGTAGATCTCGGTTGCCACAATATTTCAGGATCTCTACTTGTTCACAAAACGTGTATATATATATAATATATATATATATATATATATATATATATATATATATATATATATATATATATATATATATATATATATATATATATATATATGTCCTCAAGTTTTCCATATTATGCATATTAAAAATCCGTTATTTATAAATGATATGCATAAATTTTATTTTAAAGAGATTGTATGGTGGTACATTAATTAATAAAGTTCTTGAATAGGGTAAAATATGAAAGAGTACAAGCTTTGTAAGGGTATGTTTTTTTCCTCTTACAGTGTTCACAACTTAATTGGCAATTAATCTGTTCGCGTTGCAATTGTACGCTGATCAAAGAACGAGAATTTGCTATAGTAAATTTTTTTAGTACAGTTTTACATTTTCCATTTAACAACTTAACCCATTTATTTTAAATACTTGCAAAAGTATTAAGTTTTGTCTTTCTAACACAAATTTTAAATACTATGCAACCAAATATATCGTTTTATTAATTAATAAATAAATTTATTTTGTTATAACCTCGTCGAGTTGGACAATCATGGCATTCAATGTACATGTTTTATAATATTTTAATGTCTATTTAAAAATTTACAAAAGTTGTCGCCATGCACGTAGGAAGACTATTCATTTTTTTTTTTTTTGTTTGACGTAGATTAAAAGTAAGCAATGTTTGCATAGAAAATTGTTCAAATAACATTTGAATTATAAATTTTGAACAAAGCAAATATTTCTTTTAATTGAATATACACATTATGATTTTTTAATGATTTTATAATCGGTTAGAAATAGTTAAAAATGTTCTAAAATGTTTTTATATTAAACGAGAACGGTTCATATACGTTAAGAAGCATTAGTGCTAACCAGGGCCGTTCCCAGACGTTCCATGGAAAGCACGATACAAAAGTGCAACAGATCGTATGATTTATTTAAAATTGTTGGATACCACAGTTAATATACTATCCACGCTAGGAGTGTTTACCGCTACGTCATCACATAGAATCATATGGTGTAATATGAAAAACAATTACTTATTTATTGTGATTTATTTTGTAAAAATTAGAGAATAAACGAATGATAACGGTTGAAAAACAATATCCTTGAAGTCTAACAGGTGTTTGGTACGTTATTTTTGCAGTTTGCAGGTTATGTAGGTTATAACACATTGCTTATTACAAACAATGTAATTTTCAACAAAATATAAACATTTAATAATTGCAGCGGAATTATAAAAGCAGGAGAATGGTTGTGTTATAAGTTGTTGATAAACCATCATACAATTGATAATTTGAAAATTCAATTTATAGGTTAAACAATTTACATGGAACAACTATCGAGCTGCACTGTTTACACCTCGCAAGGCTACTACGTTTCATAATCATAATTTCTTATTGTTGTTACCAATTCAGTAGCAGTGATGGCCCACAATAAGATGGTAACATTATTACACAAAATGGATGTTAAGTTACGTGCGTAAATCAATTCGTACGAAGATGACATTTAATGTGGAACGTAATGGGAAATGTGTGAGTTAACATCTTGAAAAGCATTTTACCACAAAATATATTGTACTTTAATAATTGAGATACATTATTAATAGAAATCGGAGTCACTATCTACATCTAAGCTTTCAGAATAGTTTCCGATGTTAATAATCAGTTTATCAACTGTGATGTCCAACATTTCTTCCCGTTTATACCATTGCTTTATTGTTTCTTCAGTATGTCGCACACAATTAGCCCATAATGATTTTAATTAAAGAGTTTACTTGCCGACGATTAGGTGAATTAACCTTATTAATGTATGTCTGTATGTAAGAAATTTAATTCGCGTTTCTGCGATGTAACTTTTTTCCAATAAAGCTCTACGGTTGAAGTCTTTTTTGAATTTGAATCCTAGCGACTGGATTGCACGATGAAGGCTTCTGTCGCTTATTAATATGTGACGTTACGAATTTCTGCATTTATACTTGCAACTGTGACATGTTTTTCTGTAAATAAATTCGTATGTCAAACATGTGTAAAAGATTGTGTGTAATATTACTCACTTTGTGTATGCATATTGTATAACGTATTCCTTATGCCCATTTTAGATGTTCCAGGCAGATCGCCAGATTTTGTTTTCTTGCGTGGTCGTTTTTTACCCGGACTTGTTAAAACAGGGTTAGATGCAGCTCGATACTTGATATTTCTCACCGTCTTGTGCAAAATGTGTAATAAATGGTTAAAAGAAGTAAATGTAGGAAATGTAGTCAAAGGATAAGCAAACAAATGGAGGTTATGTAGTATTAGTCAAATGAGAATTACACAATCTAAGATGTGGGATGTGCAAGGTGGCTTCATGCCAGGGAGAGGATGTGTCGATCAGATGGTTGCTCTCCAGCAGGTGATCGAAAAGTGTTCAAAGGTAAAAAGGAAGTTGTACTGTGCGTTTGTAGATCTGGAGAAAGCATATGACAGAGTGAATAGAGAGAATCTGTGGGAAATATTAAATGAATATGGCGTAAATAAAGGTCTAATAAATGGAATAAGGGCAGTATACAACGGTAGTCGGGCATGTGTTAGGATGAGAGGAGGTGTGAGTGAATACTTTAATATTGAGCAAGGAGTGCGACAAGGCTGTGTGATGTCACCGTGGTTGTTCAATGTATACATGGATAAATGTCTTAGACAAGCATGTAACGATACAAATGGTGTAATGGTTGGTGACGTAAATGTACGACTCCTGGTGTATGCAGATGACACAGTCTTATTAAGTGACAGTGCGGATGAGCTGCAAACCGCTCTGAGGAAGTTTGATACAGTCTGTGATGGCATGGACCTAAAGGTAAACGCGAACAAAACTAAGATTGTGGTGTTCAATCGGGAAGGTAAAAGGAGAGTAGAGTATTTACTCTGCAAGATGAAATCGTGGAGCAAGTGGACGAGCTGGTATATCTCGGTAGAATGTTTACTGCAGATGGTACAATTGAGAGCGAGATTGGACGAAGGGTCAATGCTGGAAGGAAAGTGATTGGAAGTATGTGGACGATAATGAGAAATGAAAGCATGAGCCTAGCTGCGAAACGAGCAATCTATAATGGCGTATTCGTCCCATCAGTACTGTATGGAAGTGAGACAAAAAGCACGAAAGAAAAATAAATGCTGTGGGTATGAGATTTCTGAGAAGCGCATGTGGTAAAACGAGAAGGGACAAGATAAAAAATGAATGCATAATGAGGGAGTGTGGTGAGGAAAAGACGATGATGGATAGATATAAAAGTTGTACATTACGTTGGTTTGGTCACATTGAGAGAATGAATAACATAAGATTAACGAAACAAATATATGTGGGTGACGTTAGGGAAAGGCCGGGCCTGGTAGGCCGCGTAAAACTTGGCTGAATGTAGTAGAATCTTTGATAAAGGAAAGAAAGATAAGGAGTTCTAAAAACAAAAGGGCATGTCAGAGACTATGTATGAATCTTGCGGAAGCTAGGGAGGTATGTAGAGATAGGAAAGCATGGCGAAAGATTGTGAATGAAAAATAAATAAGAGGCAGGGATTGTTTTGCCTACCCCGCAAGGGAATGGCGTGAAGGTTAAGTAAGTAAGTAAGTAAGAATTAAATAAAAATTCATACGCATATAAAACTAATTGATTTCGTGTTTATAGGTTTACTCTTTCTACTACATTTGCTTATTCAATACCGTATGTCGATTTCGTCAAATGCACTACGAATGTCCACCATCCTTATTTAATTCACTGTTTTATATGAGAAGACAGTATAAACGAATTGAATAGCTAAATTAATGACGTAGCGGTAAACACTCCTGGCGAGGATAATAGTCATAAGCTAAGTAAAATAACATATTTTCCGTAATCCAAATAACTTGTTTTTAATGTCCATCTACCCGACCCGATTCTGATCGCACACCTTTTTTCTTGAAGTATTAGACACTGTCTAATTATTCGTTGGACTATAAACCAGTCAAATCTACAAGTATACAATTTGAAATAAAATAAATATTCTTATTTTCATATCACTTAAAAATCATAAAACATTCATTCTTATTTACACCGGGTTTAGTCCAGTCAAATTAGATCAAAATCCGCCAAATAGAACCAATAAATTGTATTACAACGTTTTTGTAAGGTGTAGGAAGTATAAAACGGCTCCTATTCATTTTTGTCGTTGGTTCTTTAGTGTGTGACAGTATTGTGATGCATTGAGCTTATTATGTATTGTATCGCACCATTTCGTAGTTGAGAGCATGTGGAAGAGTAGATTGTGTAAATGAGTATTAAGCACGTGAATATTTTTTTGTATATCTTCGAATATTACGCCATTGGAATACGCTTCATGTTAGAAAACAGTAGTGGATATATCTAGGATTTTTATTTCAAGAACGGCATTGGAGAATGTGTTTACTAACCGAAACTGCTACCGTGTACAACGCAATTTTATAAATTGATGCAAAAGAGCAGCGCGTGATCTAATAATATTTTGGAACTTACGAAAAACTATAGTTTGATTATTTAATGCATGGTTTATACATATAATAGACTTTAATGTAAAATCAATACCTTTAGGTATCATTAAAATTTAATAAATCGCGTGGGATGATCATAGAAAGTTTAGGCCGTCTTTGGACATTCTATGGAGTGAATTTGAAAATCTAGTTGGGGTTTCATAGTATTATATTATTCTTTTAAAATTTCAACATTGCGTAGCTTTGTGAGTTTTGATTGCTTTGGAGCCGTTCCAGCACGATCATGTGATAGTTAAACCCCTTTAAGAGTGGTTGATTTTAAATGCGGACTATCCATTAACGTTTACAAAATGGTGAGAAGGTATCTATGTTAGAAATTCGAGATTTTGCAGTCAAACTTTACTTAGGGAACTTGCCAGACTTGAGGGTGAAACGTTGACTAAGTAAGCGCACAGTTTCAGAAGGTTTTTGCGTATCGCAAACGTGAATATAGCAGATGTATTTAATGATTTTTTATCTAGTTCTGATCATTGTGTGGTGGAAAGCGTTTTCGAATTGCGAAACACTTTCCAATTTTATTTTTCAGAAATAGTGGCCCAGACTATTTAAAAATAAAAACTGCGGTTGCTGTGTGCGTTGTGTACTTAAACAAAGCAATTTTAATGTCTAAAACAAATTGTGAGCGATAGTAAGACCAAAGTATCGAGTGAAGTATGAAAATGAATGAAAATAACAGATGCTATCCTCAATACGTTTTGGTGTAGACTAGCTTCATTTATACGCCATTTGTGCATTACGCATTCGATCGATCACCTTGCTGCGGTTGGACCATTGAAACTATAATAGTGCGGTTGTTCCCTCTTACCTGTAGTGCTGAGTGGAGGATTTAGTTTCGTATAGTCATTCATGATCATTATAAAGGATTAATTTTAGTCACGGATATTAACGTAAGAATTAGACTATAAGGAATTGCATTTAATCGTTCTGATTATCTCTGAACGTTGATCCGTATTGATTATCGAATTGTACAGAGGTTGAACTTTCATATTAACGATATTTTAGATGTCGTAGTTATAGTTTAGCTGTGTGTGTGTGTGTGTATATATATATATATATATATATATATATATATATATATATATATATATATATATATATATATATATATATATATATATATATATATATGTTAATGCACTATAGTACAGAAACTTCATTTCTTTATTTTTCTATGTATACAGTGTATCCCAAATGGATTAGTATTGCATGGGTAACTCTATTATTAAGATACAGGTTTGGTTAAATGGGCAGTGTTGTACAGTTTTTCATGCTGGTTCAAATGCTGCTTAGAAATATACAAAATTTTGCGTACTTTCGAAGATATCGACTGAAATTGAAAAATGCGAAAAAGTAAAATTGTCAACTCGACAAATAGAAGATCTAGTTGATGCGTGTAGAATGTTAAATAAACATCACTTTATCCTTTATAAGCTGCATGTTGCTCACATTTAATCATCTGCGTAGAAGAACATTTTGTAGGTGGGTTATTAATAAAATGGCAGAAACCGATGGTTTTATTAACAGCATTCTTTGGACTGACGAATCACATTTCACTAACTGCGGTTTATTTAATCGCCATAATGAACACACCATCATGCCCAAGAAAATCCACACGTGATCATACCACGGCGAAACCATTCGTTTTGGACTTAGTGTGTTTTTCGGCATATTTGTGAAAGATGAATTGCCCTTGGTATAAAATTTGGCAATATGGTATCAACAAGATGGTTCGTCTGCACACAACTCCACGCACGTGATTAATTATTTAAATAATCCTTTTAGTGAAAGAGTAATAGCTATTAACACACCTATTAGATGGCCGCCCAGATCAGCCGACCTCACACCTCTTGATTTTTTTTTTATGGGGCACTTTAAAAAATATGTATGGTAGCAATTTTACTTACAATAATATTAAAGAATTACAAGAATATGTGCAAGAAGCGTTAAATAATTTACATACGTTGCGGAAAGTGACTGCCGGCATTTTAAAACGATGTGAATTGTGTTTGATGAACAATGGCCATCATTTTGAACATTTGCTACGATTCAATTAGATATTTTGAGTTTTAAGATTAGTAATTAGTTCTGTTTGGTTATAATTCATTTGTTTTCATGGCTTACTTTAATTTCAAGCAAATAATATAAAATGTGCCCCGGAATCTATTATGTTACGTGTAGATTGTTCGTCTTAAAGACATAAGTAAAAAAAACTAAATTTGTATATTAAGGGAAATAATTGCCTTTTTCAAAAAAACGCATTTTTCAGTTTTTGTCCATTATCTCGGAATTTTTTATATATCTAAGCAGCATCTGAATCGGTATGAAAAACTGTAGAACATTGCCCGTTTAACCAAAGTTGAAATTATATATATATATATATATATATATATATATATATCCAAATTATGGTTAAAATAAAAATTTTGATGAAGAGCAAGAAAAACTTTGCATTGACAATGTGTTTGTAATCATAATTTTGATTAATTACCTTCCAACCTACATATTCCTGTGTAGGTATAGAAGGTTATGCAATCGACTTTTTTTGTCCCTTCAATTTCGCCAGCAAAGCATTGTAAAACTTTCCTAACATAATGGTGGAATTTTTTACGGCTAACTGCAACTGAGATTTTTAAGAGTACGTAGTCATCCGGCATTGATTCTCGTTGAATTTGCAGCTCGATAGGAGTTGAAGGTTTGGACCATTCACAGTCATCTTCAGAATCGGCAGTTCATATTGATCTTCGTCAGTACTGTTCAAGTGTAGTGGTGCCAATTTTTTTAGATTTCTTTATATATTATACGTTTAGAAGTGACTTTTTGTGACTCATCTATTCTGGTTCAAATGAACAGTTTCGCCACAAAAAAACACACTTGTAGGCCTAATAAAAACAAAATAATATACTATTAATACAGAGAATAAGGCAATAATATATCTAGTGTTTGCCCATTGTAACAATACAACTACACTGTTTCCAAGTGAAATCAGTGTATAAATTAAGATTTTCAATATGACGGACAAAAAATGGTATCCAAAAATATGATTACAAAATTTAATAATAACTTCATAACCAATTTCTCTCTAACGAAATCGGTTTATAAATAAACTGATTTTTTTAAATAAACGGCGTAGAATCTAGTAATTTAATTTAAAGAAAGCACAAATGTAATAAGTTATTACTATGTTTGAGCAGTTTTTTCATTTGTGCACATAACTGTGCCAAAAAGCGCACGCGCGATTCGACCGTAGGTGTAAATTTCTTTAGTCGTTTTTTTGCAATGTGCTTTGGTGATTAGTCAGAGTGAAAACCATGGAAGGAATTTTTGAACTGTTTTTGAAGCGGCGTAGTAGGAAAACGAAAGTTGAATATTCCGTCTTTTTCTCTCAGAATTGGATGTATAATTTGTTTTTGTAATAAAGTATCAGAACTCAGAATATATTATAACGTTTTATATTGCTTCTTCTAGTTTAATGTGTAGTATAACTATAATGACTTTACATAGGAAATAAAAGATGGTCAATCCTCAAAAAGCATATTCGAGGATTTACCATGTCTCAAAAAGCATATTCTAGGATTGACCGTGTCTTAAAATTCGAAATAATACATTATTAATCAAAATGCACTACGTGTTCTTCTGGATGAATATTCATAGGAAATAAAAGATGGTCAATTCTCAAAAAGCATATTCGAGGATTGACCATGTCTCAAAAATCGTATTCGAGGATTGACCATCTCTGAAAAAGCATATTCGAGGATTGACCATGTCTCAATATTCGAAATAGTACATTATTATTAAACAAAATACAATTTTTATTCTTCTGGACGACTATACATAGGAAATAAAAGATGGTCAATCTTCAAAAAGCATATACGAGGATGGGTCATGCTCCAAAATGCTTATTCGTGGATTGACTATGTCTCAAAAACATATTCGGGTATTGACCATGTCTTAAAATAGGAAATAATACATTATTAATCAAAATGCACTACTTGTTCTTCTGGCTGATTATTCATAAGAAATAAAACATGGTCAATCCTCAAAAAGCATATTCTAGGATTGACCACGTCTTAAAATTCGAAATAATTCATTATAATTCAAAATGCACTACGTGTTCTGTTGGGTGATTATTCATAGGAAATAAAAGATGGTCAATCCTCAAAATGCATATACAAGCGTTGATCATGTCTCAAACTGCATATTCGAGGATTGACTATGTCTCAAAATTCGAAATAGTACATTATTAAACAAAATGCCCTAATTGTTCTTCTGGATGATTATTCATAGGAAATGAAGGATGGTCAATCCTCAAAAAGAGTATCCGAGGATTGACCATGCCTTATAATGAATATAAAAATATATTTTAGTTTTTTTTTTTGAAGTGTGGTCAAACAAATCGAATTCATGGTCAAACGATGGTCAATCAGATAGAGTAATAAAAATTGTCGATTTTCGATTTCGGGGGGCAACTGTGAAGTTGGTCCCCCCAATCTTATTTTTGCAATAACTTTTTCACAGAGTATGGTCAATGAAAGTTGTTGGTGGTCATTTGTGGTCAATAAGTGGTCAATCGAATGCCATTAAGTTATTACGAAATATGCAACTTGTGGGACCAGCTTCACACAGCTCCAAGCATGCCGGTCTTTAAAAACCAAAGTAAATAAGAAAATAATATCGCAGGGTAAGATACACATAAAATACGATAAACAGTAAAATTAAACAGATAACTGCAATGCAGTTTACCTACACTTAGACAAGAACAAAGAAATAGGCAAGGAATTTACACATACACAATGGTGTGGTTAATAGAAGCTCAAAAATACATACGTACAATTACAATAAATTACTATATAAAGAAAAATCAGTTCGCAGACAAACAATTCGAAATACGCCGGTTGAATCAAAGACACTAAAAAAAATATCATTAAAATAAAGCCTTGCAGGGGTAGAGTAATAAATCATAACAAAGTGACCAGTAACCTACACGGAAGTTCGAGTGACTACGTTACAAACTACACCATCCCTTCCTCAGTTTAACAATAAGAACGGGTTAGTTTAGCAGTAGCAATGGAATTTTATCGCACCACGTTTGTCCACGCCTTACTTTCTACACGGTCGTTAGTAAACAGTGAACAATGCCAACTCACACAAGCAATGAGGGAGCGGACACTATACTGTCGCGGGGTCCTTTTATTTTGACAGATTTCAGCTTAATGAGCGAGCTTGCGTAATTAAATAGATATTTCTTGCAAGGCAATGGTTGATTTTTAATAGGTTCATAGGCTTGTTGAATTGTTTGCTGCGAGCTTTATTTACATTAAAATACCTACTTACGTTTGATCCTATAATTAATCACTTACTTATCCACCAATATTTAACGGGTTAAGATACGCCGTTTGAACCTTAGAGGGTAACAATTATTTATAGATATATTGTTTACACGCCCGCTTATTAAAATCCGAATATTTAGCGATACGTTTATTTACACAACCACTTTAATTTTGTGAAAAACTTACATTAAAAACAGCACAGAAAAGAAAATAATACACATTCGCGGTTTTAGTTTTACTAAAATTTATATACAGTGAGGGTTTTTAATTAAACATTCAGATCGATCCGACTTGAATCGAAACGAAACCGCAACTAACCGTCCTTACTCCCCAAATCCACCCCCGTTTTTAAAAGTTATAAGAAAACAAGAAGTATTACGTGGGAATATTTTCATATTTATTACTAAAAGATGTATTAATTTCAAAGTACCAAACAAAGATGTGTTTTGACGTGCGGTATGTTCCAATGTAATTACTAGCTGCGACGTTTTTACCCCAAAAACGTGTGCATAGAAATTTTCAACGATTCGTCACGGTCTTTCGGTAAATTCAGTTTCTAGAGAACACCTGTTTTCTACCCCAACGTATGTTTTTCTTTTTCTGTTCAACTCTTACTCAAATATCAATTATATGAAATACATAAAGTAAAAAATCCCGAAAACATTATCAAATTACGGCTTATTCCTAAAATATTTTAACCCATTAATTATCTTTTCTATCGGGATAACAATTGCCATTTGAAAATGTTATTACAATAATAAAATTTTCTCGGTCTGCCGCCTACAATATCGAAAAAAAAAGCAGTTAAAAAGAGAGTTTCATAATCTTAACATTAAGTATGGCATTTTTCATAATGTTGTGTCTTTTAGAGTAAAGGTTAAATTGCAGGGTGCAAAATGATTTTACGCTATATCTCATTTTATATGTATCTCAGTAAAAAAAGCGAAATTATTCGGAAAAATGTCTACTAGAATATTATTTTTTACTCAGAGCAATATTTTTTTGTAATTTACTGCAGCTAAACTAGCCAAAATGTTTGAGCATATTGAGGGATATATGCTTAAATCCCCTAATTGGATTTTTTCCTTCTCTTGAGCAACCGTTTTTTGGCCCCATGAAAACAAAAAAAAATGTTTAATGCTATAAACTAATAATCGGTCTTAAATTATGCGCAATTTTAACTGTACAATTTAGTTCTGACAAATTTTTGTCAGGAAGCCATTGGTTTCGAGAGACATTTCAGGGGCAAGGCGTAACTGTCTTATTATCACTACAGCGCCATCTTTAAGGCACTTCGATTTCCTGTTTCTTTGCCTTTCAATTAAGACATTAAACTGCCTTATAAATGCAATAGTTTTGAGTTATTGAAGAAAAACTAACAAAATGGCGATAACTTAGGGGGAAAGCAAAGTTGTAAGCCCGATTCAGATATTATTTAATCTCCCTTTTTAGCCTTGCATAATTTTTACAAGCATATGTTGTGTCATTATCCGGTGTTTTTACCCTTACGGAGATTTTTCGCTACAAAATTTTTAGAAAACTGCTTCGTTGTTTACAGTAATCCATTCAAATATCCTCACTGCATTATATTAGCGTAAATTTACATTTCTTTTTAAAATAATCTAGGGTAATCATACCAGAGCATTCGTTATCAGTAATCTTATCACTGGTTAATTTCATCTTAATACTTTAATACATTTTATAGCTTCCGTTTGTAAACTATAGACAGCATTTATTCTTTCCTTACTTTGTACAGTGGCGTAACTAACGAGGGGGCAAATGCCTCGGGCTCATGATTCAAGGGGCCCAGATCGTGAACTCTTATTAAAACTTGGACTGAATGAAAATTGCAATTCTTTAATAACAATTAAAAAAAATACAATATGTGAAATTAAAAATTAATGTTTGTAAACATTCTTCTGGTGATTTGAAATCCGAGAATTATAAACAATACACACTCGCGCCGGGCTAGTCATAACATACGATGAATTCTGCTGTACAGATTACGGATACCTCTTCATTCAGTTACATTTAATCGTTTGTTACGGACTTTTCACAAAATTGATTGAAAACGCTATTTCGCCTATTGCTTTTTAAGACTAAAATTCGGCTGATTCTAACACTTTAAAGAATTGCGTTAGTGTTTTGTATTTAGGAGGTTACGACAAAGTAATTAACAATTATAACGATTTTAGTGTTTTAAACTTTCGTAGTGAATAGTGAATAATACTATCGTGATTGTATAGATTCTTATTTATCATAAAAAGGTAACATTTTTTGGAATCATTTTCTTACTCTCATATAATATTTCTTCTGTGTAGTTGCTAAGGACAATAGTGTCATTATGAATAAGCAAGCCAGCGAAGCGCAGAAACGTAACAAAGCAAAAGACTTAAAATTAAAAATCAGTAAATTACCGAAAGTGAGTGGTTATTTTCTAAAGTCTGCTCAGCCCGCTCCGCCGCCATCGAGTGTAATATCTGATTCACTTGAATTAAGCAAAGAAGAACAGGGGTCATTTCATAACTTTGATGATGTTCCTCGTCGTCAGGAACTTCAGGAAGCTACTCTTTCTACGTCCATTAGTTGTATTGAAAAAAATGTGGAATGTGATGAAACTGAAAAGATAATATCTAAAGAGTTCCCAACGGACTTTGCCAATTATCGCGGAAAATTATTAACAAGCGAAGACAAACATTTCATCGTGAAATATGGTCCATGTCGACCTGATAGTCCGTTTCCGAAAAACACTAATGGGCGTTGCTTTGCCTCAACATATTGCTTTCTAACAACTAAATCAGGATTGAAATTGGAAGATCATGGTTGTGTTATTCTCCAACAAGCGACAAATGTTATTGCCAACCATGTTGGCTTTTTGGTGACAGAGATTTTCGACATCAGGAATGGTCAGTAACGGGTTTTTGCGACTGGAAAAGTGCAGGACGCGGAATTGAATGATGTGAGGAATCAAAATCTCATGAAAAAGCTTGCTTAGCATTTAAGCAGTTTATAGAACAAAAAACTGTGAATGATGAACTCAAAAATCAAATTCGACAAGAAGAAAGTTACTGGAGACAGGTCTTGGATCGGGTTATTAATGTGATTTTAACCTTGTCAATAGAAAATATTGCTTTAAGAGGTCTTCATAGAGAAGGCGAAAATAGCGAAAACAGAGGAAAATTTATAGCAATTATAGAGCTGCTCAGCAGATATGATCCTGTACTTTCTGAATTACTTCGCAAACCCACAGGCACTATAAAGTATTTAAGTCCGCAAATACAAAACGAAATGATTTCGCTTACAGCAGAAAAAATTAAACGTGATATTTTAGAGGATATTCGAAAGGCATCATTTTTTAGTTACATTACTGATTCAACCCAGGATATATCAAAAATTCATCAGCAAAGTCATGTGTACCGCTACGTTAATATTGAGTGTGACAAAAATGAAGTACCTATAAATATATCAATTCGTGAAAGCTTTGTTGGGTTTGAAGAAATGCAAGGACATAGTAGTGCAGAAATGGAAGAAGAAGTTTACACAAATTTTGAAAAAGATAATGTAACAAACTCAGAGGCATTGGATTTGATGGTGCAGCTAACATGGGTGGTGTTTATTCTGGACTTCAAGCTCGAATAAAACGTGTTAACCTCTGGCTACATATGTGCATTGTGCAGCTCATAATCTAAATTTGGTGATTAATGATTCCGTCAAAAATATTGCCGAGATTCGAAATTTTTATGACAAATTACAGAGTCTGTATGTGTTTTTTGGCAATAGTATTAAGAGACGGTCACAGTTAAAATCTACATCTTCCGTAAATGTATCTTTAAAAAAATTGTTCTCGGCTCGTTGGTCATCGCGAGACAATTGCCTCTCGGCGCTGCATCTATTATACCCAGACGTCATGAAAGTTCTAGCATACATACTCCTGCAGGACGCAATAAAGCAGAACAAGATGAGAAAACTGCACTATTTTCAAACATTTGAAGTAATAATAATAATAGTATTTGAGACAAAAATTCTAAATTTATTAAACACTGTGTCTCTGTTGCTACAAGCACGAGAATGCGATCTCGACCAAGCTGCAGAGTTGTTTAAAAATGCTTTAGAGTCAATGCAACAAATGAGAAATAATTTTGATAAAGTACTAAATTCGTCAGTGAAGTTAACAGAGACTTGGGGAGTTGAACCTACATTAAAAAAAAAATTCGTAAAGTACCTAAATTTATGGATGAATTGAGCAGTGATCAACGGTTATCAGACACAAAAAAATATTTTGAAACACAAGTTTTTTATGGTATTCTTGATATTGTGATATCCCAGATTAAAATACGTTTTAAGGGTATAAACGAAATTTCGAATTTGTTTTCAACTATTATGCCTAAAAATATGTTCTCAATGACCGAAGAGCAATTACAATCTGCTGCCTTTGATTTTCTTCAGAAAAATGACAAAAGATCTTTCGTTAGACTTGGTCAATGAAATTCTGCAAATAAAAGCGACTTTTCAAAATAAATTTCGGAACCGGAATCTATATATAATTTAAGTTAATTTTTATTAATTGAAAACCATCTAGTAGCATCACATTTTTCGAATATTTGTACAGCTTGTATTCTTTTTTTAAGCATACCCGTTACTGTAGCGACCGCAGAAAGATCATTTTCTAAATTAAAACTAATTAAGTCATACCTTCGCTGGACAGTGTCGCAGTACCGGTTATCAAGTTTGGCAATAATCTCAATTGAAAAAAGTAGAGCCAAAAATCTCAATAGTTCGACTATCGTTACGGCCCTTGCAAATAAAAAATCAAGAAGATACCTGTAATTATATTATTATGTATTTGTTAATTGTTTCACAGTTCTTTTTATACTTATATTATAAACACCTGAATCTTTGTAATATGAAATAATATATACTTATGCAATAATTTAAACGGTTTTTTTTGTCATACCTATTGATAAGGATAGGCGTGAGGGGCCCCTTTCGGCTTTTGGGCCCCCGGGTCCTCAATCTGGAGTTACGCCACTGACTTTGTACTCTGAATTTTACTATTTTGTGACTATGTTACTGTGAAACTCCGAAATTTGGCTAATGTCGACATTCTTTGGTAAATGTCAGTATTCTCCAAGGTGCTTGGCGTATGTCATAATTATTTGCCTAATACCATTATTTTTAACTTACGCCGGCAAATGTCGACATTTACTGTTTACTGAATTACTAAAATTTAAGAACACTTTTATCATATTTTTTAAAATAGAACATATGAGAGAAGTTTTCTAATAAACATAACTAATAGACGGAGAGCTGGCTACGTGGGAGTAGGGGTCACTCGGTAAAGTGGGAATTTAATCATTTATAGGTTCCGTTGTTACTGACGTAGCGAGAGGCGGGCGGGCAGAAGGCACCCTGGAAGAATAAAGTGAGGGTAGGGGGTTGAACATGCAATTTTTTTTCGTAAAAAAATTGTTAAGGTAAAGTGCTGAAAATTTGCAGGATAATCAGAGATAGTGCAAATAAGTAGAGAAAAAATTGGCAGAAGACTAGGTGGAAGATAAAGAGTCGGCAGAAGGCGCTAATGTTGCAAAAATTTTTGCAACAATTATGTGACTGAGTAAACTTCTGCCAATTTGTACATTCATTCTTTAACTCAAAATAACACTAGTTGCAAAACGGCAGAAGGCTAGTTGGAAGAATTAGGGAGATATGGCAAATACTAAGTGCGCCGGTGGCGCACTCGAATAATTACTTTACCTGATATATTATATTTTATTTTATCAAGTACACTTCTTGCAATTAGTCAGCGTATTTTACGATAATTCAATAACCTTTTAATAAACCAGAAGCCAATTACGAAAACATTAATGGTTATAGTATAATAACATGGAAATAATTTTTATTTTTTCTCGCAATACAATATATATTTAGAACACTAATACTAATTTTATATTAATCTTAATATTAATTTAATTTTATTTTATTTTATTTTTGACTAATACTAATTTTACTTGAAATACTACATTACTCCGTTATATAACCTTCATTTTCCATGTCATCATCAAAGGCAATATCCTCATCACTGTCGTATATCGTGTCATCATCTTCAGCTGAAAGCAGAAATTAATAATTTAATAAAATTTATAAATTATCGAAATCAAATTCAAAATTACCTTCCGAATCGTCACTATCAACGACAACGTCTTTGACTGATGGTGGTAATTGTGGTCCTTCAAACCATTTGAATTCGTATTGGGACCCATTCAATATCCACCCGCAATTTTCAGCTTCTAATTCGTACGGATCAAATAAATTCGCATTTGTCCATATATTTGCAATATAATGCGTTCTTTCCATGTGTTGGCGTATGGTTTTTAAGTATGTGTAAAATTTTTTCCTCAAACTAAGCGTAACGCGTGCCATGAATTCGTCTTCTTCTAAACGTGAATAAGTTTTTTCATCGATGACACAGTCATCTCGAGGACCAATGATTTTTTTTTATGTAGTGTAATCACCTGAATTTTATCAGCATACGTGTTTTGTATTTTTTCAAGAAGTTGCTGAGACGTGTATTTCGCGCTACTAACACCAAATTCTTCATTATGTGACTTGTCAAGTATTTCGTTATAAATATCGGTTAAATATTGTAATAATTGTGACTGTTTTTTTTCAATGATAATTTCTTCTATATGATTACAAACTTCTCTGTAGGCAGCTTCATGTAAGTCTCTGGTTACGTGCCAATCGGTACGAGAAGTTTTCGGCGCATTCAGAAATTTTTTTAAATATAAAATTTTACACGGATTATGATAGGTAATTACATCTGTTTTTAAAGATTGTATTCTATTCTCCATTTCGTGATCGTTTAAGCCAACAGCGTTCAATAAAATGTCATTTTTCAATTTCTGCTCACGGGTAGAATTATATAATGGTATTACACGATAGTTCGCAACTTTACGAGCCTTATTGCAAAAAAAAACAAACTCTATTGATATTATCTTGCTCACTTGTTTCCTGTTCTTCGGTGAACGTTGGAGAGAGGGAGGAAGTGTCCGTTGGACGTTCAACGTTGCGGCTGCAACTTGCTTCATCAATTGATTCTTTTCCACGTGATGATTGTGGATCTTCAACGGGAAAACTTTCCTCTCCTACATTCAAATTTGATGATGTTTTTAAATTCCATACGATGGACATGATGCATAAGATAAATAAAGTTATGCTAGGGGAATTCAGCTTACCTGAGACACTCTCAAAAGACGCTCTTATTTTCTTGAGATTTTTTCAATTCATCGTATTTTTCCAAAGTCCTCTTTGCAATTGCCATAAAATTCTTGCAACAAATGGAATGATATCCATGATTTTCCGTAATGTGATCGGGAAGATTAACGTCGCTATATTTCATATTCAATGTTTTGCGAACATGCAGTTTCTCATGGCACTGTTGTAATTTTTCTTCAGTGAATAGATATATTTTATCAGGCACATTTTCACAATGGAACACGCAGAATTTCTCCATTCTGTATTGCTCCAAAACGCAAATATATATATATGATAATCAAAACACGCTAGCAGACTGTACGCTTCCAAATCTCAAGCTAAACTGCCGTTCGCATTCCTTAAAATGCGTCATAGCGTCACTCTCCCTTCCGACGAATATATTTTGGAAGGCAAATAATAGAGACCTATAAGGTCCATAACGCATATAAGATAGAGATAGAAGATAGACAGAGCGAAAGAAAGAAAAAAGAAAGAAAACGTATTATTTTTATTTCTTATCTAAGTAACGTGATAGTAAGTTCGAAATTGCTTTCCTGGTTAAACTCAAATAACATTCCCAGTAAATTATTACAAAAACAAACTGTGCCACAAATGCGTTGTTAAAACTCCATAAAATAAAATATGTTGGTTTATAACGAAGATACTTATTGACAAAAGAAAACATTTATTTAAATACCTAAAATATTTGCATCTGCTCTAATGAGTTGAAACCAGTTTGGCATTGTTGATAATTCACAAAAGTACAGTCAGGTACATTATTATTATGAATTGTAAAGGCATGTGAGTCAAGGTTAAAATTTGTCTGCAATAGCTTTCAAATTTCAATTATTCTAAGCAAATAGCTTTGAATTACATGAATATTTTCTGTGAAGTATCTCCTAATTCTTCCAACTAGCCTTCTGCCGTTTTGCAACTAGTGTTATTTTGAGTTAAAGAATGAATGTACAAATTGGCAGAAGTTTACTCAGTCACATAATTGTTGCAAAAATTTTTGCAACATTAGCGCCTTCTGCCGACTCTTTATCTTCCACCTAGTCTTCTGCCAATTTTTCTCTACTTATTTGCACTATCTCTGATTATCCTGCAAATTTTCAGCACTTTACCTTAACAATTTTTTTACGAAAAAAATTGCATGTTCAACCCCCTACCCTCACATTATTCTTCCAGGGTGCCTTCTGCCCGCCCGCCTCTCGCTACGTCAGTAACAACGGAACCTATAAATGATTAAATTCCCACTTTACCGAGTGACCCCACTCCACGTAGCCAGCTCTTAGACTATAAGTTATTATGAACTTAAAATAAACCGGACTTTCCAAATCACGAAACAAAGAAGAATAATATAAAAAAAATAAACGTACACATACATTTTAATATAATATAAAAAAAGAAACAAGAAAAATGTATGTGATTAACTTATAGAATCTTATTTGTTACATAAACTGCTGTGACATTTTGAATTGCTGTTCCAGCTGAATTTAGTCGTGGAACACTTCTTTTGACAATTGACAACGTGTATAGATTTGTTCTCCAATCTGCGAGTTAGCAGAGGCTGCTTCTTTTAACGACATTTCTTGAGTAGAAACCTCATCCATGGAAAGTAACTTTTCTTTACAAATTGCGAACTGATTACGAGCAAAAAGCTGCGTCAAGGTACCATTTTTGTTTGCTAGTGTATAAAAGTCGGAATCCTCTGTTCCGACAACAACTGCTATAATATATTTCGAGGATCTATGCGGCCACGATCAATATCGGTGACTTGAATTCTTACTGTATCACCAATTTGAGCAGCTTGCAATTTGTTTTGTGAGGTTCGCAACATTTTTGTTGCTTGAAGCTGAAGATTTTATTTAGCGGCTGTTCTTTTATGGAAATTAGCTTGTATTCTTCTGTTAGCGTTTGAGATGATAACGTACAAAGTTGCAGATCACTTTCATTGATATGATCATCGATATTGTGTTCCATATTTTGCTTATCCACGTTACCTTCATCTGAAAAATGCTCTTCAGTATGGCCACTATTCAAATTTTCTTCAAAAATATGAACATATTCTTCAAGCTGTTCTTCAGTCTCAATATTTGCAATTTGCTCGGTAGGCAGAGACGACGATGCTATGCCCCGTTTTCGTTTAACGCCAAAAAGGACTTCATATGGATCTGGCGTATTCCTTTGTGTTTTTGCCAAACTAGACAAACGACAACCCTTCCGACCGTTTATTTGAATCATTGTCCTACATCCATGCGGTTAACATATTTTGTATGTCCTGATTGGCTCTTTCGACTACTACTCGATTACTAAATTATCTACCATTATCAGAGTGCAGTAGAGCCGGAGCACCAAATGTTAGGAAAATATGAAGAAGATTGTATGCTACTTCTTTAGCTCTTGGGTTCTTAACGGTCGTAACTGTACAAACTTAGTTAAATGGCCTTTATATACCATTATAAACTTGTAATGTCCATCATTGTGTGATTGCAAGTCTATCAGATCGACTTGACATCTTGAGTTCAACTCAGAACGGAGCATTGCTTTCACAACAGTACCTTTTTTAAGCACACTATGTTTCATTTGGCATTGTTTACACAAATTTAAGTACAACATAACCACTTCAAAAATACGGAAAATTAATAAATTTAGTAATAGTTTCGTAAATCCGCGTGTAATAATTAGTGGCCTTTGGAATTCGTACCTTGACAACCATACTTAGTGTCAGAAAATTGTTAAAAAAAAAGTAAAAATAAAAAAATTGTGAATAATTTCAATAATTGTGGGCCTGTATCGTTTACTGTAAACGCAAATAAATAAGTTAGTTCTTTAGTTCTTGTGTTTTTATTTATACGCTGTATTTGAAACTGTCAAAACATATAAAATAAACTTCTTAGGGAGATAATGTGACATATTTGCTCCCTAGGGAGAAAATGTTCCATTTCTGTCACAATTTTGACAACAGAAAAACTAACTTCTACTTCCACTTTCGCAAAAAATTATTTAATTTTTTTTGTTAATTTTTTAAGTTAGCATCTACACGTCCAAACTGAACTAGGCGTCTCGTATGCATTACCGAAATAAGCGGGTTGCCAAGCCAGCTACAGTGGAAATAGGCGTGCTCGATGTAAGGAGTAAAATGATTAAAGGGTAGTTTCAAATATCTTACACTTACCATTATCTACAATTCACAAAGCTCAGTCCGGGAAAAATTGTCTCTAGGCGCCATCACAATCTTAAATTTTGCCAAAATGAATAGTCTTAGGCGGGATGTTAAATTAATCCTATCTGACTGTGGAAGACAGGATTGCAGCCTACTCACTAAAACCATTCACCATTCAAATTCAATCACACTTCAAAATCAATTGATCTAAAAGCTTAAGAAAATCTGAAATACACGAGCCGTCATTTAAGAGTCCCTCGTATATCTGTAAATTTATATTTCTAACTATTATAAAACTTTGAATTAAATAAATATTCCCAATTTAGAAAATTCTAAATAAAATAAACAAAATGTTCGTTGATTGCTGAATAATTCAAACATAGAGCGGTTAATGTTTGTTTCATCAATAATATCTTTATATTTTATTAATACTTTATCTTTAAAATCGTATTTAGACATTCATTAATAGGTTTAAACTTTAATACGTCAAAACTGTATTTTATGCTGAATAAAAAAAATAATAACTACTTTGTTAGTACTGTTCTGCATTAATATTTCAAAGCTAAAATGAAATTTTGTGATCGATCTGACTCTTTACGCAATTTCCAATCGATCCTTAAATTCGAAAATATGCAAAGACTAATTTCACTTATCAGAAGGTGTAACCAGTTAGGCACACAATTGACACAAATAAACGACAAAATAAATTAAACAGTGGATATATATTGACAAATTCCGCATGTAAATATATACAACGACGTAGTTTAAAGAAACCACCAAACATCAATACGTTAGACTAAAATTATCCAATGCCTAAAACTAAAAACAACAAAATTACTACAGTTCGATTACCTTTTTTTTCTTTGAATGAACCGTAATTAACGCAACAATAAAAAAATGTTCTTAAAAGATAATCGTACTTGTCTTGGTTCAATAAAATTTAGATCTAATTATTACGTATTACATTAATTAATCCTTTTTCGCTGCGGTAGTTATAGTTCATATGATCTGCTTCCGGTAATCGTTTTTAAATTCTTAGATGCACTTTGCACAAAACACAAGAGGTAGCCGTATTCGCCCTACGCACTCGGCTGTAGTACTCAAACGCAGTGTCTGTGGTTCGTTCACTCGCGTACCTGGTATGGGGACTCATTAGCCTAACATCACATCACCTTATGCTGTGATGTTTGCCCTTCAAAACGTTTACCACAATGAAAAATTGTTACTTTCATATACGCATTAAAGTTCTTATTTCCTTTTATACAATCAATTTGGTATTGCTAAGGATTGTACACATTCAATGTCAATGATGATTCTCCAATAACTTAACTAAATTTTACAATTGAACACTAATAACAAAATATTTGCTGTGTTAAGTTCTAATCTGCCTAAGCAGCTTTTATTTCTTGAGGAAAATCACTAATGTTTTCCTTCAACTCACAATATATTAAATTATTTATTTATGAATGTATACGATTTATCCCCTTATGGGTTAATGCAGTCGCTATACATGCTCTGCTAACACTATAATTTTCAGAAATAAACTCCGACACTAACCATTCTAATCGTTATGCAACGCGCGCGACTCGTACTCTAGCTCTGCTCGAGCTATCTAAAACCTCTAAGCAACTAACTAACCCCTCAAATTTGACACTCGCTTATATACCTTCTGCCCGCCATAGTGCCAATAAGTCACAATAAATTCGCGTCAAGATCAAAATTCACCTATCCCATTTGAGTATTTTGTGTGTTTCTTTGCCGCGTCGAAGGTTTCATCGCGGAAGAAGACGCCAACGATGCGAAATAAACGTAGCCATCTTGAATTACTTTGTAAATTCACTAAAAACTTTCCGAAGAAATCATCATTTGCAATTACATTCACACTGTAGATTAACCAGATTATCCCTCAACTTTTTATGCAAATCTCGCAAGTGCGCAAATTCTATTTCCGCACAATCCAACGAACTCCCTCACATTCTATCAACTTCATTCTTGAACATTTCTACAAAAATTTCTACAAAACACAAATATGCACCCATATTCCTTACTGCACGTTAATAAAGTATCAATATATCACAAACTCGCTCACTCATACGTCTACACCCATTTCTTTAGTCCAAATTCCTTCATACACAGTAGCAAAAAGACCCGTAGTTTTACCAGTGCCGTAACAACAAAAATTTACTCAAAACTCAACCAAATTTAACGCTTTCAACACGAAAATCTTTGTACAGCGTTCAAATATTCCTTCACACAATAACCAATACATCATTAAATTCCTGTGGCGTATCAATTACATCAACTTACATTACGCATGCACAAAAAAAATTCATGCAAACTCACTTCACCTACATTCAAAACACGTTACATACGTTATCAAAATACTACACATACACGGTGCATCAAAATAACCTTACATTAGATGTCCATTAACCTTTATCTGACATGAAGTTTTAAACGTCTGTTTGACATAGATTTTGTTTTATTACTATTTTTAATACTATTAAAATTAGTATTATTTCTTTTAATTTCCGTTTTGTACTTTGATAAAATATATATTTAATAATTGAAAAATTATTTACACTGAAACAGCTCAAAACTTCTATGAAAAAAAATATTCTCAACTTTGATGCTAAATCTAAATTTCTTTGTGTAACACGCTAATTATTGATCGGATTGCTTTCAGTCATTAGAATTTCCTATATAACTTTCTGAGTACTATCCAAATCTACTGTGGGAACTATTGGAACCCTTCAAATTATTGTTCATCGATGCTTTGAAAATTTACGAGTATATACATGAGACGCTGGTCGATTTTCAAGAGTTCTGCTTATTCTAAAACTATTCTAGTATAGTTCTGAGCATACACATTGTCTTTCCAAAGAGTTCCGATGATAAAATTAATTTGATAATTTTTTAAACAATTAGTAAAAAATAGCTCATTTTTCGGATAAATTCATTTTTAAAAATATTATGTAATTAATTTTAGGATCGAAACGCTCTGGAAAGGCATTGTGCATGTCGAGAACTACACGAGAACTATTTTGGAACTATTGGAACTCTTCAAAATATTTATCGTCGATACTTAGAAAATTTAAGCTATGCAATTTTTTAAAGTCGACGAATTCTATTAATATTAATCTGATCGCTTTCGACCATTAGAATTATTTTCAGAACTTTTCGAATACTATCCAAATCTGCTGCGAGAACTATTAGAACTTTGTTAAAATTTTCTTTGTTTAAGTAAAAGGGCTATAAGTTTTTCATTTTTGATTATAATTGTTTTTAATTCGCGCGAACTCTTAGGAATGAATATAAGAACATCATAAGTTGATTGGAATTATTTCATGTTAGAACTTTGCAAAACATAGTAATTTAGTTTAGTTTAGAACTACTGGATCTCGACTTTCGATGTGAAGTTAGCACCCCATTTTTCAAATTAAAAAACCGTTAATGAGCTCTTTACTTTTTAGAAAGTACTTCTAAAAATCTGTAAAAGGAAACTAGAACTCTAATCAGAACTATTGGAAGTCTTTGTCAGGGTACTAACTTCATATGCGTTCTACGTATGCATAATCTTTGTACCTCAAAGCGTAATCTTCTACCTAATATTATTTTTAGAAGATTAACTAGCTTAAATATAAGAGAAACAAGTTTTCATGACATTTCACTTTGTCTTATTTCTTGATTTGAGGTATGTCTACGCCTTTCTATATAATTATTAACGTTAATAAAATAAAAAGTGTATTGCCCGAGGTTGGGTAGTGTAATTAGTCAATAGCGACATAGAAAACGTTTTTTTTTTTTGCCTCATACTTACAAACTTGAATATAACTATTAATTTAAGTGAATATATTGAAAAAAACCGTTTGTTCCAAATATGCTTCAAATAAATATATAATAATTCAGATAATCTTCTATGTGAACGATAAGAAAGTTTATTGTATTTTTATATCAACAATTTTTCACTTAAATACTTACTTTTTATCAGCTTATACAATAAAAATTAATATTTTATTTTATTATGTTAATCTCTTCAAATAAATTATACCTATTATCAAGTTTGACTGATTATGAAAAATCTGGGTTGAGTAACTTAACTGTACCTAATGTTTAAATTTGTTTGCATGTAACTACCCGGGAATAATTATTAACCTGACGATTGAAGATAATCATTAAGTACCTACTGTTTTTATCTCAGTAATTTGTATAAATACATATTATACAAAAACAGTGATGTAATTAATTACTGTGTTAATGGACTTACGATGCAATGCACTTAATCTTAGTATTTAACATCTAAATGAGACTAATTACTATTACATGTATGTTAGGACAGACGTCTTATTACGTAATATTACGTATAATAAGACCTGACAAGACTGAAATGTTTATAATAGTCACTCACATGCACTGTCAAAGCTTATTTCCTAAGCATATTATTACAATATAAAGCAGACAAAACGTTAAACTAATGACTCTGTAACATGGAATAATCTCTACACAAAATAGTTCAAGATAATGGAATCATAAAGCAAGAAAATATAGGAAAAATATGAGAAAAGAAAACATGGGGTGGGGGGGTCGTTTAGGCATATCGTATAAATAATACACTATCTCCATTTAACATAGTGTCGGTCGATTAAGGGTTTATTATTAACCTGGGAACGCCCTTAACTATTTTTTTTCAGTTATATTTGTGCATTTTTCATATGGAACTCTAATTTGTATGTAAAACACTAAAAAAATGTCAAAAAAAATTTTTGAAAATGCTTAACATTGAATTTGACCCGTACTCATATGGGCCCCGTGGGCATTCAAAGAATAGATGTATTAAATCACATAACAGATAAGACAAAAGAATAAATGTATTTTTATTGAACAAAAGGAACTGCAAAAATGAAAATAAGTAAATTTAACGTTTAGCGTGATAATTTATAAAACATGGAATACATAATCCGACGTTACATTTTGTGCACAGAGTTCTGACTTTACTCTTACAGCTTTCTAAACCACATCTTCATCTCTGTCCGTCCTTAGTGGAGTCTACCAAATGGCCAACGTTATCATAACGTATATCAGGAATTAATTTTCGCGAGTTAGATAGAGGGGTTTGGTTTGGTCCTGGCCGTAAAGTAACAGTTTGATATTTCGTCAAATATCCTTGAACTAAAGTGCGCCTAAATGTTAGTTGTGACATTTTTGGGTCCTGATGGCGACACATCAACCAAGCATTATTGACGCACAAATCAATAAGCCCATGTAAAGGTATTCCACCACCATTTTTTTCCTCGTATATTGATTCTATATTCTGTCAGATTTCGATCCATTTGGTCTGTTCCCCCCATATACTCATTATATTTGCCTATAACAAACGGCCGTGGAACATGAATATTCTTATGTTGTACCTTGGAATATCTCTTTACAGGACGTACAGGTTCAACGCCATGACATGTTGAGACTATAGACACAACATCGTTCTCTTTCCATCCAACGAAAAATATCCCTGATTTTCTTTCTATGGCACTCAAGAATTGTCCTCTGTTTTTCAATAATTGTTGATCAAGTACCTCTGGAAAGACTTTTCTTACCGTTAGGTTTAGTTTTTGTTTCTTGCTTCTTTCCTTGACAAGTTTCTTCGATTTTGCCAAAGGAATATTCGGTTTTGCTTCTCTTATTTCTAATTTGGGAATTCTGTTACTTCTCATTGTTCCAGTAGCTTGATAATCTTCAAATCTAAGGAAACCAAACAAGTTTACTGAAGTAAAAAGGTTGTCGAAATAAAAATGGTACGGCAACTTAATTTTTTGTGCGGGAAATTCACTTAAAAGTTTTACAAAAGGAGAAGCAGCCTTTCCAAAAGTTGTGCTATAAGCATTAGGAATTGTTGCATTTTTTCCTTGATACAAATCGAAAGTCACGCAATAGCCTTCTTTTGTGTTAATACACCAGGCCTTATAGCCAAACCTTATCGGTTTGCCTTTAATGAATTGTTTGGCACTGTGTTTTCCAAAATACTTTATCATGCTTTCGTCGAAACTTAAATTTTCTTCCGGCACAAAAAGCTCCAGGAATCTTGCTTTAATCATATTCATTATAGGTCTGATCTTCGCAAACTTGTCAGTCATATCAAGTTTAGTATTGTCTGAACAGTGAATGAACTTCATGATTGATAGGAATCTGTTTCTCCACATAGCTCTCGATACCAAGTCATTTCTAATGTCTTCGGACTTCTCCCAATAGTGACGTTTCGATGGTACTGAATTGTAACCACTCAAAATCAGAATTCCTATGAAGCATTTTATTTCATCCACTGTAATATTTTGGTTCTCTTGATTTTTAAAAGCTGTATATTTAGTGGTTTCGTGAGCCAAGTGTTCAATAATCTCATTGGTAAAAAACACCTCAATAGGGGTTTTGTTTTTGTAAAGCTCATGATTTGGCGCAGGAAAATTATCTTTTACAGATTTTATTACATCACCTTGAATATACTCAACGTTTTGTAAATTTTCTGTTTGGTAATCCAACCAAGAACTAATAAATGTTGAAGTGTTATCTACATTTTGTTGGTCAATAATTTCAGAAAAAGTAGCTTCATTATTAATCTTTTTTACAACTGAAGAAGTACTGGGACACTAGGACTGAGATGAGGATGGAACTAGCTCTACAGGGGCTAAAAGTTGTTTACCAGGCAAATGTTCCAAAGTTCCGCCTTCATCCCCGTTTCCGGATTTTTCATCAGTAAGTATACTATTTCGTGGAGGTTCAACAAAAATCTTTTCTGGGGTTTCATTTTCATCATCTTCTAAGAAAACCTCTATTGCTTCTTGTAGAGAAAAACCAGGCCTGAAACCAAAGAGAAGTTTAAATGCCCACGGGGTCCATATGGGTACAGCGTGAAAAACTCCTGAATATATGCAACTTGCACAAACATAAATTTATCAAACAATCTATACTCAAAATATCTCAACCTTTATAAATATTACTGCGACAAAACTAGAGCCATATTTCATAGTATTAGTGATTTTTCTTAATTATCTTACAAACTTGAAGGCCGGGGTTGGATATTTTTGGGCACCTATGAGTACTAACGTAGTACTAACGATTGAGAGACAACAGTTTCATAATTCATAAAAATCAACCCCCCGAGGGTTTTCTTGGTTACCTTGAAAATTTGAAGCTTGGACTCAAATCCAATGCAGGCGGGGCCAACTTCGTAGTATTACCGGTTCTTCTTAGTCATTTTCAAAACTTGAAACCCTAAGTTGAATATTTTTGGGAACCAATCAGCGCTAACGTAACATTAATAATAAAATAAAGTTCAATATTATAGTCTATCGTGATCGAGGTCTATTTCACATTAGTACCTTAAAAATCTGCAGCATGAGAATGGAAAAATGTGAGCTCTGAGTATCACTCACTAATCAATAGTATTACACTTGTGTTGTTCTCGCAATTGTATGTGAACTTCGCTCCGGTTGTTGACCCAGTTTTTTTAGTTTTTGTCTATCTTACATTACAGTACCAAACAGAACTAACTACATACGTACTATGTACGGACATGGTCAACTTTACATGGCTTTCGGATCATATCGCTAAGGTCACGAATGGTATATATGAGGTGGTTTTTTCTACACAGTCCTTACCTAACATGTTTTAAAATGCTCGAGCCGCATTTGTGCGTAAGCTAATTTCCACACTAAGTTCTAAATCAGGCAATTCCTGCGGTATTTTCTTCTAATTTATCCTTATAGTAAGTTTGTTTAAATTTAAGCGGCGGCGCATTTGGTTCTGATCGTGTGTGATTTGTAACGGGCCAAATACCTACTGGTGGAACTGAAAGTTATGACTTAACGAATTCTGCATATCCTAAAGGTCCTGAATCATCATTATTCATCAAATTTTGTTTTTGAAGAACTCTAAAGTTTAATAGCAAACAAGTTCGTAATTATTATAACATATTTGATTAAAGACACCTTATCTACTACATGATTGTTATCAAACATATGCGGGGCTACAGGAGAGTGGTTCCAACGTTTGTGTTTGATGTGATATTAAGCGAATTTTATTACGTTGCGTAGTTTGCTTTACGTATATATGTTCACAATTTTTACAACTAATTTTATAAATTCCTTAACTATCCTGTGTATTCACTTAATCCTTTGAGTTATCTAAAAGAGTTTGCAAACTATTCTGAACTAGTGACTGTTTTTAAATTAACTGTGGACAAAATTTTAGATAGACCTTTGGTATAAGCAGGATAGTTTCTATTTGATCTATAGTGCTACCTAATGTAGTTAAATGGTTAACACTAATGCCATACGTCTGCTTCCTAAGTATGTTCATAACCATGCTGATGAAGATAGCTTATGCTATTGAACGGCGTTTTGCAAGCTCTGAATATACTTGTACAAGACAATCCTGCAATCATATCACAATATATTCCATAAATTGATTGTGTTAGTGTTTTGTGCCACACGTGGCGTCTTGTTAAAACCATATCTAATTCGAATTAACATTCTGTAAGCAGAGTTTTTGGTAATAGTGTCAAAATATCACAAGACAACACGTAAAGTAGTTTATCAAACTAATAAACAGATAGTCGCATAATCACGACCTGTTATGTTAATTGAATAGCCCATTATTTTCTTGATACATAGATACGTATAGTGTACACCTCACTAACTTAGCAAGAAAACATTGAATAAGCAGTCGTTTCTCGATTAATGTAAGGACGGATTCGCAGCCTAATGGTGATGGGTATGTATTTATGTATCAATTGTTTTTTATTAATGGTTAACACTTAACGGTTTATTTATTTGCTGTGTTTCGGTGTTTCATTCAGCTACACGAGTTCTTGTACTTTAACTTTTATACCTACATTTGCGAGATCATCAAGTTAAGCATAAAAAATGGTTAACTGGTATGCGAATCTTTGAGCATCATAAGGTAACATTAGAAGCAATTTTATGGATTCATGGAAGATCGAAATTCGAAAGTAGATACGAGAAATTTCGTTGCTGTGAATTTTGTTAGTCGGGCTAACACTTTTACGGGAATATTTAGAACCATATATACAGTTTCTTTAAGTTTTAAAGAAACAATTTGTAAATAAGGTCATGACATTCGTTTTTTTTGACAGTGTGTAAAATCATGTGGACTATATTAAAAAAGGCTGATACTGTCCTTTTTTATTTGTTTGTTTAACCCTCATGTTTCTAAACACACAACCTGATAGTAAACAAATTTAATCAAGAATTACAAGACCCCAGTAACATAGATCAATAGGGCGGTTGTAATGAGAAATTAAATACTAAAGTTTTGTTAATTGCAATTGAGCAAGTATAAATAAGCGTACTTTAAAACTTTCGCATAATTCAAATTAAATATTGTATGAGAAGATGTTGCGTAAATCTTAATCATTTAACTTAATTTATCTGCTTTAAAATTATTTAACACGAGTTGAATAAATTATTGTAATGATGACAACTTAATTTAATCGTATTAAATTAATTGTTAATAATAGCCAGAAGAATTCATCTCATCAAATATGCGGACAATTTCATGTTTATTTAGCAGCGTGACTTTTGCATTTTAGTCGCTAAAAGATGACTATCGTCTTGGTCAGCCTAGTCTTCTCAGATCGTCGAACAAATCTCAAAAAGTGAGCATAAACCTGGTTACTATACTCTTCTCCACCGTTCACGAAGGTTGAAGCATAGCTTGTGCTTATTCATTTTTGGCTAATTTTTGGAGCTCTGTGAAGTAGGCGCGGGGGAAGTATCTAACTGTGTTGTGACAGATTATGCAAGAATACTTATTTATTACGACTTCTTATTAAAAATAAATCCAAAGGGTGGCGTAACCCGTGCGGCGGGGCATTTCTCTCTATTTTTAGGTAATTAGCATCCAGTTTTGTTTGTGTAAAGATATATTACAGTAACGTGACGTTTTAGGCGGTCCGATGCCAAACGTGAGTGGATTAGGAGACGGGTGTGTGTTATTTGTATTTTATTACAGGTGTAAACGTCGAGTACTAAACAAGTGTTTTGCGTATTGCGGACATTAGGTGCATTTTGGGAATTCTTTTTATTAATTGGCGTTCGAGGTACCCCTCTTGGCATTGCCGTTCTGTTTGAGTACATTACCAATAGTACCGCTCGTCTAAGTGGATTGTTACCGAGCTGGTGGATTACTGGTAACACGATCTACTTTTTAGATACTAAAGATCCAGTTTTGTTTACGTAAAGATATATTACAACAACGTGATGAGTTTGAGAGTCCGATGCCACACGTCGGTGGATCAGGAGATTGGTGTGTCAATTGTCGTTTGTTAGAAGTGTAAACGTCGAAGTGCTAAGTTTCTACGAATCTAAGAATTTTTTTTCGTTTTTGGGACACTTAGTTTTGATTAAATGGAGCCCGGAGTACCCACTTTGACTTTGCCGTTCTGTTTTTCTGTCTTGGGTATTGATTTTTTTTTTTGCTTTATTTGTATTTGTGACAAACTCACCGTATTATTTTTGTATGTTTTGATATTTCCGCATAAAGGCGTAACATGGCTGGTTTACCTCTCTTTACGATCAATAGATGTTTTTCAAGAAATGCAAAGTAGCGTTATTCGTGTGTTTATTTTAGATCGAAAGTGCATGACATTCATTAGTCTTGTTCGTTTCATGTTTTTTTTTATTTACCGTGTTAGTGTTTTTATTATTTATTATACCACCTAATTTATTGGAGTTTTATTTATGTTGTTGTGTTTGCTTTGTTTTATACATTTTTTCTCATAAACAACTGAAAAAATCATACCGTGTGATCTGCGTAATGAAATTTAAATTTTTTAAAGAATATTGTTTTAATTGGGTTTTTTTTAGTGTTTTTGTTATTCCATCTTTTTGCTATTACTGTAATAGAGTAAATATCTTTGATGCTTTTGGGATAGAATTACAACACAAGACAATTTTTTAAATGTGTATTAATACAGAATTAAATTTATTTGCTTGCTAGAATAGATTTTGTCAATAATTCAATCAATTTGTTGTGTATGTTTGGTTTCACTTTTATTAAGTTTCAACCAAATAAATTATGTTTTTTTTAATAGTCTAGTAAAAAAAGTAAGGCTTCTCTATGTTTATTCGGGAAATCTGGAATAATCAAGTCAGGTATTTGAATAATGAATAAGGGTATTTGTATTCCATAAACAAAGTATGTACAGAGCTTTTTAATATATGCGTAGATGGCGCTGCGATACTACGAAATATTTTATGGGTAAGCCTTCAACATTCGAGCCATCGTATACAATTTGTATACTTTCAAGTTTCTGTGAACTAACAGATATAATTCGCTTACAAATACGCTTGATGCTATATAATTTTATATATTTTTTTACATAACCTACAATTATTAAACTGTTTCTACAAAGTTTCCATTATAAATGCGTTTAATATTATTTTAAGTATATTATCTAATACACAACGTGTTGTAGCGTCCCTCAGGTACCCTATCTTGAAAAGTGTAATTTGAACATATTTGCAATAATGCAAATTCAAGAACAAAAGAATCACTAAGTGATTTATCTTGACTTGACTAACAATAATGTTACTATTACTCAAATTAATTGCCTGCCTTACTTTGACTTTCCTGGCAATAATTAAAAGATTAGAATTTATTTACAAGTCTGATATTTAATTACTCGCAAACCTCAAAGCTGATTAAACGAAGTGGCCGTTTAGTGGTATGTATGTTGTGGTATCTAAATTAGATAGGCTGGATGAGGTAAGTGTTGCATCATGAGGGGCAGGTAAAAAAAATGAAACTACTCAAATTAAAATCAACGAGCTTGGCGCAGCGGTGGTTCAGCCCGTTAATATACTATTGTGGGAAAGAACCACCAATCAAACCCACTTTATTCATAAATAAGTAATTGCACGAGTACATTATTAAATCAAATAACACAAAAAACAAAGAAAGGGTTAAATATATAACAAAACACTATTAAATCAGGTTAAAGTGCGTACAAAACTATAACATTAAGAGAAAATGAATAAAAAAAAACAGTTTAGTTACACCGAAATACCATAATAAAAAAACATGTAGTCACACGCACAATTGGGTCATAAATAATCTAAATAAAAATCATAATAAAAATCGTAATACCAAACATGTGGCCCTTTAAAACCAATCATGCTGGTCTTTAAGTAAATAAGCACATAAAACAATAAAGCAAATTACGGTACATATAAAATACAACAGTAAAATTGCACAAGTGAGAATAAGGTAAAGGCGAAGACTAAACAAAACAGACAAGGAGAAATCAGCTCGCAGGCAAATAATTCTACTTCAACAAACTGACAAAAGAACTCATTAAAACAAAACCTTACAAGGGTAAGTTATAAATACATCACTAACATCGTGACCGATATATAAGTTTGGGTGCCTTAGAAAAATACAGTGCTCCTCTCTCAGGTTACACATTCATCTATACAACAAATAAAAACAATAGAAATAAAAATTCGAGGTGTTTAATGGTCTGGCCCGGGAGTGTGTACCTACTTGCCAATTGACTTTTACAATTAGTAACTAAAGCGGTATCCTGTACCCGTTCACCAGCCACCTCTACATAAATATAAATATAAACAAAACAATGTTAATTCGCACAAATACTAGAGTGATGGAGCCCGGTACTGTCCTTTATTTTAGCGGTTTTCCGCGTACTGCGCCCGAGTACGAATGAGATACTTTCGCAAGACAATGTTTGATTCTTTTAATACGTTACATAGGGTGGTAAAATGATTGGCTGCGAGCTTTCATTTATATAAAAATACATACTTACACTAGAATAAATATTCCCTTAATTGATCACAGACACAAATCGTTAACATACGCGGTTAACTACAAAAAGGGCGTCTGTTATTTATAGATTAATATTTGAAAATCACATTACAACTAACCCCCGAAAGAAAAGACAACTTAGTTTTGGCGAATTCAAAAGAAAAATGTACACGCAAGAATTATTTTTAAAGACAAACAATGAAGGTATTTAATTAACCCAAAAATCGATCTGGCTCTATTGACACTTAACTGTAACTACCTTTCCCCCGCTTTCAAACCTAACTAACTTTACTCCCGCAATCAACTCCCATTTCCAAAAGTAATATAAAAAACAAGAAACATTAATATTAATTATTCCACGACATTTTAATTTTAAAAATATGTATTCGTCCGTAACAACCCTACATTTCTCTTTCGAGTTTCCAAGTAACAAACAAAGGTATGTTTTGATCGCGGTCTGCACCGACACAATTACTTATTAAGCTAGTGACATTTTTCCATTAAGAATCGGCTTATAAGAAATTCCAATTAATCGTTACCCCCCAATATGTTTTATAACCCTAGACAAATATCAGTTACAAACAATCCCACATTCCTTACATAAAATGTATAATGAAATCTTTTGAAAATATTAGCAAATTACGACGTATTATCAAGATAAAAAAGAATCCACTAATTATCTTTTCTATCGCGGTAACAATGGCGATTTGACAAACGTTTATTACAATAATAAAATTTTCGCGGTCCGCTACATACAATGTCATAGCCACGACCCTACAATTTCATTATTTTTCTAAAATTATTTAAATTTAGCATTGTTATCATTTAAATTCTCATGATAACACCTGTGAGTAATACATAATCATTGGACGTAACTTACATTACTCTTTGGTTGCAGCCAATGAGAAACTTGCATAAAACAATGTGACCTATCACAGAATCGTTTGCTTTTCGCTGAGATGGACGAAAGTTGATTATCTAAGGTTTACTTAATTCTGTTTTGAATGAAAAATTAAGTACCTAATCTACAATAAGTGATGAGTGATATAATGTGTAAAATTAAATACGTCTTTATTGTTGTTAATAAATTATGGTTTTATACTTTACAAAGAACTAATGCTGTTTTACTCTACATTTCACTTACGCCAGAGCATTTTCGTTTATTGTTTTTGTCTTACAATTTTATAAAGTGGTTTTGTGAATTAATTGTATAGATTTTCATAATTAATACATTATCAAGCAAAAGTTTTAGTACAGTGTATAACATTTTTTTTTATTTGCAGTGGTAAAATGCAGTGTTGGGTGTTGGCGGGTGCCGCGGGTCAACGACTCTGCGGCAGGACCCGGGATAGCGGATGGCGACCCCAATGAGATCTAATTCGCAGGAGGCAAGCCACCGATTAAGGGTGGCGGACCCCAGGACGACGGCGAAGGCAGATACCCAGGCCTCCAATTTCGAATACGATGACAACGAGTGGGATATTGGGATTGGAAATCTAATAATAGATTTAGATGCAGATATAGAGAAAACTAACGAGGGTGTGGGGGCGGGCAGTGCCATGGCGACAAACGCAAGTCCAGCGAGTTCCGCAAAAACTTCAGCAAAAATGGCCATTGAACACTCGGCAACTGTTGATAAAGGCCTTAAAATGAAAATTAAGCGTACAAAACCGGGTACTAAAACATCCGAAGCTAAACATGAAATTGTAAAATCTAATGAACAGAATGGTAATATTGAAAGTTCAGACTTAAAGGGGGTTTCGAAACATGCTGTTGCACCTAGTATACCAAATTCAGGCCTTACCAGTAGTAGTAGTAGTAGCAGCAACAGCAGTGCAAGCAATTGTAGTAGTAGCAGCTGCAGTAGCAGCAGCAGTAGTAGTAGTAGCAGCAGTGGTAGCAGTAAGAGAGGTTCGAGCGGACATCGACGTGATAAGGTTCGCGATAAACATGCGGTAGAAAAACCAACTCCTAAAGTGGTAACGGGTGGAACTACCTCAGTGACAGTTACTGAAGTGAATGGTGTAGTTAGAGTTAGTGCGTCACAAACAGGACCTCAAAGACCTTTATTTCCTTCAAATACAGGCCCTGGACCTCCTACGATACCAATTGTTGGTCCACCACCTGGCCCACCTTCCAGTCCTGCTAGTGTAACAATGACAAGTACTCCCGCCAAAGCATCAACTCCGGTTTTACCACAAATAACTGTTTCTGAGGAACGAAGTACGTCACCACCGCCAACGAAAAAACTTAAAACTGAACATAAGGTATGTCTTAATTATTTATTTAGATTTGTATCTATTACATTGTTTTCGTATAGTACATGATATTTCTAAACTTAGGTGTATGGTAGGGTATTATTACTGGCATAAATAGAAAGTATGGTGTCATTATTTTTTCTTTATATTTATCTTAGATTTTTCTGAAAAAAATTGTTTAATTTATGCTTTGTCAAGAATCTTAGTTAAAAATGAAATTATTTCGCTTAAACGAAGGAAAGTAATTTGAATTTGGAAATCGGAAAAATATTTTTTTGATAATTAATATTGGGAAAAATTAATTTTTTATTGTTATTTTTGAAACTATACGGAGGACGGCTACAACATCATTTGTGGCTTAGTGATCCTATAGGCATGAAAAATTAAAAGGGCTGAGATTGATTTGCACTACTAGAGTTACAACATTTTTATTTTAATTTCTTAATGTGCAAAATGTTTTTGCATCTTGCAGAATGCCAAAATAGCTATCACTTTTAGTACAGATATTTTATTAAAAATATTTTTGAAAATTGGTAACGACGCCGTCAAATTTTAAGTTATGTTGGTAGCAATGAACATCAACGTGCGTTAATATATATATATATATATATATATATATATATATATATATATATGAGAGCCGTCAGTAAATGTTTATGAATAAAAAATAAGTGGCCCAAAGTAAAAATTTTAACATTTTGCCAGCCTAGACCAGAAACAATGAGGAAGTACAACAATTATATTTACTGTATTGCGTTTGTATCTTTCGATTTCATAGTAGCTGAGTCAACTACTACAACTTACATAGGTCTAGCGATAATATTAGTCCCTTTGAAATTATCGGATTTTGTTTGGATAAAAATTTATTTAATGAAAGCAGGTATATACTGTCGTCTTATTAAAATTCCCATTAAGTATTCGTTGCTGAAGGATTCTTTCACTCTCAATATCATCATAAAATTGGGTATGTTTCGTCATAATAAATAAAAATGTTTAATATGGCGGATTCAAAATATTTAATGTATTTGTTCACCATATTACCATATAATTATTCTTGTTGCCAACAAAATCGGATTACAATTATTTCCCATGTAGTGGATCCAAAATAAAACCAACGACTGTAGTAAAGCATCTGAATTGGGCGAAAACTAGAATACAGTTTCATGTAACCTGACAAAAAATGTCTGAGTTTCAAATCTCGCTAACGACCAGGTTATTCATTTGACGCCCGATCCATTCAGCAGAATCATGTAGGTAAATATAAATATACTGTGAAAGTGCACGATCGACTAGCCAACTACTACTGGTGTAAGAAAGCGGCCAGTTCTACAGGCCAGTTTTGCCGACAATCACCCAAGTCACAGTGGCGTACCACTAAAGTAATTTTTAACTGCAATGTATGACGGTGTAACGATCAGATTAAATTTTAAGTACTCTCACACCATTTAATATTATGAAAAAATTAAAACAATTTTTTCTCAATTTTGTTTAGAGGTGGATCACCATCGATCCTCTACCCCTAACTCGAAAACCGAACATGGTATCAAGTTGAAATTTTCAGATAACGTTACTATTTAGTTAGTAATGAAGACAAAAAAATAATATCTGTTGGCAATGCCGTTTGATAGGGCGACAATGAGTCCATCACCTCATTCTGTACTTCGAAAACCGTTTTCAAGTTGAAATTTTTAAAATATCTAATGAATAATAAAGTTAAAAAACAATGTCTGGTGGCACTTCGGTCTAAGACGGTGAAAATTAAACCCATGTTGAAATGTTCAGATTGTATTACTATCTAATTAATCCTAAAAAAAATAACATCAATAACACCTTCCTCTTATCAATCTCGAAAACCGCAGATGGTATCAAGTTGTAATTTTTAGATTATATTACTATCTAATTAATATTAACCATAAAAAATAACGTCTGATGGCACTGCCGTCTAAGTGGGTAAAAATTAATACCACCTTTTTTTCCTCGATTTCCAAACCAAAACCGCATACATCGAAATTTTCAGATTGTTACTATCTAATAATAAATATAAAAATAACATCTGACATCTAAGAGGGTAAAAGTGAACGTCTATTATCCTCTATCGCGAAAACTATTACAAGCTGAAGTTTTCAGATTATATTAGTATAGTACGTCCCAAAATATCAGAGAGTGATAAATCATCTTGACAGCGACAGGTCAGTGGCGTACTTACTAAAAGCATATATTATGAGGTCTGTAAGATATTTTGTGTTTAAGTAATTTACACAAGCACCGTACATGGACCAGTTGTTTTTTCCCTTTCTAAGATGGCTTTTGCTAAGTGCGAATTCGACAGTTCCACGGCTACTGTAAGGATTACGGACTGCCTCGGTATTGTTATTTATGTTGAGATTTTTGGGTGCCGCTTTAATGTGCAGTCCCTTTGGGTTCATTTTCTTATACGTAGTCTCCGGTATATGATTATCACCTCACGTGTGAGTACTGAGTACGATTTTTTTTTCTTTACGTAAATGATAGCGTTAATGACAACAGTATGACTTGTTTTTTTAATTATAGTAGTATGTAAGTACGGTATATCTATAATTAACAAATTTGGGGAAAGCGGTACATGCTTACTATATTTTTACAATTAGTCAAATTACTCATGATTACTGTAATATGCGGTCTACCAAAGATATACTTCAAGTATGAGTTTATGAATTTATAAACACAATATCAAATAAAAAGAAACAATAATGAACTTATCTAAAATGTAAATGTCGCATAAAAAAGCCATGAAAAGCTTTTGTTATGCACTTTTTTATTCATGTCTTCTTAATATTTGGCCTACTACAGTGTCGACATGGTATTGTAGTTATGCAGCGGCAATTCTCTTATCTTGAGTATTTTAACTTAACTTTTAACTTATCTTTCGATTCTAACCACGACATTTCGATTCCTTATATTTGATTATCTTCAAGCTAGCAGCGCCATATTGTATTTTCGTAATCGGACCAATTCTACCATTTAAAGCTCTAATACTCGATTTGGAGCTCTTTTAGTTTTTTCAAAAAT
Organism: Vesta saturnalis; assembly: GCA_036346205.1. Taxonomy (NCBI): domain Eukaryota; kingdom Metazoa; phylum Arthropoda; class Insecta; order Coleoptera; family Lampyridae; genus Vesta; species Vesta saturnalis. The sequence goes on along the minus strand of JARFJB010002548.1, from coordinate 350,460 downwards.
TAGAATATTTTAGATCATACGGATTTAGAGTTTGTTTAGAGCTGTCAAATTATGAAACTCAAAAAAAATGCTCCTATAGGAAAAATACCATTAAATAATAAAATTAAAAATAAAGCCTGAATGATTTTGAGTTCGTAATACAAAATCATAAATTGAAAAAACCACCTCATTCTACCCACTAACAACCCCTCAAAATACTTTTATATAAAAAAAATCAAAACATTATTAACACTCTCGCCGCCGAGTGTAACATTGATGTACACCCTGTTGTTACACGAGTGTAACATTAGTGTACACTTTCAATCTTTTGTTTAAAATTCGGTGTGACTTTATTGTAACACCAATAATGTATTTCATATGGGAAGTCAACTCTGTTGGCCTAGGAGAGTATTTTGCCATATATAGCATTGGCGTAGGGTGAATACAACTTACAGGGTGGACGTAAAAAGTGAGGTAAGTAGTAATACCTTTTAATTGACACAAACAAAGCTAAAAAATGATGTATTTTAACATAAATGATTGTTATACATTAAAAAACAAATAAACTACTTGAATTTAAACAGGTAACTACAAAAATAAAAAATAATCCTTATTAGAAAATAAAATAAGGAACACAAACAAAAACTAAACAAATAAAATACTAACTTTCAAACAGGTAAACACAAAAATAAAAAATCATTCATATTAGAAAATAAAATAAGGAGCACAAAACAAGAACAAAAAGACAACTAGTGAGTTTCGTTAAAACAACTTTTACAAAAGTGCGGTTATCCTTCACAAGTATCGCAAATAATCCACACCAACGAACATACTTTTTTCCGTCCTTCAATTAGAACGCCGTGTTTTCCATAACGTAGATAAGATTCTGGCTCTTTTTTTAGTCGGATGTTGAATCAGATGATGTTGCATCAAATGATGTTGATTTGCTGTAGTGGTTTCGTCCAGGCCAGATTCCAACAGAGACTGTATGACTGAGAACTTGAAATCAGTCATTGTTAGCGTTCGTTGCATTGTGGAGGACGAGTTATATAAACAGTTAGCATTTACCTAACTTGTCCTCCAAATGACTTCGATTAAGAGCTTCCTATACCATTTCGTGCATCTACGTAAAACAGTGTTATAATGATGATGATCACTGACTAAAAACTTCCCCTGGTCATAATCCAAAACACAAGAAAGTTTTTCTATTTCGGTTTGCCTTACTCGGACACTTTCTGTTTCATTTCCTGAATGGCGTGTTGTTAGCATCATCAGCACATCACGTTGATCTTGCCACTTCAGCACAGTTAGTCCATAAGATGTTTCCTTCGATATCATCTCGTATTTTTTCAATTTTTTTTTAATTTCTTCACATATATATTTTCGATTAGAACGAAGAGTCCCAACGAGGTGTGTTTGTTGATCGATAAGTCGATACGCAAGAGGTATAGATGTATAGAACTTATCCACGTAAAGATCCTACCTTCGTCTAAAATCCTTCATACTAAATTCATGACAATGTTTTCAATTGCTGACATATTATTATTCTCCGTCCTGTCTTTTCCCACATATACAGACGTGTTCCACGTATATCCTCTATCTGTGCATAACTTGTGTAGTTTGATTCCATAGCAATGCCTTTTTTTGGGTAGGTACTGGCGGAAGAGTAGTCGACCGCGTCAAGCAAACTACGGTTTCATCGATACAAATCTTTTCTTCTGGTGTAAAGGTTTCTTGAAAATTGGAAACGCATTTTTTTTAAATTTGTTAAGTTTTGTACAGGCCTACTGCACCTTCCCCATTGTTGGCAAATGCCAGAATTGCAATAGCAACTCAAAACGATTTCTGGACATTACTGATCTTGGAGTAGGAAATGAAAATAGCTTATGTTTGCTCCAATAATCAGTTAACTTTGGAACTTTTACCATTCTCATCCAACCAATTAGGCCAATAAATCTCTTCATTTCAATTGGGTCTGTAGGAAACCAATCGTGAAAACGTGACCGAGCACCAGCATCTGAGTTCAGTAAGGTTTGGGTGGCATATAAGTTTGTTTCATGAACCATAATGTTTATTATGTCATCTGTTAGAAGTAGTTGAAAATAGTCTATAGGTTCAGCTAAAGCCAAAATTCCACTAACATTTGGATCCATGCCACCTTGTTCAGAAGAAGTAAATTGTTTCTGGTTTCCTACCGGATCTGTCCATATTGATAAGTCGCGAATATTATTGGCAGGAGCAATATTGACTGGAGTACTATTGTTGATGGCCCAGCAGTATCTTCATCACTTGTAGAACCACAGGAGTTAGAACTGTCCCCATCAGTAGTCCAAGGGTCATAATGGGTGTCGCCATCAGTGTCATCCACATCTTCATCGCTTATGTCAATTTGGTCCAAAAATTCATCATTCATCAAGCTAACTCTTCTTCCAATTCTTTCTGGGTTAAGTATCGGCGAGTCATTATTTATGTTCAATAGTTAATCAGAAACAAAACACCTAAAATAAAGTGTATCATAAACACGGCGTAAACGATGATAAAAATCGTAACTTTGCCGATGTAACATGTATACCGCTAAAAATAGGGATTGGAAAGGGATGGGTATAAAATAAAAATCAAATAATAGTTCAGAACCATATATTAGGTCAGTCTACGACGAAAAACAATTTTGGCGCACGGCGAAACATTTCAAAATTTCCGCGGTGGCGCGAGTGTTATGACATCCCCTTTTTGCAAAAACTACGCCCAATATGCTTATAATTTTTTTTTTCATGTTGACCGAAAAATGCATTTTTCGAAGGTTATTTCATTTTAGTGTCTCGTCGATGAAGTCACGGGCACTATTAAATTAGGCCAAGGATTTGCACCACTACCCCCCCCCCCCCCCGGTTCCCAAACGGATACGCGGCCTAAACTTTCTGAGAAGGGTCGGTGGGAGGGATGAGAAGAAAGTTTCAAGTATAGGTATGCTCCAAGATGATTAAACATTTTTCGCAAGAATAAACATTTTGTCAGTTTGTCTTAAAAAACCTCCCACTACCTCTAAATTATAACTTATTTGATTTGAAAATTTTATCCATTCGTAAAAGGATACGAAACATTGAGAACCGAACTATGCAACGACTCGAAGAAACTTTAAATGGGTAGTTTTCCTAATAGAAAGGGTATTTTTTTAATTTTTTTTGAGTTTCATAATTTGAGAGCACTAAATGAACATTAAATCCGTATGATCTTTAACATTTACGTTTTTGCTTATTTACGCGCATCGACGCGCTGGCAGCGACCAGTTTAAAAAAAACAAACTAAAAAGCTTCTAATCGAGTACTAAGCTCTTGATAATCCTAAATTAGCTTCTAAATGGTAGAATTGGTCCGATCACGAAAATGTAATATGGCGGTATTAGCTTGAGAGGGGTTTGGATTTGGGAACCAGTTGCGAGATGAACAGAATTGTCGTGAAGGTTAAGCGTTGAATAACCTGGTTAATTTAAATAATGCTGGCCATACATCGGAATGTATATTCTAACCGGCTCATACAGCTACCGTATTCTGATTTTTACATTTCCACAAGTATTTCTTGTTTTTTTTTTTGCTTCTCTTCGTGTATTTCTGGTACGAACTAGATTCCCTGTCTGGTGTTTTGTCTTCTCTTACCCCAGGCTTTTCTATGTTTCGATACACACTTTAGAATTTCACATGTTATGGAAAGCTTTTTGTTTGTTATAATTGTTTATGTCAGAAATAGCAGTTTTGTACAGGTTAGTTAAGATTTTTCGTATTACATCTAGAATATTCTAGAATGTAATCATGTACTAAAAATATTCACATTAATGTGCATTAATGATCTAAATCACAAAAAAAATGGATATCTCACCATGAGATATCTGAATTAGACTGTCCTTCGAATAGACCAGATCTGCAATAGAAACGGTATGGCATGAAATGAAAAAGAAATTTTGTAAATCGTAATACGAGGCATGTCTTTTAAGTGTTGCATGCAGGGTATAGTAGGCGGCGCTAATCAAATGTTACTACTAAAATTTAACCTCTATCTTTAGTATAACCTAAAAAAATTGTTAGTGCAATACGTATAGTGGCGTAGATACAGTGAAGTTGTTCGGACAATGGGACTAAGCCGAGAAAATTTTCGCGCAATAATTTTTTAGAACTTTCGAAGACAATCTCAACAAGAATGTCTCGCCGAGTTGGTTTTTGTTCTCGAAAATAAAGCACTACGTCATTCGACAATTTCTCGGTGGTATGGAGAATTCAAACGTGGACCGATGAGTCTTATAGACGATTCAAGGGCAGGTGCACCAAAGACTTCAATTCAAAAAATTTTGCATGAACAATTGGCGATGAAAGAATTAGTCTCCGGTTAGATACTGCATCTGTTTACCGAAGAACAGAAACAAGCTAGGGTCAATTGCTGTCAAAAACCTCTAGACCGTAAAAACGTGTACAGCATCGTCACTGGTGATAAATCGTGGATTTAATCATATGAACTCGAAAATAAACTCAGGCCATCTGTTTGGGTGTTCCAAGGTGAAGAAAAACCAACAAAAGTAATCCGTTCTCGCAGTGTATCCAAAAAGTGTCTCAAAAGCAGGTCATGTGCCAACAATTCCTCTGCAATATCAAAGAACTGTTACTGCCGATTGGTATACAACTATTTGTTTGCAGGAAGTCATCACTGAGCTTCGAAAAACCAACCTGGAACGACCAATCGCCCTCCACCAAGACAATGCAAGTTTGCACACAGCTCGCAGGACAATTGCATTTTTAACGCAATAAAACGTCGAATTGTTAGACCATCCTCCGTACAGTCCAGACTTAAGTGCCAACGATTTCTTTATCTTTCCGAAAATCAAGAACGGATTGCGCGGTCACAGGTTTCAGTCACCAGAAGAAGCAGCAGACACCTTCAAAAACGCCATTTTCACTGTACCAACAAACGAGTGGAATAACTGGTTCGAGCGCATGCAAAAGTGAATTGATCGTCGTGGAGGATACAATAAAGTCTTTAAAAGCTATCTACTGTTTTAACCCAGCTCTAGATGCAACACTTAAAAGACAACCCTCGTACTCCTCAATGTTCACTTTCAAATTTTAACGTAAAAACACATGAAATATGGGAATGCTGTAAAACTCTGGTTTCTATGATGCCCGAGAATTACGGTCAAGTGCTATTAAAATCGTCAAATAAAAACAAATATTTAGTTTCTTGTTTCATTGTCATATAAGCATTAGCATTTGAGTTTATTGGAAATTAGATAGAGTATTGCCATTACAAATTGTAATTATTCATACAATAAAAAAGTAAACGATGTGCGTTGATTTATGCTCTTTAGTATTAAAAAATAGTTGTTAGGGCTCGTATAATCTGAAAATGTTGGGTCGAAACTATACGCGGTTTCTTACTATGCGCGGTGTTCAACGTGCTAATTTTCACTCCCTTACACTGCAGTGCCATCAGATGTTATATTTTTATTGTTAATTACATGGTAATATATTCTGAAATTTTCAAACTTGAGACCATGTTAGGTCTTTGAGATAACAAAATATTTTGTTGCTCTTATGTTTTATCTACTCAAATGTTGCTCAGACAATATACTTTCGATACATATCAAAGACCTACGTTGTTACTCGTCCTAAGTAATTTAAAACCGATCCTTCGTCCGTCGGTGCTGACAATTTTGAATTATTTCAACAAGTTCGGTCGTGAATACATGTCGAAGCGATACTATCTGAGAAACAATTTAGTAGCTAAAATACAAGAGCAACAAATGTTTTCACTTAATTTAGACCGTATAAGAGTGCATGCAGCACAGTTGACCCGCAAGGGCAAAGGATCGATTTTTAATCAGTCAGTACTAACAACAAATTGATAGTAATAGAAAGTAGATTTTCTGAGATATTTCAGTAGCTAAAACATAAACGTAACAATTTTGTTCAGTTATCTTAAAACGTACAAGATGAGCGGAATCCGCAAGGGTATCGATTTTTAATTATGTACGAGCAACAACATCTATCTTTAATATGTGTCTGATTAGGTTTCCCTCAATAAAAGTTACCCGTTTAAATACATTTAACTTAAATTGTGTGTGTTTCTGAGAGCCAGTGTGAAATCTGGTCGCTTTAAATATATAACATGTTTATTCACACTTTCATTTAGTAAAACGTATCTAACAGAATTCCACTCATCTGTTTGGATTTTCTACTGTTAGATCATGCACAGTTTTCGTTTTGTATGGATACAATTTACTTAATAATGATAATATGTGTAACATTATTCACTTTTTATGACTATCAAAGTAAATCAATAGTGCCCGTGGTAAAACTTGACTCCATTGTGGTCTGTATTCGTTCAAAAGGTAATGGTTGGGATGCGGAAAAATTGAAAGTAAAGCATCAGTTATATTATCACTTTTCTTTCCTCTCGATAATATCGAAACTATTTCTAGGTATCTCTTTGAGTTTTGCGAATGTAGGTCTTTTTAGTTTGTGCCACTATAAATATTTTGTTGCGTAGAGTGAGTAAAAGTGAGTGTCTATCTGCAGCAGCCATTCATTAATGTTGTGCATCAATGGATTCGATTTTTTAAAGATGGAAGAACGAATATTTATGATGAACTGAGGAGTGTTAAACTTTCTGTCGTTCGTGATAAGGTCGTCGAGAAAATTGATGGAAAAGTTCGCGAGAACTGTCGTTTCACAATCTTGGAACTTATGCAAATGTTTTGCAAATTTCTCGAACTGTTTTGTACGAGGTTGTCACGGAAAAATTAGGCTATCGCAATTTCGGAAGGTACCGACACTACTTTTTTAGATTTTCAGAAACTTGAAAATATTTTCCAGGTTTTTCTATTAGCCGTTTTAGTAATAACATTTTTGCGCAAGCCTCTACGATGGATAGTTTCCCAGATACAATACCTCGCATTTTTAGTTGGTCACCCTGTACATTACGTATATATGCATGGTGGGATTAACACCTTCACGTCCTTACGCGTTTTATTTCCAAAGGCAAAAAAATATATTACGCGTGTTTTCGTATTTCATTCGTAGCCGAAAACCGGCGTCTTAAGCAACGGAGTTGGTAGATGGCCCTGCAAAATGGAATGGGCCTTACTTTTTACTTAAAAATGTGATAGTTTCAAATCTCCCAAAATTCTAGTCTTTTATTAACAGCCAGTCATCAATGAGTCATCTTCAAATTGCGTAATAAATGTTACACATAAATTTGAACATCGAAGTGATTTACGTCTGAAAATATAGTAATGATGCATTGTCGGTCAGGATTGTTAAAATTTCCGGCAGGAAACGGGGTATTTTGTGTGGTTTTCCTGTTTTCTTCCAATATGATTTACTGCTTTGTTTTTATTTTTAGGTTAATAGTACGTAGTATTATCATTTCATGTAATCAGTAATTAAAAAAAAAAAACATTTATTTATATTAGTTATGGAAGTTGTTGATTTAAAATATTATTTGAAAGTGAATTATAGAATAGTTAAACAATCATAACATTATTCATGATGGGTGTAGAGAGACCTACTACAGCTAAAGACGAAAATATACGTATTCAAATCACAAATGGTTGGTTATAAAATCTTATGTTTTTCGTTGAGATTGGCGAGAAATGATTATCTTCTGTCACTTGAGATTAATTTGTATGATATCAGAAACACTTAAAATTCGCAGTTGAAAACCTTTGCAAAGCACCGAGCTAGTTGGATCTGTGGTAACACAGTATGCTTAGCAGGTAATGGATTCGATCCCCATTACCGTCTACCTTGTATGAGTTATTTGCAGGAGGTTTTTCTCATACACATACAGTGGCATGATCACTGCATATACGCAGATCAGTGTGGCTATTTAAGCGAATGCTGGGGTAGTATCTTTCCCCCTCAGAACCCTAACACCTTTTCCTCCTATCCTGACCGCACCCATCCTTAATCCCACCATGCATATATACGTAATGTACATATGTATGCTGGGAATCATCGCTGTAGCTGAACAAGCGTGGAAAGTTCGAGCAGCTCGCCCTCCCTTTCGGGGAGGGAATGAAACACGTTGGTTTTCTGTTCTTACTTCTTTTGCAACGCTTTTTAACCCTATAGTGCATGATTTCTAATAAATAATTTGTAAAAAATATGTCAAACTGAATTTTACGTGTAGAATACTGCAAAAATACTTTTCGATCATGTACAAATTGATTCTACAAGAAACCAAGTTTTGAGTCATATATCGGACTTTGTATAAGTACTGTGTAGGTAGTACGAATATAAGATAATACAACAAAAGAATTTTTTCTTAGTTTATTAGTCAAAAATAACAAATAAATGGAAATGAAACAAAAAATGACGCTTAAGGTTCACTTAACGTTCATGAAAATCTAGAAAACAGTTACATTACATTTTACATATGATAAAAATTTATATCCAGGAACCTTGCACATATGGGAAAGTGCTCAGTATTATCCTGACGTACAGCAGATGAGGGTGTTCTGTTTCGTTTGTACCCTTATGGGGGTGGAAATACGGAATATTTAAATATTCACTAAGGCGTAAATATGTTTTTTTAAGATATTCGAATTCTGAAAGCGGGTGCTACTTCCTCATCGTTTGTACATAGATATTTTTTTTTTAATTAGAAATCAAACTCGAGATCTTGTTTACAGTTTGCATTCATAGTTCTACATAAGTAAATAAAAAGAATGAAAAGTGCATCTCAACAGCATATTTAGTTAATAAAATAAAAAAATGTTTATGAATAAATGTACGCATGTTTGAATTATTAAATATAGAAATTATTTTTCGTTTTATTTTTGACACTTTTTGTGTTTTTTATTTTTTTGTATTTTTCGTTTGTACTTTTTTTTGTATTTCTTTTGTAGTTTTTGTTGTTAGATTGTTTTCTTTTATACGTCTAAATATATTTTTTATTCGTTTAAAACAAATGTTTACAAAAATCTAAAAATACAGCAATAAGTAATCTCATTTTAAATTGTATGTTATAATATTTTAGCCTATAACACTATAAACTACGTAAAAATTTTTAAATCCATATCGTTTTTCATCAAATTCTTATTTTATGTTTTAATATATATTATTAAGGAAAATCGTTTTTGTTGTAGCAATGTCCTTTGTGATGCAACTATTGGTTTTTGTCTCTACAAAGATCATTGTGAATTTCTCATCTTCCCGCTAATGTGCCTAAATATGAAATATAAGTGTCCAATATTTTTGGTATTTGGTCTGCCTTGGTATTCGATAAGGGCCAGTAATTTATACATGCAATCATGAAATTGAAGGTTGGCAGGTATCTGGCTCGAGGTTCCTTCCCAATTTGATAGTTTAAGTTTTTTTGCCAAATCTGTCCATTATAGACATTCTATGTCAATAAAAACTAACTGACCGGAAATAACGGAACTTTCAACATTTTTTTTTTTTGTCCAATCGTAATACCCGATTAGTAGCGTCTGAACAATTGCATCGAAAGGACAGGTATTAATAATTATGACAGGAGTTTTGAAAAAATTACCGGTCCTAAACTGTTCCAATTTTTTAATAAAGGCACTGTTGTTGCTAATTTTGGCTTCAAATGTATATTTTCAATGTCCGGACAAACAGTTAAATATTTGCCACGATTTTTAGGACTGTTATTTTTAACTCTCCAATTTTCTTCTTTATTAAGATGCGCTAGTATCACGTATATTAAATAAATACCGAATATTTAAATATTCCGTATTTCCACCTCCATACGGGTACAAACAAAATGGAAAGCGGTACAAACGACTAGGAAGCAGCACCCGCTTTCAGAATTCGAATATCTTAAAAAAATACATATTTACCCCTTAGCGAATATTTAAACATTCCGTATTTCCAACCCCATAAGGGTACAAACGAAACGGAAAGCGGTATAAACGGGTACAAACGATTAGGAAACAGTACCCGTTTTCAGAATTTTTTTAATAAAGTCGGGTGCTAAGTTCACATAGGTGTCTTCTTCGATACAACGTTCGTATATCATCTCCGTAATTAGCGGAAGCAATAGGTTGATTGAGATATGTACCCTCTTCTTCAAATTGTTCGTTATGTTTCCTACCATTTCTCGTCAACATTTATTTCAATCATTTCCTTGTCTCCAAAAAGAGCATCACTACAGTATGTGACACATTTACCTCCAGTAGTTCTTATAATTGAATGCGATGGGACATCCTCAACTTCATCTGAGCTGCTTTCCTCTGTTTCACTATCTGATTGTATTTCTTCAAGGATCGTCATGACTTCCTCAGTAGTAGATACTTCTGGTTTGCGCAGAACACAAAAGATGATATCTGAAAAATTGCAGCTTTTAATTACAAATACTTAAGCTCTTACCACTTTTAAATGTTTCCAACATGATTTTAAAAATATTTTTAGATCATAGAAAATTTGTACAATCTTGCAACGTTGGTGAGTGATGTGTCAAAATTGACCATAGGTTAGGCCAATTAAGTGTTATATAGATAGGAAACTCTTTCTACATATTCTAAATCCAAAAGCATACACCAGCGCCAGACACGACGTTGTATGATACTAAATAAAAGGCGGCATGTTCAAATTTAGTTTGCTTAAATTTGAATTATTCATAAAATAAAATTATAGTATATCAAGAAAATAATACTTTATTGTTTAACAAAGTGACATACAGACAGGTACTAAATACATTATACATTAACTAAACGCATACACAGGCAGGGAGCCCAAAGATACAAAGTTAAATACCTAACTACAATTAAACAGTATAACACATCATGAGAAATCATTCTACAGTAACTCATTTCTTTACATTTATCTATGTTTAATTCCATTCTGTTGCCACAATACCACAAAGGTACGTTATCTAAATCATTATGAAGTTTAGCACAATCTTGTTCTTTTTGTATGACGTGATACAGTTTACAATTATCGGTAAATAACAGAAAATTCGTGTTAGTAAGCTGAATCAATATTATTTATAAAAATGGCAAACAGCCCACTTTCAAATGCTGTACATAAAATATGATTCAAAATAAATAAATTAGTTGTAGTAATTTTACCATAAACAAATCCGTGCTGTTGTTTAATGATTTAGAATTAATGACAAGCCTAATTTTTGAAATCAACAATTTTTCTAAGATAATACAAAGTACGGATATGAGACGATAATTGTTTACATTAGATTTATTATCAGATTTGTTAATTGGCATAATAAAACTCACTTTTCATGCTTCTGGAAAAGTGCCCTCAGTTATGGATCACAAATTGGTTTATATAAAATATGAGCACATTTATTTAAAGTTGGTCATGTGCTAATTTCAAAACGGAAGAACTGTTACAAGTTAAATTAGATTTTTGTACAGGTTCTTGATTTGGAAAAATCTTTTCTTTATTCAGCACTCGCGGATAATCCGCACCGTGGATCATCCGCTCGCGTTGTAATACCAAACTAGATAGCTGGAAGACCTCACAGTTTTAAGAGGGACATTATTTTCAGTACTTTTGCTTATGATATAGTAAAATATATCAATAGATGAGATATAAAGTTCCAACTTACAGTACCAAGTTCCTGACAAATCACATCAAAGTTTGCTTTTTAAAGTTAATAAAAATTAATTTACAAGGTTTTTAATTTTTGATAAACGTTCCTGTTTTTTTTTTAAACTTTAAAAATCTGTTCTGTGCCAATAATTGAATTGGATCATGAGATTTTTTCTTGAGGGTCTGTTTTCCCTTTAACAACCTATTAACGTTTTTCGTCCATGTAAAGATGTACATTTATACCACTATACGTAAAAACGTATTTTGTATGTTATGTTTATTACATCTAAAGTAATAAATATTTTCAACATTATCTTGTAGGTAGTTCGTTAGTTGTAAGCTCAACTGTTGTTTATGGCAGATTTGTGGCAATATGTTACATATAATTGCTGAACATTGAGAAAATAACTTTGAAAATACCGTATTAGGGTATAGCAATGCATTTGGTCCATATGCTCTGCTACGTATAATAAACTGATCCTCCAGGTCACGTACTTTTGTAACTAAATCAGCTCTACTTTTACTGTACGTAAAATTTTGCGTGCCACATAACCTGCAATGTAGGTATCAACAGCAGTATCAACTGTAGGCAAAGTAACAGTATTGGACTCTGTTGCACGATCAATAACTGCTGGAATGATATTTTCCAGTGTCCCATTAACCTCAACACGGCTTGATACTAAAAATGTTTTTAAGTTGTCGAGTGCATCTTCGCAGTCATCTTCTTCGCAATTAGACCCTGGAGAAGCAGAGGACATGAAATTGCTTACAACTAAGGATCTAAATGACGCAGCAAATGCTGCACATGTAGGGTTAATATTCCGTCCTTCTAGTGTTGTAATCCAGTTGGTTACTGATGGTGGAACAAAATCCTTCTTGTTCTTAGAACAAAATTTCATTGACTTTATAACAAGTATAGCCTTGTTCCAAAAGTTAACATGGCCAGAAGAGTTGGTTACTGCACATCGCAACAGTTTTCCATGCTGTGGGGCAATTACGGATCCATTTACACTGTCAAACAGTTTATCCACAAACAGTATAAAATCTGCTGTATCAGTAGCAGATGTGGGGAGGCCTACGGTTACAACAATATTATGCTTAATATAACAAATTTACCATATAAATTTAGTGGTTTGATGTTTTATTGTATTATTATCAGCAACTTTTAATGTAAATACTTTAAAACTACTAATGTAGACAAATTGAATTATTGTTTTATTTGTTTAATACAATTTCGCAACTTTTTATGCAAGGGTTTGCTGCTACTTTAATCGAAAACATAGTTCACATACCAAAACGAACTATTCCTCGCATAATGGACGATACCGTTGAGTGATAATATAAACAGAGGAACAAATACATGTTAATTTTATGTATCATTTTATCCAGCCCTGAAGTAGATGGCATTGAATTTACACTTGGCGCCATCTACCTGCGGTCCAGCTTTTATGTGGAACTAACTGCTATCCAATTACAGAGATTACAGATTATATTGCAATGATTCGTTCGAAACGTATGTCGCAGACGTTCTCTAAGACGAAACAAAGTGTGAAGTTAATTCCTTTATTAACTAACATAAAATATATTAAGAATATAACAATGTAATGCATATTGTGTGTTCAATATTTCTTACATCTTACGGTTTCTTATTAACGTATGGTCGTGCAACTTATTAGTGAAATAATAGAATAACAATAATGTTTATTACAGAATAAAAATTGTACGAGTTATTTTTATTACGAAAATGGGGCGATCGATTTGTAGATATATTAATTGTACAAATACTCGACATAAAAATTCAAATTTGATGTTTTTTAAATTTCCGAAAAACAATGAAGTACGTGAAAAATGGATTTTAAGTAGCGGAAATATGAAATTATTTGATTTAGAAGAGAAAGACATTTTGAGAGAGGTTTTGTGTGAAAAACATTTTAATAGGCACTTCTTAATCCGAAGTATTAAATCATCTTCCTTTCGCTTGAGTAAAACTGCAATTCCCGACGCTTATGATAAAAAGGAGGTATGTAGTTCCAGTTATGAATTTATTTTTAATCAATTTAACCCTTAACCACTAGTAAAATTTTAAGCGACTGTTATACTACAAGAGCATTGCTGTAGATTGAATTTGATTTTTATTGATTTTTCTAATCAAACATTTTAAAAATACCTACGCTAAAGCATAGATATGAGCATTAGTACCTAGTTAAAATTAAAGACAGAGAAACGTTTTTTTTTTTTGTAATTTAATGTTTCTATGTATATTTATCTGACTTTGGGAAATATTAATAGAATAAAATTCTAGATTCATGACAAAATTAAAGTTGGCAGAAGCAACCGATACAGTGCTTCATATGGAATAAATTCCTTAAAAAATAAAGAAATAATTTGTATTTTTAATTGCTATTTTCGCTTAGACAAAATATATACAGGGTAGTTCATAAATGATCAATACTATTACATTTTTCTATGTTTTCTAAGTTTTTTCTTTTATCAAACTACTTTAGATCACATTTTTCCCTGTCAATTTTTGTTAGCATTATCACCACTATTGAAGAGAAATTATGAATCTTCTTTTGCGATATATTTATGAATGCAATTTTAAATTATTTTTATTTGACTATTGTCTGTGCAAATATAAAAATAAAATAATTTGGATCTTATTAAAATAAGAGCTTATTTATACTGGGTGTAACAGGATCATATTCATATCAAAAGTTATCTTTTGTACTGCCTATATTTGTTTCACTTCGGATTTTCTGGAAATGGCATCAATCTTTGCTTTTTAAATTGAATAACCTACATATTTTTACATATTCGAATTGCGCGTGATGCCAAACAATTGAAATTTGAAATGTTAACATATTTTTAGATATTTTGTTTTTTAATCTCACACTAAAATTTAGCACATTGATTAATTCCTTATTAAACGTACTTTTCAATGGTACCTCGGTACCACTATAGTACCAGAGAAAAGCCACTTTTAATGTGGCGAGAATCTATAGGTATAATAAACGATGTTGATTAAAAATTAAACAAGTAGTACCGCTGACCAGTGGCGTAGCCAGAATCTTGCTATAAGTGGCGTTTTGGTAGTCATGGGGGAGGGGCTGCGCCTGAAAAAGTGAAACTTACACAAGCGCGCATCGCGGATATGTAGCAAATTACCGTAATACGGGGTGGGGTCAGCCCCCCCCCCCCCTTCCTAGCTACCCCAATGCTTCTGACTTGCTTTTACAAACTGTCAAAAAATATTTTGGAATTTCAAATATTACTTGTTTGGTATGATTGAACTTAGAAAATTACGCGCAATCCGAATATGAAAAAATATATAGGGTGTTTAATTTAAAAATCAAAAGTTGATGTCACTTCTGGAAAAACACTCACATGTATTTTAAATTAGAAAACAGATGCGTAGCCTTTTATATAACAGTATTCAATTTAGCATGTAACATGCAGTGTGTTCTTAAAGTATGGTACAAATTCATTTTAAGGCAAACGGAAGAGTTTTGTAAAGAATGCTCGGACAAGTCAACTTTAAAATTTAGGAAGGATCCACCCGATCGGCCGTTACCTAGGTCGGCGTCACGTCAGCAGCACCAGCAACACGTCACAAATCTGGGAAAAATATGTTTCCTGTGTGGAGAAGAGATCATAGGAGAATATCTAAAGCGCCAGGTAAAACTACCGTCAGCTCTTAAGAACCCAGTGCACACAGTTGAAAATTCGTTAATGAAGACGTCGAGATGATGAGTGGGGCCAGCAGATTGTAGATCACCTTATTTATCAGGGGGCTGACCTAGTAGCTGCGGATGCTAGATACCACCACCGTTGCCACCAAAATTTGTACTCATTGCCGAGATCTTTAGAAAAGAGGCTATTAATGCACCCAGCGCCATGTAATCTGCCACTATTTATTCGTACCTGCAAGAAAACAGAGAAGAGTGACAATTCTCGTTTCAAGAACTAATGCAGCAGATTACAAGTGAGTACGTTACAGACGTAAGAACGATCAAAGATCACCTCAAAAAACATTTCGGCGACAAAATTGTAATAACAGATGTTGAACTAGGCATTATGACAGTGGTGTGCTTCAGAGATATCGGACAAGCTGGGACCAAACTGGTACCAGGAAATAAAAGGCGACATAAAGAAGGAGATGTTGCGAGTAGTGGAAGCTGCGACACTAATCTGTTTGCAGATATCCGCGCAGGAGTTTTGACGCCTTTCTGAAATCTCAAATTCACATTTTGCACGTTTTTAAATAAATACATACCGACATTACTCAGTAGAATAATGTAATGTAAACCGATATTTTTTCATTTTTGAAGAAACTATGAGGCAAGAGGCACCATTTTGGAATGAAATTAAAGCTAATTCAATTTTCTACAAGTTCATTCTTCTTCACTGTTCTCGAGGACCATTTGTTCTGCCGATACGTGTCTTGGTAAATGACCCAACCGAATTTTTCACTTTTTGGAGAAAATTGCCCATTTTTGACTAGATGTATCTTCGCAACCAATGGACATAAAGTGCTTGGGTTGAGCTCAAATTATAGTAAATTTAGTTTTCTTTAGAAAACTACCTGAAAACGCTTCCTTAAGGTATTTTTTCAAAAAAAACCGACACAAGTGCCAGAATCTCGCAGTTTTCGTGTACCATGAGAGTAGCATAGGGTTTTCAGAGTTGCAAACTACTCTCAGGGTACCTAACAACATATGAAAAATCGTAGTTACGTGCGCGTTTGCGATGTTTAATGTTGTTATTGATTGGACTATAATATAACGACGTCAAACGTAGCAAATAAACACCAGCTCTATAAAAGGTCATACTACCAAGTTAATGTAGAACGAACAATACTTGCATTCGAAAGGTCATGAATTTATACAATATTTTAGACACGCACTGTAGATTTTATCAATTATACTGCCAACTTCTTCTAAATTTTACATCCACTTAACGTTAACGTAATTATCTACTTAGTACCTATGTACTGGTCGCTTGATAATTTTACTACGACTTGATTTATTGCTTCCATCACGCCCAGAGCCTTTCACGTGCATTTAAGATTCCAGAATATTTTGTTTTACAAGAACAATTATTTAACCTAAGTCGCTTATTAATAACGTTAGGAGTTAAATGGTCATTTAAAATAATTGGTTTTGAAGTAAAGATACTAAATACTTAATTTCAATAAAATATTTCAGTTCAAAGCACTGGACAATGTTAATAAAGTATGCATGTGAGAAGTCAGGCTCGGCCTTCCAAGAAATGCGGTGGCTACCCGGGCCGCACGGTCGAGACGGATTTGAAATGACCGAAAATATTATTTATAGTGTGACAGATATTTTGAACTTAATACATTGAATTATTAACTTATATACTATTTCAATTTTTCCTTGGATACTTCATATACATTTTTTTAAAATTAATTTACGTTACTGTCATTTTAGATTTACTGTACTCGTCATAAAAATTTTGAAGTGTACCTATTAAACATCGTTTTGGGTCCTACAAATTCTTCCACTCGGGCCCCAAAATTCTGAAAGGCCGGTCCTGATAATGCCTATTTTTCCAAAACCATAACAGTTAATATTAAATAATAATTAAGCTAATAGTTTAGTTTAATAACGAGCAATTTAAGATAGTACGCATCAAAATTGTTTCTTCATTTTTTTAAAGGATGAAAACTTGTTGCAAAAGTCCAAGTCAAAGGAAGAAGTAACTGCATCTTCTATTCAATGGTCTCCAATGTCCGTAAAAAAAAGCGAGAATATTCGTACATATAAAAGAGCTACTACAAGTTCTAAAATGTACGAAGAAAATGTAGGGTCCAGTAGATTAGAAAATGTACCTTCCATATCTAGTGTATCTCAAATTCAAACTCCATCAAAACGTTGTTTGAAAAGAAAATTATTTCCCTCAGATTCCGAGGGAAGCTCGACAGATGCCCCTTCACCAAAATTACAAAAAATGTTAGCAATGCCTTCGCCTAGCGAAAACCAAACAAGAAAACCTGAAAAATGTAAAAATTGTGAACTAAATAAAAAACTACGTGCTAAAATTAACCGCAAAAATGCAATATTGAAAAGACAATTATTTAATCTGCGTCGTACTTTGAAATCAAAATCAAGTACTATCAATTACATCAACAAAAATATTTCCACGGTTATTAAAATGTTAACAACAAAAAAACATCGCTTTACAAAACAAGAAAAAGAACTAGCACTTGGAGTTTATTACAACAGTCCATCATGCTACCGATATATGCGCAACAGATTAAAATTGCCATTTCCATCAGTGTCATCTCTACGATATTGGCAACGTGGATTTAAACTGAAAACCGGTTTCAACACTCAACTTTTTACATTTCTTCAGTTAAAAGTTGATGGGATGACAAATCCAGAGAAGGAATGTGTTCTCATGATGGATGAAATATCTATCAAAAAGTTCTTGGAATATTCTCCCCACTAGATTTAATTGAGGATTTGAAGATCTCGGCGAAATAGGAAGATCTGGCAACATTGCAACTCAGGCCTTAGTTTTTATGGTGCGGGGACTACTATTTAGTTGGAAGATGCCAGTATCATATTATTTCAGTTCTGGGACTATCAAAGCCGATAAATTGAAAGAACTTATGCTTATCGCAATCAATAAGTTGTTAAGCATAGGTTTAAAAGTAAGAGCTGTTGTTTCCGATCAGGGATCGAATAATAGAAAATCTTTTTCCGATTTAGGCGTTCATAAGAATAAAACGTCTATTATGATTAACAAGCAGACAATATATACACTATTTGATTTTCCTCACTTAGTTAAAAGCGTGCGAAATATTTTAATGAAGAAAATATTTCATTCACGTGCACAAAACAGCTTCATGGAATGATATAGTCAATATCTATGAAATTGACAAGAAAAGCAAAACCGCTAGGGCACTAGTTAAGATCACCCCTGCTCACATACGCCCAAATAATTTTGAAAAATGAAGGTGAAGTATGCCATGCAGATATTTAGTGCACGAGTAGCAGCCGCCATACGGACTGCAGTTCGTACTAAGGAATTAAATTCCAAAACTGCCGAAGACACAGCTGAATTTGTTTCAATAATGAATAACCTAATAGACTTATTGAACACCAAACTACTTTTCTCACAAAACCCATACAAATGTGCGTTATCAGTGTATAAACGTTTTCCCTGTGATGAGTTACAAAAAATGTTGAATTTCGTAACAACTTTAAAAGTGTTTAACGGCAATAATCGTGAGAAAAAAAACATTTATTGTTTCAACGGATTAGAACATACCATAAGAACTACGTTAAGTTTATGGAAAGACTTGCAGAATGAGAACTACAAGTTTTTATTAACGAACCGTTTGAATCAAGATCCCCTGGAAAATCTATTCTCTATTATTAGAAGCAGGGGCGGCTACAACCCAAACCCAACATGCTCCAAGTTTCGCCAAAATTTGCAGCACAAAATGTACATTAGTGTGGCCGCACCAATTGGAACGCCAAATTGTGAATCAGATGATTTGCAAGATTTAATAATTGATGGCGTACTAACGGAAAATGTTGAAATTCAGGACAGAGCAGCACCATTGGAGGTAATGCATTCTTCGAACACCGAAGAGTCAAGTAATGGAAGTGAAAGCTCATACCCGCATGTGCTTGATTTCAGTTTAGAGTTATGTTCTATAGTGTACATTGCTGGATATGCTGTTTATCAAACACTGAAAAACAATAATTGTGATAATTGTAAGACCATCATGTGCAAAGAAGACCATTTTGATGCAGAAGATCTTGCAGAACTCCTACTGATTTTTAGAGATTACGGTAGCAATGAACAAATAGCATATTTAATACGGCCTTCTAATAAAATGGTGAAAATAACATCAATAGTTCTATGTGAATTTCAAAGGTTTTATGAAAAATGGAAATATATAGACAGGTTTAAGGAAAAATTATTTCATCACATAAATCTAAAATTAGAAAAAGCTAATTTATGGACAGAACATTGCAAAGAACATTTAATTTTATTTGTAAATATATTGATAAAAGCAAAATTATATAGGACATTGAAGTGGGAAAGTGTGTCTTTCATTGAATCACGTAAAACAAGTAGAAAATTGAATATTTTGCAAAATGTTTAATCAATTTATCGTAAATATGTAAACATATAGCAACTAATTTTTAAAATAATGTGTATATCTACGTTACTCTTTCAATATCTTTATTATTAATATAATACCAAAGAATATGTAATATATTACATATTCTTTGATACTAACTGTATCTTTTATTTTATAATAACGAATAAGTAACCCAGTGGCGTACTGACAGGTTAACGGGCCCGTGTTCAAGTTTTCAGAACGGGCCCCAAATATATTGTAAGTGCTTATCTTCAAATAACAACACTATATTTTCTCCTTTGCAACTTTTATTGGGTTATCAACAAAATATGCACATATTCTTAACGTCAACTGTACATTAATTTACGATTAAGAAACAATTCTACGTTCAATAAACATTTTTTAAATAAATAATCTTATTAAATACTAATAGCAAATTAATTATTATAACTTCTTCCTAGCTTTTAACGCAGCAAAAGAAGTTATAAGACTGGATACGTCTAAATTTGCTGCTGTTTTGTTTTTATAGAAATAATCGCTAAATTAGTAAGTCTTTCTTGTGACATTGTGTTTCGCAAATAATTTTTTATTAGTTTTAATTTTGTGAAAGATCTTTCTGCTGTGGCTACTGTAACAGGCGCCATTAAAAACAATATGCAAGTTGTTATAATTTCTGAAAAACTGCTACAAGACGAAAATTTTGATCATAATAAATTTTAGGAGTTCTTCAACCGATTTAATAGCACCTAATTCCTCACGAAAACATTGTCGAAATGATAAGACTTGTGAAATCTCTTCAGAAATATCATTTTCATAAATTTTATGTAACCTTTGAACCATGTCAAAGAGTTCATCATCTGAGCTATTCAAAATTATTTCAGAAGTTAATATTTGGAATGTTTCGTTTATTGTACAAACACCTGCAAACCTCTTGTCCAACTAAAAATAATTATATCCACCACTTTTAAAAACATTAATTCTGAAATGATCTTCGCGGGTTTCAATTTGATGATGATATTTAGTGTCATCAAATCTTTTTGTAGTAAAATTAGAAAAACTACTATTGTTTTTGTGTTTTGGAAATGGGCCAATAGGCTGACAAGGACCGTTTAAAATTATAAATTGTTTTTGATCATTGCTTAATTCCTTGGGGAAATGTCCGCGATCAGTCACATTTTTACCGCCACTAAAAATAAAAATACATGTGAGTCGCAATATCTATTTTCTACGTACTTACAGTTAGTTATAGATGGGGTTTCAAGAGTTGAAAATGTTGATTCTAATTCTGTATCAGATATATGGGGATTTTATTGTTTCAGAATGGCAGCCTATAAAAAAATTGTACTTGCATTCAGATTTACCCTAAAATGATTTTATTTTTGTAATATTTTTGATCACATCAAAAATGTCTAATGAACACGAAATTATTTTCATTTTTCAGCATTAATTTGATTGTCCAATCACTTTTTGATTCGAAAATTTATGCTATAAATTATAACACAGAGTAAGAGTATCCTATGAATCTTTACTTCTTTTTTTTTATTTAAAAAAAAAAAAACTAAAAACGCCTCAATTGTCGCTGTCATTGTTTATAATTGAATTATAATTAACGAAAATGCAAGCAGACAATTTTGATCTGTGTATGCAGTAAGTACATTAGATATAGGTAGAAGGTAAAACCAACTTAGCAACGATATCATTGAGATTTTCTGTAACGTTGCTTATTGTAGTGGCTGAGGTCGACGGTTGTTCTAAATTTACATTAAATTTTCTTGCGCCCCTAACTAAAAACTGATTGATTTTTGGTAATTTCGCCTTTTTTTCTTCAGCTTCTAGTTTTGCTTTCCGTTTAGCACTTCTGATCTGATCTAATAACTGAATGGGAATAAGGATAATTTTGCATTAAACGAACATTTGGTTTTATGAGTTTATTAGTGTAGTTCTCACAATCTCCTTGTTGGTAATTCTCAAAATACCCTTTTGCAACAAAAGCAAAACAACTTATATTTACAAGGCAGGCATTTATAGACATTTTATGATTTTATTATGCTGCTGTCTGTAAGTAAACATTGCTTCGCTTTTGTTAGAAAAAGGGTGTACATATTTGCAAGAATTACCGACAGGCAAATTCAGAGTGTGAGAACTATTCACTCATAAACTCATAAAAACCAAATGTTCGTTTAAAATGAGCTACAGTGTACACAATTTGCATGCTAAACAGGAAATATTAGTGACCACTAAAATTTATAAATCCCAATTGGCATAAAGACCATAAACATTCAATTGTATACTACCGTTGACTGAAAACTTTTTTACTCAATGATACTACATAGTTTTACTTCTCATAGCAAATATTTTGTAAAAACCCTTTTATTGGTCTGTTTTTATGTTCCGCGAAACCCACGGAACACGCGTCAGTACGCCACTGAAAATAGTAACCCATAAAAAATCCGTATGCGGCCTTTCATCTTTGTACACATATATGTATATTACAGAAAAATTTAATTAAGTTTATTTACTTATAAGGTAATATGTTGTAAATAATTGTTTCTAAAATGATTTTCATCAATGAGATTTTCATCGTTTACTTTAAGTTGGAGGATCTTTAAATTATTATTATATACTTCATCGACTCCATTTAATTTCATCTTGTAGTAACTAAATAAGTGATCCCTAGAAAATACGATTGTACCATGTACATATGGTTCAGAAGAAAAAGTTAATTTACTTATATGTCATATACGTGTATACTGTTAGAAAATCAAAATTAAAGCCACAATTAAAGGTACAAAAGTAAACATAAAATTCAAACACTACACGGGTAATTTTATTCAACTACTAAACAATGAGAGAGCGGCAATATATCAGAGCACCGGAAAATCTTATGATTGACTGTTCATCATCCTCTTTATTTCTAAATAGGTATATGCCAAAATTAGGCGATGTTTTTCATGACCGGTAGCCGCCCTCATATAAGCATTTCCTAGTTAATAACACTATTTCTGACACTGTTATGGATTTACATACATCTGAAAAATAAGCATTTCGTAGTTAATAACAATATGTTTGCCATATTTATGGGATTACACAATTTGACATATTAAAAATCGTGATATTTCTAACACATTAGGAAAATAAAACATCTTATTTCCAGCAAAAGTTAATCGTTTTCTGGACACATAAAATTAATTATTCTAGAAGAATAATGTTGTTGCAGATTTATTGCATTTTATAAGTCCACAACTCAAATACCATAAAAGTCACATATTGTTTGTTATTCAATAAAACATCTGATTTCTAACAATGCACGGAAAAATTATTTTATTAAAAAGTAAATGTAAATAATGATTTCTAAATTGTATTTCCTAGTTAATTTTATTGCAGATCCATGTCTGTGTACATAATATAGCATGTATTTAGTAAAATAAATAATAGGTTTATTTAGTTTAAAGACGTTTTATCACTCAACATTAAAGGTAATATGTAATGTAATCTGATACTTGTTTATAAATATACGTACGATAATAAGAAACGTATCAATGTGTGTATTGAATTTGTTTGTGTATCCACCAGGATGAAAGAGCAATACAATATGCCCTGCATGTTAAAAGAAAGCAGAACTATTTCGATATGTCGGGAACTTATTATTTTAGCTTTGACTTAAACCCTGCCTAGTAACTACTTTTAATCGATAGATAGGCGACACTTAACGACTCTCGAATACATACGCATGCTCTCATATAGTACCGATACAAAATCATCCTATCTTTTGTTCCTCTGTTTATATTATCACTCAACGACGATACTCTTTGGCTGAAAACCTGTGCTGCCATTTTTACTTTCATTTTTTTTATTTTATCGGGATAAACGTGCTGGTAATTTGTTGCATATTTTATAATCTGTAGAACCAACATCCAATTCGTAGAGCTTTATAATATCGGCCCATGATGCAATTTGTGGCCCTTTCTCCCATGAAAATTTTACGGTTCCATCCAGTATGGTGTTACGAAGGCCCTTTAATAGATGAGGAAATTCGTAGAGTAGGACAATTTCTTGCCCACATATTACAAAGCCTTTGTACTTATTTTCTACACCATTCCTCAAGCACTCACGATTAATTTCTTGTTTGAGTGCCTTATTAACTGCTACATTTGTTGACAGTTGATCACTTACTGTATAAAAGACTTAAAGGCCTGTATGTTGTAATGCCATAATCACAATTTTAAGATTTTTAAGGTAAAAACAAATTGGTTGCTTCCATTTTTTGCAAATCGCTTTTGCTATAAATACCAGAGCATGGTCAGCAAACGCAGGCTTCTGTACACCTTCTCCACAGTCTTCAATGCCAGAAATTTTGTCGCAGGTTCTATCGTATGAGAGAGCTGCATCGATATACATTTCATCGTACATAAGTACACACATTATGTCCCTCTTATGCATTTTGTTGACAGCAAACTTTAATTTATCCATAATTTAATTCCAGAATTAAAAGGAACTTTCCTAAGAAGAGTACTTAGGGTTTTTCTAAATGGTAAAACAAAAATTTTCTGTAGCAAGCGATACCCTTTCGGACTTTGCTTCATCAAGCTCAGAGCTAAGATTTTATGATCCAGGGAAAAGTATCGACCTTTTGCTTTAATTTTTTGGTTTTTCAACTGAGACATAATGAAATTATAGGTCAGCTTATTGACTAAAGCCCTTGCATATTTTTCACTGGCTGAAAATCGTTCAGCTTTTCTCAGTCTTTTTTTTAAACTCAAACGTTCTTTGTCGATAGCACATGCTGTTTTTCGCAAACCCTTAGCCAGTCCATACAACTTACTCGGTTTTGGAGTGAGCTGAAGTTGCCTTGAGCATCCCACTATCTTCAATAGACTTTGTAGTTTACGTAAATCTGTTAACAAATCCCAAAAATTAATTATGGCTACAAAGCTGTAATACAATAAGGTGTATAGCTTTCTGCGATGTAGGAGTGCGCACAGAAACTGAAATGTCCAGAGTAGCTGGCCGCAGTTCCTTAATCAAATCACTCTCTGGAGATGCTGCAAACATTTTTAAAACGAAATTAGCCACAGGTAGTTAATTTTCTAATAAATAATGTAACATATAAATTTTACTTCTTGTTCTTGAAAACTTATAAATATTTTATACCCATACCAATATTCAGATTACTATGCGGCAGAATACAGTTTATTGCAGATGAGTTGCCACTGAAACCTAGAAGCAAAACAGGATGTCATCAATGTAGTGCCTTAAGTAGCATTAGCAAATTTGTAATTGGTTTTTAATTGTTTAAATGACTCACCTGGGACATTGATATTTGGTAAGCTTCGTTCTACCAGCCCTGTTCTATGTTTATATTGGGTATCTACTCTACAAACGGTATCAAAATGGGTATCACACACCCTGTAATTTTTATTTACAAGTAGAGGTTCCATATAGAACAGTTTTGGATTTTGGATCCTTCGCAGCCACTCGTCATACACCTAATAAACATAATAAAACATTTGGTTAGATTTAGGTTAACCACAAGTTTAATTTTATTATTAATTTTTTACATCTACCTGGTAATAAAATAAGAGCAATAAAATTATTGTAATAAGTTAAGTCTTTACTTACGTGTTGGTCAAGATGTGGAAGCCTATGCATTTTATGGTTTTTGTTAGTATGTGAACACGTTGAGACACAACAAACAAACACCATTTTCACAATTTTAGACCACCAATCGTTTTTTTTTTTGTTATAATAACGCTTATAAGCTTATTAATAAGCCACAAATAAATACACGTGTTGTACTTAACATCAACTGTCAAATATAAACATAGGGTAGGTCAATCACCTTCACGTGATATGCGATCACAGCACCAGTTCCGACGTAGTACGTAACTAAACCAAAGGTTGGAATTATTGGTATCAAGTTCGCACCCCCTGAATATGACTCAAACATAATTTTGACAAATACAATTATTCTGTTCTTTTAGTTTCATTTATATAACAAAACTTGTTATAAAACAAATTTTAAAACTGTTAAAAGTATGCGTTTGAATTTCAAGGCATAAACATCGACGATCTTGTGCTACGAGTTCAAGTGGTTTAAATGTAAACGATAAAGCGACCTCGGGGTCTTCGTATGCTTGTTATCGCATATTTTTACCTGTTCCTCTAGCATAATATACTCAAACGAAATATCAGGGGCCTTCGGGCCGGGTGCAAAATGCTCCCGAAACCCCCTTGCATTAACCCTACAGGTCAGCTCATTGATGTAAGTTCACAAAAATTTTGTTATCAACAGCAATCACAAAATATAGCACCAATGTTACAAACAAATTACCAGTTACCACAACAAACAATTTAACATCCGCAAACCAACCTCCTAACTCTTCAAGTCCCAAATCTTATGAGTCTCCCTACTGCATCCCAGATACATCAGCCTGCTAGACTTCAAAATATAAATAAAGCCCTTCAAGAACCTATGCAAAACTGAAGGTGAGTGGAAACTAGTTGAAGACAAAAACAGTTTAAGAGGTAGCACAAGTGCAAGCAATAGTGCAAAAAAGCAAATAATCTCTCCAAATTATTGAGTAACGAAGCCAATAGACATAAGTGCATATGAAAAGTTATCTGAAGAAAAAAACACGGACAGGGAATTAAATTCACAACCACAGAAAACAATCAAGGGTCCTTCAATTTTTGTCAGTGGAGTAGAAAACATACCCTCTTACAAAATTTATTAAATACACTAGTTGCCGATAGTTCTCAATAACAACCAAGTTAAAGTAGAAGTCCGAAAAGTATCCCATAATTCTGGACGCATTGCTAAATAAAAGCACAGAATGTTACGGCTATCAAATGAAAGATAAAAGAAGTTTTAGAGTGACACTAAAAGGGTTACATCTAACTACATATAAAACGCTGTTAAGAGTGAAATTGAAAATAAGGGCCACAAGGTGCTTAGAATTAATAATATACTGAGAACACAACAAAACAATGAAAAAAATATCAAAGTAACAACGTCATCGTTTATGATAGAATTAGAGCAACAAGACACTAACAAGGATATTTATAAAATGAAATTCCTGCAGTCTATTCACTTCGAGCAACCTTACAAAAAACGCGACATTCCTCAATGTATTAAATGTCAAGCTTTCGGGCACACTGAAAAGTATTGCTATAGGTAGCCTAACTGCGTTAAATGTGCAGGAAGGAAACCATCTTACCGCCGATTGTATGTCGGTACCGAAAATTGAAAAGACATAATATGTTATAATTGCAAACAAAATCACCCTGCCAGTTATAAAGGACTCATAAACACGCTTTTTGTATAACGCAAGGTATACTCACCATCCATCTAAATAATCCAGTCGTGTTTTGTCCTTTCATCCGACCATTCCCGCATAATTGCTAAACTAGATGCGAGTATGGCACATAAAGCTAGACCTTATACATTATATAATAATAAAACAAACTGGTCTCTGTTTGCTGATATACTTAGCAAAAACTGCTTTAAATTTTCACTCAAAAGTGAGGAAGCGGTACATACAGCTGCGACCTATTGACCCTAGCTATACAGGAAGCTGCACAGGCAGCCACCCCAGACATGATCAGTAATCTGCAACAGAACATTTATTCCAGCACCGTTAAAGAAAAAACCATAGAAAACCACAAACTAAGAACAAAATGGCAACAATCTAAATCTCCTCAAGATAGAACCAACTGTAACAAAGCAGCAAAGGAATTAAAACAAATATTGATAAAAGAAAGGAACACGTCTATCCAGAACTTTTTACAGGAATTAACTGCAACTAAAGACACAAATTATTCTTTGTGGAAGGTAACAAAAATGATCTAGCGTCCGCGCCAACATAACCCCCCAGTAAAACTCGAAAACGGCAAATGGGCCGGAATAAACTCAGATAAGGCACAAGTACTTGCAGACCATCTTACAAAAACGTTTAGCCCGTTCCCCAGAACAGTCACAGAGGAAGAAGAAAAAACAGTTCACACGTTTCTAGACCCACCTTTACAAATGGAACTTCCACCCCAAAAATTCAAAATACAAGAAGGCAGCTCTTCAATGCAGCCCTAAGATTAAATTACTTCCCAGATTCCTAAAAAATAGCAGAAATCATCTTAATAGCTAAACCTGGAAAATATCCTCAAAATGCTGCCTCATATAGGCCAATATAGACCAATCAGCCTGCTGCCAATTATTTCAAAAGCTTTCAAAAAACTTTTCCTTAAAAGACTGAAGCCAACATTGGAACAAAGACAACTAATCCCCGAACACCAGTTCGGATTGAGGGAAAATAATGGAATCAAATAAACTCAGCTGTCGAAGAAGAAAGATACTGTTCAGCAATATTTCTCGATGTGTCTCAAGCTTTCGATAAGGTTTGGCACCCTGACCTACTTTATAAAATCAAACAGAAACTACCACATAACGTTTACCCTCTATTACTCTGATACCTACAAGACATACGTTAGATACGAAGAGGAATAAACAAGTCTCAGAATTATCATGTCAGGCGTCCCGCAAGGGAGTATTCTGGGCCCACTCCTATATCTGATCTTTGCCTCAGACTTGCTAGTACGGCAAAATACAGAAGCAGCAACTTTCGCTGATGATACCACAGTTATGGCATCACACAGAGACCCCGTAATTGCTTCTTCCACGGTCCATGAAAATATAAACGAAATGGAAAAATGGCTACAGTACTGGAGAATCAGAGTTAATGAGCAGAAATTAACACATGTAATCTTTACCACAAAACAGATTACTTGCATACTATTATACTTGCTATACCCCAAAACACGAAAACCAAATACCTAGGCATGAACCTCGATAGAAGTCTAACTTGGAGGCCAGACATTGAAGCAAAAAAGAAACAACTGAATATCAAACTCAAACAGCTTTATTGATTACTAGGGAGAAAATCGCAGCTAACATTAGAAAATAAAGTGCTTCTGTCGAAATACTAGAAAGGTTTCAATGAAAGATACTATACCACATCACTTACGTGCCATGGTATGTAACAAATGAAATTCTTAGAAGAGACCCAAAAATACATACCGTAAAAGAAGTAGCTAAACAGTGTAGTGCATCGTATCGTGTTAAACTAACAGTGCATCCCAGTTAGCTAGTCCACAGGCTCCTAGACGAAGAACATGATACGCGTAGACTTAAGCGCTACAATCCTTTGGACATAGTTACTAGGTTTTAATACCGTGCAGTAGACTAGAACAATCAACTAAAGTAAGTCTTATTAAGATTCAGTTATGTAGATACGAATCAGTGGATGATCATATCTCATTTACTTATTGTCCCTGGACAGATTGTAAATAGTCTTGGAGTAAAAAAAAACTAGATAGATTCACTACACAACCTAACCTACTGAATAGTTGCGTGTAACTGGGAATTTTACACAAATCTATCAGATGAAGCCAACCAACCACAATTAAGGAATTGTAGATCGTTGTGTCCCAGATATGTTACAAACCTTAATATAATCATCGGTCAGAACACATGTGTAGTCTCTTTAATGATTTGGGTCATTTATGGTACAGTATGTACTGTAGGGTTAAAATGTTAAAACGTAATTAAACCTATTTGTAATACTCCCCGTTTTTCTATTCATGTTTTTTTTTTAAATCTTCGATTAACTAAATTATTGATTCTTTAATTGTAAAAATAGTTTTGGAAACTTCAATTCCGCCAAAAAATTGTCAACTGTGTTTTTCCTATTAAGTAGCTTGTACAACACTTCAAAAAATTTAGTTCATAGTTATCACCCGAACATGTACCAAAGCATTTTATAAAAAAAACGACTAAAAAAATTCTCTTTCAAGCAATGTATCACAATGTTGGTCTGTTTTCTACTATAATATACCTAATTACAATAATATAACCGGTTCATTATTTTATTTCAATAATAGTAGTTACTGAGCCCTCATATAACATTAGATTTATATAAAAAAAACGTTAGTGGGTATATAAAAAATATACCTACAGTTTTTCCTCAAGACTTGCATTAATAGTGCATTACCCTTTAATGCCAATTTTGGTTACGATTTAATCAGGGAAATAATTTAAGAGATTTTTTAACATTCACAAAGGCACCTCCTATCCAATGACAAATAAAATAAATAAATAAACCTCGAAAATACAGTCAACTTGTTTCCACCAATCTAATCGGATAATTTATGGAAGGATACGGAACTTACATTATAAAATGTTGATCCATATTATTTTTAATAAACCACATTAACAGACGAAAATAACCAAATGATCAAGTCACTTTATTTCTGCTTCTCGTGATTCGAGTTCAATTCGGAAGGGTAAGAGTTTTAATAATATAAGTAATATAGAATTACTGTTGTATTTGAACTCGATCACCCAATTACCGTATTTTTTAGTAACCATTTCTGTAAAATACAGTATACAAAAATTGCTGTATATTCATTGTTACCATGATTTCATAATTTTCGATTTTCGAAAAAATTAGATCATTGACGATAAGTATTGGTCGAAGGTTCGTGTATTTCTGGTATTCTCGGAGATAAAAATATTAATGGCGACAGTGACCATGCAAAGTATTTAAACAGTTATTCTACTTTAACGAGCGTTTCCTCTCTAATTATATTTTGAGTTTTACGGTAGTTTTAATTATTACTAGAAATTACAAATTACGCGGTTAATTTGCATGAGATATTTTCATTTAACAAGGGGTTGTCACAAACATGGGGAAACAATATCGACAATACACCACACCACACCCTTTGCCCTCTCAAAGTTCAACAATAGGATCAGATTATATTTGAATTCACCTCCGTTTTTTTATAACAAAGTCAACGTATACAAATATAAAGTACCGTTTATGTAAATCTTTTAGGTAAAACAGCAGTAAACAAACATCTACCCTACGTTCTATGACTCTACAGATAACCAAAAGTGTACACAATGAGGGTGAAAATGCCAAGACGCAGCACATATATTACGCTGAATGTAATCTATTATCAAATTAAGAGCGTTCAATTACTCTTACGGGAAACATTTCATGAAATAGCGTAATTTACGAAGGAATATGTAATTTTTAGTTGAAATGTTATATACTCGTGCTTGCAAGTATTTATGTAATAAAAATAATGTATAATTATTATAAGTTTTTGTTATGAAAGAATAAGTTTAAAGGTAACTATGTAATTAAAAATTATTAATAATTTTTAATGTAGAAACTAGTTTCATAAGATGGATAAGTTTAAGTTTGGAAAGATGAGATGCAAGCGGCGAGCTTTCTAATGGAAGGATGCCACAAAATCATCATAC
The DNA here is from genome assembly GCA_036346205.1 of Vesta saturnalis. Taxonomy (NCBI): domain Eukaryota; kingdom Metazoa; phylum Arthropoda; class Insecta; order Coleoptera; family Lampyridae; genus Vesta; species Vesta saturnalis. The sequence goes on along the minus strand of JARFJB010002548.1, from coordinate 319,475 downwards.
ATGTCAATTTTTATACGGTTTTGACATACCCTTATTCCCCCCTTCAGATATAAACACTGGATAGCGTTAAAATATTCCCTGTTCCCAAAAGTCCCTGTCTACCGAATGTAATTAAAGTTGGTTTAGCAGTTTCCGAGTTTATCGATACCCCCCCCCCCCCCGGTCGTAAATAAACAATAACTATTACCCATCTTCTAGACATATATATATATATATATATATATATATATATATATATATATATGGACACACACACACACACACACACACACACACACAGATATATATATATATATATATATATATATATATATATATATATATATATATATATATATATATATATACACACGCACGCCCGCGCACGCACACACATACACACACACATACAGGGTGGCCCATTAAGAATGGAAACACTCGCGTACAAAAGTTGTTTATGGACGGATTTTTTTTTGAAGGTAGATCTCCAAAAACTCTATCTTGATGCAAAATTTGAAACCGAAATTTTGATTTTAAAGGCCTACTGCGAATTTTTTTAAGTAAAAAAAAACAAATTTTGTTTCCGATTTTTTTTATGAAAAATCTGACTACACCACAGGATTTAGGAGCCCCTCGAATGCATTTGTACTAATTTTTGCAAAAAAAGTTTGTTCCTAAAAAAATTATGACAATATCGGCATCACCAGTGTTTGCCTTTATTGGTGAACCTATTCTTTTATAAAATCGAATAGAACCCAAAGAGAAACAAAATTAAACAACTCAAACAGTGGTGTAATTATTAATAAGAACCATAAAAACCAGTACACACAAAAGAACCAACAATTACTTTAATAATAAACAACAGTTGACGAAAAAAATATGATTAGAAAAAAAAGACATAATTAATATGGATTACTTTACTTAAGTTAGTAGTACTTCATCTATTCTATAAGGATTGTTGTGGGCGGGACTTGTAGGTGGGTGGTGATGTTTCCTCAGAAGCAGGTGGGCTGGTCCCTCGGAGTATCAAAATGGATCGGGATCCCGGACGTCGGCATAGCTTCTTGTGGATCTTACCTGTAAAGGGATAGAAGATCATTAGTATTTTTGTTTGTGTTTGTATGTGTTGTATATGTTGAATAATTGTTGAATAAATTTGTATTGAAAGTATTTTGTGTATCGTGTGGTAGTTGTGTTATATGTAAAAAAAAATTGCCGATACTGATGGCCATACTTAGTCCGGCAGACATCCCTACTCATCGCCGTTCCGGAGGTATTTACACGAAAAGTGCAAACCCCTCCTGACCGTCTGTGAGGATTACTCACCACAGGTCAGTCGCAGTTTGTGCCGAAACTAAGACCGCTGCCACGCGTTGGATGACTGGTAGGACCTTCGCCATATCCAAGCCTCCGAGGAGACTTAGAATAGTGCCGAATCCTAAAGCGGGTGAGGCGGGCTCTTTTGTGCCTGCGGCTTTCACCGCATCCGCTACTTCAGCCATCTCGCTACCGCTCGCCGTCGCTTTGGCGTAACTAACGCTGGTTCGGACTAAAGAGGGTGCTGCTGTGGGCGGTGTCCTCTTCTGCTGGTGAGGAAAATTATATCCACTAAAACAGCTCAAAACTTCTATGACAAAAAATTATGTTTTAATGATTCTAAGTCTTTAACTTTGGTGCTAAATCGATTTTTGTTTGTGTAACACATTAAATATTGATCGAATTGCTTCCAGTCATTAGAATCTCTTTTATAACTTTCTGAGTACTATCCAAATCTACTGCGGGAACTATTGGAACCCTTCAAAATGTGAGATGAGAAGGTAACCGATTTTCAAGAGTGCTGATAATTCTAAAACAATTCTAGCCCATTTTTCGGATAAATTATTTTTAAAACAATTATATAATTAATTTTAGCATCGAAACTCTTTGGAAAGGCATTGTGCATGTCGAGAACTATACGAGAACTATTTTTGAACTATTGCAACTCTTCAAAATATTTATCGTTGATAATTTAAGGTATGCGATTTTTTAAAGTCGAATAATTCTATATATATTAATGGGGTCGCTTTCGATCATTATAATTTCTTTCAGAACTTTTCCTATCCAAATCTGCTGCGAGAAGTATTAGAACTCTTAACAATATTTTTTGTTAAATTTTTTTTAACAAAAGGGCTGAACGTTTTTCATTTTTGATTAAAATTTTTTTTAAATTAGCGAGAACTCTTAGGAGTGAATAAAATAACATCAAAAGTCGATTGGACATATCAAAATTGAATTTTCAAAAATTTTAATTTTTTTTTTAATTTTCAAAATTATGTTTTCATATCGGGAACTCTAGAACTTTGCAAAATATAGCAAATTAGCTAGTCAGAACTTCTGCATCTCGATTTTCGATGAGAAGTTAGCACCCCATTTTTCAAATTAAATTTGGAACCGTTAATGAGCGGAACTCTTTTTATTTTTTATAAAGTACTTCTAAACTCTTTAAAAGGAACCTAGAACTCTAACCCGAACTATTGGAACTCTTTGTCAGGGTGCTTACTTCGCACGCGTTTTTTTGCTTAAATTATACTTTTAATGTGTGTACAGGTTGACCAACTAAGAATGCGAGGTACTGTATCTGGGAAACTGTCCATCGTAGAGGCTTGCGCGAAAAAAAAGTTATTAGTAAAACGGCCAATACAAAAACCTGGAAAATATTTTCAAGTTTCTGAAATGGCCGTTAGGGGGCATAACTGCAATCTTGAATCTAAAAGTGATGTTTCTGTCAATTCTGCTACATTAACCTAATAAAAAAATAACTGATCTTTGAAGTCGAGGATAATCTGAACTTTTTTTGTTTGCCACTTTTTGACGTATTTATAAAAATAAAGTGGTGGGGGGTATTCAAAGGTTTCCTTAAATAACCCACTGTATCTTCGAAACGGCCATGCCGATTTTAACAAACTTGGGCGCGTTGAAATGAGCTGTTCTTGGGCTACAAATGTTTCACATGTCGTCGCTAGAGGGCTTTGTTCGACATTCCGACAGAAACGGTTAATTTTCGCAAAAAAATTAAATGCATTGGAATGACTTTTTTTCATGAACAACTATCTAAATGATGCCTAAACAAGCTCGCGAAAACCGCATCTCGATATCTTGTTCCTAACCTAAAATATCGGCCAAAGAAAACTTTATACGAAAATCCCTTAAATTTTTTTTTTTTAACTATATTTTTCTGGAATTGTTTCTATTATGTAAGTTGTGGCCCTAAAAAGGACCGATTTAAAGGAGGAAGGTTTTTAATGGGCCCGTAAATGCTCGAAATGCTGACCATCACGCTCTATGCATTACTGAAGCCTCTCATGACTAGACAAAACTGCAGCTTCAATTTCGGCTCTCGGTATGTTACGTATTGCGTTACGAATCCAGTTTTTCATATCTTCTCTAGTAGTAGGTTGATTCCGAAACACTATGTCCTTTAAGCGCCCCCATAAATAAAAATCGAGGCAAGTTAAGTCTGGCGATCGCGGAGGCCATGGAAACAGACTTCCTCTTCCAATCCACCGCTGTTGAAATACTGCATTAATATGCTCTCGCACATTAATAGCAAAATGTGCTGGGCAACCATCCAACTGCAAAAACAATTTTTGCCTTGTTTCCAACAACAACGGTAATTGATTGGTCAAAAAGTCAAGAAATACATTGCCATTTAGGGGTTGTTCGAAAAAATATGGCCCAATAATTCTGCCTCCCAGTTTGCCACACCATACATTTAAACTCCAACGTCCTTGGCGCTGAACTTCACGCAACCAATGGGGATTTTCTGTTGACCAATAATGCATATTGTGCAGATTGACTCTCCCGTCACTATTGAAGGTGGCTTCATCGATCCAAAGAATTTGAAATAAAAATTCTCTATTTTCGCGTATCATGCCTAACATCCAATGGCAATAGTCTAACCTTCGATCAAAATCTTCCTCTTTCAAGGCCTGATGCAAAACGACATGATATGGGTGCATTCGAATACCTATATATTTTGATGGCCATTAGAACTTACCTATGGTCCTTCAAAATATTTTGAACCGTTGTCTGTGATATGCCCAACTTAGTGGATAATGCTCTTGTGCTAACATGAGGCTTTCCTTCAATATAGCCCAGTACACGGTTAATATTTTCTTGTGTTCTTCCAATTCTTTGCCGTTGAAACGTAGGCCGAAAACTACTATTGGCTCGTAAGCTCTCCACTAATCGGGGAAAAACTCTTACATCGCAAGGACGCCGATTTTGATATCGAGCCGCGTAAACTCTTTTAGCTACTGCGACATTCTGAAGACATTCAAAATAAACCGCAAGCATATTAACAGCTTCATTACTCGTAAAACGCATTTTGAAAGCACAAAAATTGCTCAAAGTAACGTGAAAGTATTCACAACTATTGACAATTTGAGGATTATGTATGTTTTGTTTAGGTATCTGTTTCCATTGCCTGCTTTTATTAATTGTATTTTTCGTATATATCCATAGTGAATATGCATTTAAACAAACAAAAAATAGGCCTTTCGTATAACTTTTCGCATTGCTACTTGCCCGTAGTAATTTCAAAAAGGGTGATTTTATTCTGGTGAATAAATTTACAAACATTTAAAATCGCAATTTCTAGGTAACCTCTTCAGAGCCGAAATTGAAGCTACAGTTTTGTCTACCCATAAGAGGCCTCAGCAATGCACAGACTGATGGACAGCATTTCGAGCATTTACGGGGGAATTAAAAACCTTCCCCCTTTAAATCGGTCCTTTTTAGGGGCACAACTTACATAATAGAAACAATTCCAGAAAAATTAGTTAAAAAAAAATAAAAATTTAAGGGATTTTCGTATAAAGTTTTCTTTGGCCGATATTTTAGGTTAGGAACAAGATATCGAGATGCGGTTTTCGCGAGCTTGTTTAGTCATCATTTAGATAGTTGTTCATGAAAAAAAGTCATACCAATGCATTTAATTTTTTTGCGAAAATTAACCGTTTCTGTCGAAATGTCGAACAAAGCCCTCCAGCGACGACATGTGAAGCTAACAAAACTTCAAATATTATAACATTTGTAGCCTAAGAATAGCTCATTTCAAGCGTCCAAGTTTGTTAAAATCGGCTTAGCCGTTTCGAAGATACAGTGGGTTATTTAAGGAAACCTTTGAATACCCCCCACCACTTTATTTTTAGACATACGTCAAAAAGTGCCAAACAAAAAAAGTTCAGGTTAGGAACAAGATATCGAGATACGGTTTTCGCGAGATTTAGGCATCATTTAGCTACTTGTTCATGAAAAAAAGTTATACCAATGCATATAATTTTTTTGCGAAAATTAACAGTTTCTGTCGGAATGTCGAACAAAGCCCTCTAGTGACGGCATGTGAAACTACAAAACTTCAATTATTTTAACATTTGTAGCCCAAGAAAAGCTCTATTCAACGCGTCCAAGTTTGTTAAAATCGGCTTAGCCGTTTCGAAGATACGGGGGGTGATTTAAGGAAACATTTGAATACCCCCCACCACTTTATTTTTATAGATACGTCAAAAAGTGCCAAACAAAAAAAGTTCAGATTATCTTCGACTTCAAAGATCAGTTATTTTTTTATTAGGTTAATATAGCAGAATTCACAGAAACATCACTTTTTTAGATTCAAGATTGCAGTTACGCCCCCTAGCGACCATTTCAGAAACATGAAAGTAATTTCCAGGTTTTTGTATTGGCCGTTTTAGTAATAACTTTTTTTCCGCAAGCCTCTACGGTGTATAGTTTCCCAGATACAGTACCTCGCATTCTTAGTTGGCCACCCCTTCATTAATGATGTGTAGTATTGTGGTAACATTTAACGACTATGTGTACATTAATGATATGTAATATCATTTAATCGGACCACCCCCCTATAGAGGTACAATCGACTCGCATTATCATCACCGTGTTCTTATGTGACAGGTTCAAAATAATTTCTGTGGAAGTACGCACTACTCACTAAATATACACACCATGTGCGCGTTTTATTGCTGATCTTTTATGGCTAACTTCCTACAGTTAATGTTTTTTTATTCTCTGTTCTGAATTAACACATAATTGTAAAATTAAGGAATTTTGTACTTATTCCATTTAATAATAGTTGTCAATTATGCCGATTTTGATGATATCTGCACCTATTGTAGGGAAATGATCAATGATTCAAAATAGCTACAATTAACTGTACTTTCGCAATGTTTGGTTTTTGTGTCTTTTCCATAAAAATTATTTGAACCTAGAAACTCATGGGAAATGTTCATGGCTCATTAAATAATTAAACTAAATTTAAATGATTATAATATCAAAATCTGAAATATAATAAAAGTGAAGTTTAATATTTATTCAAGTGTGTTGTTTAACTATACATTACCTGGAGGCTTTAACCGCTTATGTGAAACGACCGTACGATAAATTACAGGGGTCAAGGTGTCATGAACGTGTCGACCTTCATAGGGTGTCAAATATGAGATTATGAGGGTTCTGCAATCCCTAAGGGAGTGCGTCATGTGGGCTATATTTTGTAATCTGAACTACACTAAAGTACAGTTATCGATCGTATTTGTATTGAATGGAGGGTTTTGTTAATGTGATGAAATAACGGTTTTGGGGATGTCTGCGACATAATTATGGTAATTGCTATACAACGATGTAGTTTTCTGTGAAAAGCACTATACGTATTGACATTTAATCCATCTTATGAATTTCTTCTTTGAAAAACAGAATAAAGTATGTAGATATTAACAGTAAAGCAGGTATATGCTTTTTGTGCACCTTAATAAAACAGCTGGTAGTATGAGCGCGATTAATTTTTTGGCTTATACAGCTGCAGTACTTAACATTGATAATGAAAAACGGTAACTATGATTGATTGCTATGCTCTTTTATTGTAAACTTTCAATCAGGTATTGTTATGGTAATACTAAGTGTTCAATTTAATAAGGTCATACTTTAACAATCTGTGATATTCAAATGCTAACGCGCTCTATATCTAATAATAATACTGTGTAGATTTTACGATTGTGATTTTACAAATTCAGTTCAATTTTCTATCTATTTGAGAATATCTATGAAGCATCTAACAAAACCGTTTCATTAATCTCCAAATTTTTCACTTGGACGATTCACGTAACTGTTTTCTTCAATCGTATTAATCTTTCTTGCATCTTTGAAACAAAATGTGATTAATATCTGATTGTGCTTTCGTTCTATTTGGGCAATCATCCATAAATTATGTTCTTTCATTTTTCCATCGCTACGAACACGTAAATTTGTGTATTATATCCACTAACCTTCTGTAGAAAGTATAATTTAGACAGTAATAATTTGGTGAAGGACAATGCTTGATATGTATCTAATAATTTCTATGGTCACTGACAAAACTGTAAATTTTATTTTATTAATACAGGAAGGCCTAAACCTTTCAATTATACAAAGTGAGTCAATAAATGCGTAATGAAACAAAGTTTTTCATTACATTACTATACACTTTCGGCCCTTATTTTTAAGAACAGAGGGTTGCGTGACAATGTGCTAATTTTTCGTAAAATTAAAGATGGCGCTAGCAGAATTTTCATAGCCCTTTTAGTTTCTGAGGTACAGGGTGGAATTGAAACGTATCACTTTTGAGGCACCCCTGATATTTCAGTTATCTTTAAACTTATCGAAGAAGTTAAAACGTATTCCTATAGATTTTTTCCGGAGAATCCATTCTTGAATTTTAAAAAACCTTAAATTCTGAGCTTGCTTTTGAAAATAATTGTATACAATTATATATTTTTGGAAAGCCCACATTATGCCTAATAAATATAAAAAATTATATACAGGTTGTTCCATTAAAAAAAACATGTTTGCCTCATAATAAAAACGGAAGGTGTTAGAAAAAAACTGAGCACGCCAATGGATTCTACACAAAAAATTCATAGGAATACGTGTTAATTTCTTCGATAAGTTTAAAGATAACCGAGATACGAGGGGTGCCTCGAAAGTGATACTTTTCAATTCCACCCTGTATCTAAGAAACCAAAAGGGCTATGAAAATTCTGCTGGCGCCATCTTTAATTTCACGAAAAATTAGCACACTGACACGTAAACCGCAACCCTCTTATCTTTAAAAATAAGGGAGATACTCCGCAAAAGTGCCGAAAATGGAACACCCTGTACATTATATTATACCTGAATTTTCAGTGATAAAATACTTTAAATCTTCAAAAATCTACAGTTTTAGTTGTTTAAGTATGTATGTTAGTATTCCATTTTGTAGTGAATATTAGGTTCGTTCGTTTCTGTTTCGGCAACGATAATCAGTAGTTTTAAATTTCTGTAGCCATTCCCCAGTGAAGTCATACCGACCAATTCCTGTGTTGAATAAATCGTAATCTAAAATAAGTTGAAATGTACAAAAATGAGTAAGCAGCAATTTTAGTAATTTTTGACATTAGGATTAGGAGCATATTAAAAAAAAGTTTTATATGATATATTTTACCGCACTCATCCTTGGACTAGCATCATCATATAAAACGAGTTTTTTATATTTTTTTCTATTTTGCATATTTTAATTCAAAATACAGATTACAATTAAAATTGTAATAAAATATAGGAAATTTTTGTTTGGGTGGTTGCCATGTCGACAACATTGGCATTGTCACTAGTAAAGCAAAGTATTCACCAATCACAACAAATATGATCATACATTACCAACATCAAAAAAAGAAATGTCCCGTTTCATAAAGTGAAACATTTAAAGCCAATTGCATTTTACAATCGACTTATTATAAACGCAAAATAGAAAAAAATGTTTTAAAACGCACTTGACATTTTCGCAATATTGGATGTGTAGCATTTGAATAAGTGTATATTGTGGGTGGGTCCTGAATTTTGTAGCATAATTTCTATTATCATTGCAATGAAGGCTCTCACTTATTTAGTGCAAGATCCAAGATCTAGGCACCAATGGTCGTTAAAATTTGAAGGAGTTTTACACTTCAAATTAGGTGTAAACATTACCAGCCTATAAAACTACAGGTTAAAAAAGTGCCAACAATAACAGTAGCATAACATGAGAGTGCAACAGCCCAAATTATACATTTTTATTAAAATACAACTATTGAATTTCGATGGCGAACGTGCAGTTTACAAATCAAACCTTAGAATATTCTCTACAAATCAGAACGCTATTATACATACAGAGAGTGTCCCAATAAAAATGATTTAAAAAAGTGATACCCGCAGATAAGGATCACCCAGTACACGTAAAGTTGGAAATTTTATGAAAGAGAAGTTTTTTTGGCTGTAAATTTCATCATTTTTATCATACAATTCTTAATAACATTGAAAATGTACACCAATTTGAAATATTTCATTATTGAGAATTCAGATATGACAATATGCAGGTTGTTCCATTGAAAAAAACACAAGTTTGATTCATTACCCTTTCTTGACGTGTACAACTGAAAATAATTTTAAATTGTATGGCTTCATTTTACACTAAAAAGAAAACTCATCCTGCATACAAATATTCCTCACTTTTTTTACTTATACCTAATAAATTGATAATGGTTTAATAGTACCAATTGGGTTTGCTGTAATTGACGTTACTCGCCACCACGGTCATTCGGTTCCACTTGATACTACTTTTGATTTTCGTGCGGCGCATAACGCCATTTTTGAGTTGTGGTCCGGATGGCCGGCTCACTTATCATCCCCTTCTTTAGCTATTCACCCCTATTTTCAGCTGTGCTTCTTTTTGAAGTGACTTTTTCATCCTCCTGCGGTTTGCATATCTCAAAGGGGTACCCAGCATCTTTATCATGTAAAATTATACTTGTGACTCTTTTTTTATTACGTAATACGGCACTTGAGTGCAGTTTTGATTACATTTTAATGATATACGGTTTTCCCGTAATTGCTTATTAAAGACACTGGGTTTTTTCCTTAATTACTATTTCATTTTTGATGGAGGACAAACCGTTTGCATATTGATCAGAAACGGATTGCAGTTTCACCTACAGATTTTTTAGTAAAAGGCAACATAGGCCGCTTATTTAGCAAATCACAAAGCTCAAAGATCATTATAATTTAAAAGTCTTTGTGAACACGTTACGACGTATAAGTTATCCAAAACAATCCAGAAAGTAACAAGAAATTTACTTGAACAACACACAAATACGAAAATGTAAACTTTCACCATCATTACACATATTTAAACTACTTATCTTTTTGGGTTTTTATGGTGTATTTTTATATTTAATAATATTTATATCTTCGTCAGTAGTAATACTATCTTTCAAAATCGTATATTTTGTGAAATTTGAAAAATACACTCCTGCGAATACTCAAACACACCAAACAAATAAGAAAACATTCAAAAAACCAGTAACAAAGAAGCACACCCCAGAAGTAGCAAACAAGTAGATAGCTAATCATGTAAACCTCCCAACCGTACAACCCAAAACAAAGAAAGTAGCAAACGAGTATACACAAACGTACACCTAGAAATTCCGAAATACGTACGAAACAACCAAGAACCAAAGGAAGTAAAACATGCAGAAAAACTAATAGCGAAGAAACATACGCAAAGAAGTAAACGCCCTAAGAAAGAAACTATAAACAAGCGAAAGTCAAAACGCATAAACCCACAAACACACATACAAAGAAACTAGCAATCAAATAGGCGCCTAAACACAAGTTTGTAAAGTAAACATGCAACCGTCAAAGCAAAGCTAGCCTAATATATATATATATATATATATATATATATATATATATATATACTTCATACTCAGAGCCAGTCAAAAAGTCAAATCCTAAAGCCAAGTACAAAAATTTTGTTTTACAGCATAACAGCTTTAGTGAATTAATTTTAGATTTTTTTTAATCGTAAAACACGGCAATCCAAGAAATAGTTGATATTTAATTAGTTTTCAGTGTAAAAATAAGAAACATAATGCTTGTTTTAGCTGGTTGAATATTGTTTTTGATTTTTGTAGCTTAACGTAGTTTTGCGTGGACAAAAAAAAATACGTTTAGGATTACAAATGTATGCTTACGTCATCTGAGACGTGGCCTTCAAGCCTATTTACTAAGCATGATGCTACTTCGTTTCCTCCCCAACCTGCTAAGCTTTCATCACACATCATGCAGAAACGTTTTTCGAGAGTCGTGTCTTGTATAGTTAGGTTGTACGTCCACAACTTAATGGAATAGACGCTCTGCGAATAATGTAAATCGGGAGTTGGCCAACAGTTTTGAACGTCAATCATTACAACTTTTTCTTCTAATAATATTCTGTTGTCTTCCGATTTTGTATCTATTGTTTGCCGCAGTAAGATGTTCGTCATATTCACTTTGTAGACTCTTTCTTGATTCAAGATATTCTGTTTCACGGATTTGAAGCTGTAATTGGTCGCATAAATTACAGGTATTATTGTCTGGATTCTTAAAAGGGTAGTGCTCATAATTAAATATCTTTGAGTATAACCACTCCTTTGCGATAGAACTACTGCCTTTTGCAATGTTCTAGGTGCAGATTATACATCCTATTAATGTTTAAATGATTTCCCGAGCTTCTTCTGAGATTCTGTTTACGGGTAGGTGCTTACCTCCTTTGTCAGGCGTTACAAAGCCTCCACCCTTCTCCTTTTTAATTGAAGTGTCCACAGTTTGCTGGGAAATGCATATAGTATTAAAAAACTGTCCACAAACTGTTTCTTTTACTCCATTTGTTTCACGTATAATTTGACGGCGCTCTTCCGAAATTCTGTTTCTACTTAAGATGTTGCAAGTGCCAACCAGATTCCTTTAATTATTTAGGTTCCATAATACAACTGACACCGTCTGTTCTGTATTCGAATCCTGAGCGCCTCTTCTTTTTTGTAACATTTTTCTTCCAAATCTTGGATTCTATTTTCTTTTCGGGTTAATTTCTTAAATATCATCGTTGCTGCCTAAATCTGAAAATGCGGATGTTTTATGTAGTTTATCTTCAATTTTAGCGGTAATATGCAAGGTTCCTTCATAAGTATTCTTTCCCGTGTTCTTCAAAATGTTCAACATTCTCTACTGATTCGAGTGTGAATCTCGATTGTTCTAGCACTTGTTTACAAACAACACAACATTTTGGTCATTTTGAGGAAATTCACTTCTGCATTTAGTACTTTCTGGAACAAGCCAATTTTTATGAAAAAAAAAGTTCTAAATGCGACAGTTCTCATGCCAACTCTCAATATTAGCTACGTCATTTTCTAATTTTATCTTTTGAATGGTAGTTCAAAAAATGTTATTTTATATAGTGATAGTGGTAGTCATTTATGGAATTGGTCTGCTTGAACTGGTTAATACATGATACGGTCAATAATTTAACACAAAATGATTAAATAACTAGCTTACTACAATGGCTACTAGTATTTGTCATACTTAACTGCTGTTTTTGTGCCATTGGTTTCTGCGTGGGAAACACTATGGTCGTTTCGCACACATTCGGGCACTAAATTTTGCAATATTTGCCTTGTTCTAGAAGAACATGGAATAGAAGTCGAAGACATGTTCTTAAAAACGCCCAACACGAGGGATGGATATGTTAACAATTTTGTATAATATATTAGCGGTGCGGCAGAAAGGTGTTTTTTTAAATAGTAACCACCATTTTTTACAGAATCGAATTCAGCATAAAATTCTATGTATAGTACAGTATCTTAATGTAAGGTTTCTTGTGGTGTTGCCAAGTTATGTGTAATTTACAAAAAAAAAATGTAGAAAAAAACAACTTATCCAAAAAGTCGTTAAAAAATCACTAGTTTAAATGTAATAATACGATGTTGCGCTTTTATAAACAGAAATGTCGGAATCATTCTGTAAAAGAAAACTGGTTATAACTTATACAAGGCATTTTTTACGGCGGTTCCAATATTGAAATTTTTGAAGTAGCAGAACTTAATTTTTTTAAATGGATCACCATGTATTTTATTCCGGAATGTTATGCAGTATGTTATGTTCTATAAATATGCAATTACAACTAATATACTAAAATGGACCGTTTTGCCACAATTGTACGTTCTATTTGAAAATGCACTAAAATATCCGTTTTTTGTTGTTTTATTCCCGTGGTATTCTGTGATTTGAGCACTAACGGCCATTATCAGACTTTGAAAATGTGCTTTTCATTGGATTTTATTAATTCGTGTTTATATTATTAAAATATTTCTTCCTAAAAAACGGACGAACGGAAATGGAAAACATGCTCATAGAAGAATTAACAAGACTTCGTTTTACAAACTAGAGATGCATACAATACACAGTTATTTTAACAAGTGTTCAAAATGTCTTTCTTGTTGCTTAATATATTTACAAAACGAATAATTAACTCTTCACTGGTGTTATGGAAGAAAATGCATTGCGAATTTTCATATTTTCTTTGATTGTTGGTATCTCCCGGTAAACAATTTCGTTTATGTACCCCCATAAATAAAAATCTAGGGGAGTTAGGTCGGGTGACCGGGTTAGCCAGTTTACTGCACCTACACATCCTGGACGGTATTAGCCGGAACATTTTGCAAAAGACCAAATAATTGATGGTTCAGAAAATTATAATACATTTCTCCATATAAATGATCGTCAAAAAAGTAGGGACCAATAAGATATTCATCTAAAATTCCGGTCCACACATTAATAGACCACTTGGGTTGACTGTTTGCTGTTAAAATAAAACGTGTGATCTGAATAATAATGAAAATTCTGTTTATTTATGGTGCCGTTTTTATGGAAGAAAACATCACTTTTTCCAAAAACTGAACGTGTCCAGCAAGCTGATTTTGTACTCACTGGCAAAAAATTGAACTTCTGTTAAAATCTTCATACGAGAGTTCTTGGTGGAGTTGAATATGGTACGGGTGAAACTTATTCTTGTTGATCATTTTTTAAACTGATATCCGACAGATTTATAAATTTTTGTTTAAATCACGACTGCCAATATGAGGATCTTCAACAATTGCAGTCATCACACAGAACTCACTTTCGTCATTGGTTATAGTTTTCGTTCTTTCATGTTTTTCATATTAAACGTTTCCAATTCTGCCGAACCATTCTAAAAGATTTCTGAATGACTCTTCTCTAGGATGTCTTTCTTTATTGGGATATCTTGTTTTATTGCTAGTTAGCAAACAATTTCTATTACACTCCCCCAAAATAAACATCATACCTACTAACTCTTCTCTTGGAAATTGCATTTTAAATGAAAAAATAGCTAAACTCACTAAATTATAAGTCTCAACAGTGACGATAAAACTGACAAGTACTAAACAACTAAACATGTTTACCTAATAAATATTTAAAAAGATAAATTTTAATATTTAAATAGAAATATTTAAAAGTTAAATATTTGTCTTGTTAATTCTTCTATAAGCATGTTTTCCATTTCCTTTAGTCCGTTTTTTAGGAAGAAATATTTTAATATTATAAACACGAATTAATAAAATGCAATTAAACGCACATTTTTAACGTCTTATAATGGCCGTTTGTGCTTAAGTCACGTCATACCACGGCAATAAAACAACAAAAAAACAGGAATATTTTAGTGCATTTTCAAATAAAACCTAAAATTGTGGGAAAACGGTGCATTTTAAAATATTAGTTGTAATTGTAAATTTATAGAGCATAACATACTGTATCACATTCCGGAATAAAATACATAGTGATCCATTAAAAAAAATTAAGTTCTGCTACTTCAAAAATTTCAATATTGGCACCGCCGTAAAAAACGTTCTGTATAAGTTATAACCAGTTTTCTTTTACAGAATTACCATAAGAGTTTTGCTTAAGTGGTGAAAAATTTCCTTCTTTAGAGGTCTAATCCAGAACCAGATACGCTTTTGTTGAATTAAGAAAATACACGGCTTACTAGATATTTGTGAAAAAGTCAAATTCTCCAAAATCGTTTCCCCATCTAAGCAAATGTGTAACTCTTATGGTTTCCGAGATCTCCATACAAAAATAATGAAAAAACTCACCCTGTATGTGTGTGTGTGTGTGTGTGTGTGTGTGTGTGTTTATATATATATATATATATATATATATATATTATATATATATATATATATATTATATATATATATAATATATATATATATATATATATATATATATATATATATACAGGGTCCGCCTTTGGGAGCTGATCCTATGAGTATCTGCTAAACCAAACTTACTATAATTTTGAAAATTTGGTGACAGGGTAATGATGTTAGGGCTAACTCATCTAAAATATTTTCACGTTCGTACCATTTCCGGTTATACCGGAAGTCGGTACTTAGTCGCTTATTTTAAATGGAACACCCCGTATATTAATACATTTTTTTTTCTATGTCGAATTTTAAGATGTTTGTTAAATAAACTAGATACGAAATTTCAGTCGTTTTAAAAAAAACAATTTTTCTAAAAAAATTGACAAATAACTCGTTAATTGTTCTGTTCCTGTCAAACAATTTGAATAAAACTTTGAGGTGTTGTAGGCAAAGGTTTATTGCAACAGTCTGCAAAAAACGACATTTGTATTTTTCATGAAAATAAAATTATGAATGTCTAAACTTGACTATCAAAAAATGCAAGTTACTCAAAAAAATCAAATGGAGACCCCTATTTTTTATTACTCAGATCGATTTAACGTTAAAAATTAAGGTAAGTTTGTTTGAAACTTTATTTGCCTAAACGTAACAGTTTCATACTTATTATCAAAAAGTCCCAATTTTAAAATTTGTGATAAAAATGAGCTACATACTTAAATCTAGTATTTCTTGTTCGTGGTCACCATGGAAACCAAATAATTGAGAATTGAAATAAAGAAAAATATTTGGATAAGTTACTGCAAAAAATTATAAAAATTGATAATTTTGTGATTCAAAAGTCATTTTTACCAAACAGAAATTTTCTAAGTAATTTTTTTCTAATTCGATATACAACATAAGTGTAAAAATTTAATACTTTATGAGTAAATCGAAAAAAACTACTTTTTACTACGGAGGTAATACATACTTATCAGCGCATCATTACACGATAAAGATGCTTATTTATTTTGTTTTTCTTTTGTAGTCAATAATTTAATAAAATTGTTGACAGTTTGTGTTTTTCTTGATGACTTGAATGTTCTAATACAGATTATTTGAATTTAATTTTAATTCACGGTGAATGTCATAGAGTTGTAAAACGAACAGTAAGAACATTTATCGAACGCTATCCTGAGCGCCACCGACCATCAGCAGATACAATAAGACGTGTGGTTCAAAATTTGGAACAGTTTGGCACATTTAAACACTCTGCGCCTCGCAAAAAAATTGCTATTGATAACGAACAGAATGAAGTTATAACTTTAGGATATTTCCGTGCCTATCCTTGTAATTCCATAAACGACGCGAAAACAGATATTGGCTTAACACCAACAACAATCAGAAGAATTCTTAAGAAACATAAGTTTAGACCATACTGTTTACAATTAGTTCAACATTTGAAAGAAGCGGATTTCTTGAAACGTATCGTATTTTGTGAAACAATTTTGCTCAAAATACAAGAAATTCCTAATTTCTTGGCTAATATCATATGGACGACGAATCTAAATTTACGAAAAATGGCATATTTAATCGCCGAAACTCGCATTACTGGAATAATGAAAATAGCAAAATTTACAACGAAAATTTGAGAGGTTTAAAATAGTTGATTGTTGCGATTTATGATTACAAATTTAATTTCTAGAAGAAAATTATCTTGAGATATTAAATACTCGAATTCAACCCCGATTAAATCTAGAAAGGGAAAATGTATGGTACCAACAAGACGGTGCGCCCCCTCACAACACCAACGCTGTTTCCATGAAACTTTAGCGTTGGTTTGCCAATAATGGTCCCTTTCCATGGCCACCTAGGTCACCTGATCTTACGCCAATGGATTTTTATCTTTGGGGTCGAATTAAAAATATTGTTTATGCTACACCACTAACGACTAAAGAAGATTGCATTGCAAGAGTGCAAAATGCCTTCAATCCTCTTTCTCCACAAGAAATTCAAAGGGCTACAAATGAAGCCGTTGTAAGACGGGTTCAACAATGTCTTGCGTCTAACGGGTAACATTTTGAACATTTATTGTAAATTAATTTACATTTGATCACGAGCAAGAAATACTAAATAAGCGACTTTATCGTGTAAGAATGCACTGATAAGTATGTAGTTACTACCTCCGCAGTAAAAAGTAGTTTTTTTCGATTTACTCATAAAGTATTAAATTTTTACACTTATGTTGTATATCGAATTTGAAAAAAATGACTTAGAAAATTTCTATTTGGCAAAAATGATTTTTGAATCACAAAATTATCAATTTTTATAATTTTTTGCAGTAACTTATTCAAATATTTTTCTTTATTTCAATTCGTATCTAGTTTATTTAACAAACTTATCTTAAAATTCGACATAGAAAAAAAAATGTATTAATATACGGGGTGTTCCATTTAAAATAAGCGACTAAGTACCGACTTCCGGTATAACCGGAAGTGGTACGAACGTGAAAATATTTTAGATGAGTTAACCCTAACACCATTACCCTGTCACCAAATTTTCAAAATTATAGTAAGTTTGGTTTAGCAGATAATCATAGGATCAGCTCCCAAAGGCGGATCCTGTATATATATATATATATATATATATATATATATATATATATAGTAAGTGATAACAGTGTACCTTTTCTGGACACTCTGTTAATCCGAGATGACTCTAATGTCATAATCCTAGACTGGTTCAAGCAACCGACGAGTTCAGGAAAGTACCTCAATTATTATTCAGATCATACATATAAAATGAAAGTCAATTTAGTTCTGGGTTTAAAAAACAGGATCACAAAAATATCATCATTAAGACAAAAAAACTTAGGTTTACGGTTTATATTACTCAAAGACAATTCGTATCCTGAATCTATGTTAAAGAAGCTGTTATACTCTACTCTACTCCTAACATTGAAGACCAACACAATATCAGCAATAATAGTCTTCTTTTACGTAACAATGAACCATTGGATGACGAAGAGGTGGAAACTGAAATAAAAAAGTACAGTTCAATATCTTACATTAGTACTCTTATTCCTAAAATTAATAAAATTCTCAAACTAGATAAGAACATCATCGTAGCCCCTAAAAACATTAAAAGAGTTAACAATCTATTCAGTCAGCTTAAGGATAAGACCGCCACTTTAGATAAAACAAATGTTATATATAAGATCCCTTGTAGTAATTGTAACCAATCATACATCGGCATGACTTCAAGGAATCTTAGATATAGACTTACATCACACCGCAGTGATATAAGAGTCAGAGAAGATGCTTGTGCTTTGTCACAACATGTACATTCCACTGGACACATCCCTGATTTCGACAAAGTGCAAGTCTTGACCTCTGAATCAAATTTATTCAAAAGAAAGTTTTTAGAAATGGCCCATATACTCTGTACAGACTATGTGATGAATAAGAGAAGTGACACTCAAAATTTAAACATAATTTATTCTAACATACTTTATCTAGATAAACACAGAAATCATAGGATGAACTATTAACGGATTAACCCTTAGTGGCAGAAGGGGATTTATTTTGTGTGGATTTTACCATTTTGTTTAGTGTAAAAGAGTTATCACGAATTTGGTATTTGGTATTAATCTCCAGAATGTCCCACATAGAAGTAAGAGTCCTATGTAATAATAGACATTAAAATAATCTTAAATAAACCTGTTCATAACACTTTTACACTTACCACACAATCACATTCAACATATTAATCTACTTATACATTGATTTCATAACCATTTTCTTTGTTTTTCCTATAACTATGACAATGATTTTTTTTTTTTGTCAAAGTCCAAAAATTGATTTTGACAACTAATTCAAATTTAAATTGAAATATCTTCTTTCAATGCTGCTTCAATGTTTTTAACTGTATCCACGATCGTAAGTTACTATCTTATTTTAATTTAATTTAGATGTATCATTAACGCATAACTTCTTGTAGATTGGTTGACAAAGGTAATAAATTTACCGAAAGCTTCCCTTTGAACAAAGGATCGTTTCTTTATTTTAAACTAGCCCCACAACCTTGGCTGCTACCCACTAAATTTTTCTTATTGTTATTTAACTTAATGAGCCACGATTAACAACCTTGATTAAATATATATATATATATATATATATATATATATATATATATATATATATATATATATATATAAAGAACAATTATCGCATAATGTGGGTAGAGCTTTTCTTCTTTTCATAACTAACGTTACGGATAAAATTGAAAAAATATCAATTAACATGGTGTTTCAAACCTACAAGAAAAATAGCTTCCGTATTGTCGGCAGTCTTTTAGTAGTAACGGAAAATTACTTATTTGTTATGATTTTACTAGATATATATATATATATATATATATATATATATATATATATATATATATATATATATATATATATACCACTTTTTTTCACAACTTTGCACGTATATTATAATTTGTATTTTGATTGTGGCCCATTGTTCTTTGTTAGTCTTCATCCGTTAGAGGGTATTTTTATTTATCATTTTCAGGGCGGTTTAATAATATTTAATCTACTAAAGATCTATCTAATCCTTACTAAAGTAAAATTAGGTTCAATAGTTGGCTTTTCATATCTCATTTACTGACGACGATAACTGTAATTATTACCGAAATGCTTAAATTTGTATAAAACGTAAATAAAAATGTACGATTACAAACCTAAATGGTAAGCTTCTTAATTATTTTTTCACACTTATGTTTTTGTCACGTGATACGAAGATATTGATTGTGATTTGATAGGCTAAATGTACCTACTTGTTTGTGGACAAAGTTATATCATATCCGTTGATTCGTTAAAATGCCAAATGCCACAAATAATATAGAATCACAAGCCGGGAATTAATTGTATTGTATAGTTATTCAAATGCACTTATTAGAAAAATATTCAACATTAATTTAAAACGATATAATCATTTTTTGAGAATGGAATGGATATACCTAAATTTTTTGTTACACAAGCTTTTGGTCAAATTTACGTGATTATTTTTTGTTACCAATAAACATTTTAATTTAGTACGGATTAAACCACTACCGAAAAAGTATTTATATTAGATAAAATCTTGCTGAAGAGGTGTGGGTTTAATTACAAAATCTCAATTAAATTACTATTTTGAACACGTATCAACTCAAATTTGCATTTAAATTATTTTGTTAGATACTATAAACTAGATAACTGTAAATGCTATGAGTTTTATATTAGTGTGTTACATTTTACATTCAACGGTTAGTGAATATCTTTACATTTAAAGTGTTTAAAAATGTCATCGCATTTGGCAAGTACTACTATAAGGCATACTCATGTTTATTAATTACATAAAAAATAAGTCATAGTGCAAATAAAGACGTTATAACTCTTTAAAGTAGATATACTTGTTTTACAATATGACCAATTACGAAGTTATTACTAATATTTGAGAAATTTTGTACGATAATAATCATATCTGATTGTATTTATTTTGCAATGTATTATTCTAGTAATGACAAAGACTAAGCAAACTGGATAATAATGTGTATTAGCTACTATGTTGTACAATTTCACTCAAAACGACTTCAAAAGTAAACTGGTATCAAACGGTATATTGAATCTATGATTAATGATCGAGAAAAACGAATTGTCTGGTAAGTTTATTGCTATTAATCTAAAGATGCTACCAAAAGATTTAAATGCATTGGAAAGCTTTTAAAATTAAGTGGTATACACTTCTTTAAATTAAAAACAATAGTTATTTGTTTAATTAGTACAAAAAATGTCAATTTTCGGGACGAGGCAGAATCTTCCGAGTGCCGAAAATGCATTTTTTGTACGAATAAAACATAAAATTTTTTCTCCAGCCACTGTTATCTTTATATTCATTCATTTATTTGCAGTTCACTATGTTTGTGGGAACCCCTTATTATGTCACTATCAGTATCAGATATTAATATTACTCATTTATTATTCTACGTTTTAGTGAATAAAAAATAATTTACCTTGTTGTTTTTAATTAATATTCATTGGATTTTACCTCTACAAATTTAATTCAAATGTGACAGGTGTTAGTAAAATAATGTGAAGATAGATGGTGCCACCGGCGACAGCAAATGTCGGTATCTGTTCATAGAAGATATTCACTCAAAACATAAAAATAAACTTATACTTGCTTAAAGCGAAAGTAAAAAAGTTATATTAAATATCAATACTTATTTATGACTGAAAACGTCGTTTGTGATGAAAATGTGCGAAAGTTTTGAAATTATATTTATTGAAGTAATGACATCTCATAAACGTCATACAAGCGAAGTTAATGTATGGCCAAGGTCGAATTACTTTTTGTACTAGGAAAAAAAGTGAATTACTGTTTGTACAGTTTCCATGGAAACACCGAAGAATTCCGAAATCAGACACTTTTGGTACGAAATACTATCGCAATATAGCGTCTTATTTAGGTGGTTGGAGAAAAATAATATTTTTGAAACATTTAAAGACTTGTACAATTGTATTTTAAATTGGGCAGTTTTCAAGCTACTGCACACGTTTGTTCACGTCGCGTTGCAAACTGTGGGTAAGAATACTATATCGTTTCTGGACGTGTGGTACACATTTCTTTTTTGTACCGACATGACGCTATTAGTCCATTAGTCAAATTTTTCAAAACTGTTTCATGACGCCATCTCCTTTTAAATTATACTGACAGTACTGAAAATCAACATAAGAAACGGCTTTAATATGTATGACAGCTGTTAGTATACGTACATGTATGAAAAATCACTGGTGCCAAACTCAAAGTTTTAGCGTTTTGCAATGAGTTTCAACTGTATCATTCACTAAATTCATATAGTGTGATATAGCTGTTATCATTTTAATTATTTCTTGATTGTAAGTATCTTAGCTTTTAAGTTGTATAGTTTAATTATCTATATTTTTAGTAGCCGGATGATGACAATTTATTTGTAGTAACTATCGTTTTAGCTTTAATCAAATTTTACTAAACCTATACATAAAGAATTCTATGGAAAAGGTTTCGTATATCTAATGTATACGTGTGGTCGCTTTACCCGTATGGAGCATCTGCTTTAATAACAATATGAGTAGAAGGGGTACAGCTGAGTCACTGACATCATAATTAAATGAAAGTGGCGGCGGTGAGGGGGACTAATTAAAAGTGGCGGGGTGAAGTAGTCACGTGACCACATCCGACTTCCATGTGATTGGTTGTGCACGCGCATATCGTCCCAGGCCAAGAGTTCTGATTGGCAGACCTAATGGTAGACCACGCCCTACTCGATTCTGATTAGTCCTTATACTCTGCCCAAGCTGTGCTCTGATTGGAGGCCTAAGGCACTGTATTCTGATTGGAGATGAGGTTATGCCCCCCTTTCAGCTGATCGGCCGTGCGCGCGCATTCGTTATGGCGGGAAATTTGAAAATAAGGAGCCCTCATAATATTTTATAAGACAGGTATAGGAACTTGTGTCTTCGCCTCCTTGTCGAGTTCCCTTGACGATAAATGGTATTCTAATAAGGGGACCGTTATACTACCACATAAGATAGGTATAGGAACTTGTGTTAGGGTCTTCACCCCCTTCGCCAGGGCCCCTTTGACGGTAAATAGTATTCTAATAAGAGGGCGCTCATACTATCTCATAAGAACTTGTGTTATCAGCTTCGCCTCCTTGTCTTGGCTCCCTTGGCGGAAAATTTGCATTTGTTTGTGGCGCCATCTAATGGTGTATTTATAGAACGAATGAATGTTTTCTGTAATAGAGGTGAGTCCACCTAGCGGTATATTTTTGCGCGAAATTTGAATTTGTTTGTTGCGTTATCTAGTGGTGTATGGACTAATGAATGTTTTCAGTAATAGAGATTAAGAAATTTGAAATAGTATTTCTGTAATCGAGTTCGATTATCGATAATAAAAAGATTTTTGTTTTAATTATGAGTCATAATTAAAAGTGTTGTAAATAAAAAAAGATAAAGAGGTTTTCAATAATTTATTACAAGTAATAATAATATTTTTAGGATTACATCTTATGTATAAGAAGCATCAGCATCATCATCACCCTCCCGATCTGTTAGATCTTCCTTGTCATCTCGGAGTGTGTTGGCATTAACTTTGATCCCTCTCGCAGACGCATCTTCTTTAACATCATGTGGGGTTATTATGCAATAATAATTTACTCTTAAATCGTCAAAATATCGAATATCCTCGATTGTGGGTTCATAACACGGCGAATTCATTTTACGTTGTTCACGGAATTACAGTTTGACATTGAGAGTAGACAAATACTGTAGTTATAACATAAAATTTAAAAATCTGCACAGGTAATTAATTAAATAAATAAAATAATATTTAAAACCAGAAACAATCACTAACCCTTCTTTTGTTGGTTACATCAATCTCTTGATTCGTGTGTTGTTGCGATTATTCAGACACATCTTTTGTACTTTTCTTTGAACACCATAAATTTCCAGATCCCATTTTAATCTTTTTAACTTTAACAGTAATTGGTCTATTTGTGTAAATAACCGTTTGTTTTCTGTTACTTATATATTCACAGTACATTCACTGTTTTCTTGCTTATAAATAGTTAATATAAAGTGTTTATGACTTTTACCCAATTATTAATATACATTAATTATTTTCTGGATTTCACAGTTATATAATCACAATAACATATTTCCGTGATCCAAATAGTTCTAACATGTTAGGGGAAAAACCCATTAATTACGTTAAAGATGAACAAGTTGATCATTAATCTTGATAATACACTACATATTTTATATAAGCTTTGTTTTTGAGAAACTATAGGAAATTTGTAATGTGTATGGTAACCGCATAGGAATTCTGAATCACATTAACATGAAACTTGCGTCATGTTTTCTGTACCTATCTTCCTCTAGTTGAAACAAGTTTCATGCTAGAATCACACGTCACAATCAATCCAAATCTTAATTAAAACAACTAAAGTACTAAATACTCTTTTTTGTTGATCAGAGTAGAATGGTACAAAAACAAGCATTACACAGTAACTTGATTACTTCATCATTTATAATTAAACATGTAGTGAAAACCTTATTTACAAAATCAAGCATTGCTAAATTATTTAATCTGAAATACAAAAATATTATCGTATAAAGTCCACACACATCCAAATGGTAATCCTGCAGTGTCGTTTTATTATAATGGAACCATTTAGGACCTTGCGGTGGCCGTCCAAAGGAGTCAAAATACTCTCCATTGCCATTCTCGCCTTAAAATGTATTTTAAAATAGGTAGCTTTTTTTTGGGTTTTCAGTGGTATATTTTTGTATTAATGTGTTACACAATTCTAAACGTTTCAATAACGCACAGTTCTCGTCCGCAGTAGTAAGAAAATCTTTCAGAGTTGTTTAAGACGTTGAAACAAATTTCTGAAATTTGAAAAGAGTGAAAACGCAAACATAAGTCTGCTAGAGACGGTTTTGTAAGACGCGGTATTCTCCGGATAATGAAAGGTGGCACGAGTATATGACTTTGACGGTTGTCATCGCTGTAATGTTAATAACACGATAAACGTAATTTAAAAACCAAAATTCTGTTTTCTGAAATCAATTTTTATTTATTTATTGGAGTTTTACTGCAGCATTCCGGCTAGTGGAAGCCTGCTCTTGGCAGCTGAGTTCATTAGAATGTTACTTTACCCGCTGTTGGCGTAGGTACGCGTTGATTAATTATTGATCATTTTCTTTGCAAAACAGTTGCTAACCACAATTATAAGAAATTTTCAAATATCGCACAAAATTATACGTGAAACAGGAAAGTTGACAGAATTTTTTGTTAATAGCATTCAGATGACAAATTCATAATAATAATGATAATATTATTTGGAAATGCTATCAAAGTTATTTTCGAATAACATATTAGCTAATGACCCTGATATTAAATGTTCAATTAGTACACCTTTTTTCCGACCTTGAAACAATAATATCTCAAAAACTATTGATCCGGAAGACATAGTGTTAGACATGATGAACTTGGAATCTATCTAAAGATGCAAAAAAAGTACGTAGCCATTTAAAAAGATATCGATGACGTTATTGCCCGAAAACGGACAGAGTTGGAAAATTAATAACAATAATCGCTAACTGTTTCTAATGTAAAGAATCAATTCCACGTTTTTGATTATTTCATTTTGGGTTTTAGACCTTGTGATTTTTGGTACTGTTAAATAGTAGTTGGCCTGGATATAAAACTTCGTGATATATTTTGAATTTATGCTGTTATTAGTCATTTAGTACATTTTGAATTTACATTTTGGTTAAATTTAGTTAGCTCTGGCATTTGAATTTCAGATTGTATGAATGGTTGTGGGATGGTAGAGTGTTGCAGGAAGTTTATCATGTGTTATCATCAGCTTGGTTTTCTAATCTAGCTATTGTGTATCTGTTTTGGCGTCGTAGCTCCCAAATGGAGAAACCGATTTTGATTTAGTTTTTTTCTTGTTTTGTGAGTTAATCGACAGTGTTCTTAACTATGATTCAAGAAAATATGTTCAGCCGTTAGAAGATCATCCGCTGATGATTAGTTGATAAAGTGATTTTCTTTAGAGGTTTGATTTTTTTTGTTTGTTTGAAAGGCGACTTGATCGAGACTGTAGCTCTGATTAAAAAAAAGTGTTTTTCGGACATTCAATGGAAATGGACCATATTTCCTTATTACAAATCGTAAAGAAAAGTATCTCTTTTCTTTACAGTAACTTTAACTTCCCATAATTCGATACATCGACGTTTTCTTTCACTCTCAACGTACTTTTTTCAACATGGAATATGTCGACCACAGCGTGGAAGATTTCAGTTTTCAGCCTGTAATCAAATATAAAGATAAAACTTAAAATAAATAAATAAATGTATTCAGGAAAACTAACCTTTTCATGAAAAAACCAAGCATAACTTCTTCGTCGATATCCCCTTACATTCTTTGAACTCCTCCAAGAATTGAAAATATTGTAGGTCTTCTCATATTTATCTCGTGATTTGAAGGATAATAAACTAGCAACAGATTCAAGCGCTAATGCCGTTATTTCAGGGTGATTTTCATTATTTATTTCCATTTACACGCGATAACACTTGACAAAATTTTTGTTTACCTATTATTGTTTAGTTGCTGCAATGGTTCTCACGCTTGACATGTATTTTTTAAACAATTTCTTATAAAATGTAACCCATTTCCATTTAGTGTCGGAAAAAATTTTATGTATTATTCTTAAATAAAAGTAGGTTCTTCTTTACTCATCGCGTTTCTAATCTCGGCTGCGCCTCGATTAGAAAGATTGCGATTCGTAAAGCAAAACAATACTTTTCTTTACTTATAATACAAATAACTTTTACTTTTTAGAAGTTTTAAGAGTAGAATTGTTTGTGTCGGTTTTTTTTTAATGTTTAATTTAATGTCTATCTATTGCTCTCGCCGACTTATCAGAACTAATGGCAATTTCGCTGCTGAGCGTTGCCAGCCAGTCAGTAGTAGTTTGGTAATTTAAATTACTATCAACTGCGGTTGTTAATTACGTATTGATATTGTCATTAAATCTTACATTACATTATGTCTTTATTTTGCTCATTTCCAATTTAGTATTTTATTAATGTACTTCCTATTTTTAAAATATTCCTTATTTGTCAAAACTTATTTACATTATGTGTGAAATTGCCATTTTAAGTTCAATATAGGGAAGGAAGTGTCTGTCGTATTATACTACGTATCTCGCAAGAAATTAAACACAACTGTAAGAATACCACAGATTTCTTGATTTATAAAAACGTGTCGAAGTCACGTGTGAAAAATACGCTTTAGCAACTCGCACGAGTGTGACGGCTTTATTATGAACAAAATATGTGCCGACCCTAGGTCGCATTTATAGAATCTCTCTGGAAGGAGGGGTATTAATATTGAAATATCTCCGGTTTTAAACGTTTTCGGAAGCCAGCTGCCCATTCTCGTGTTTCTATTGCATTAAATAACAGATTAACGATTAAGTCGGACAGAAGAGTATTGTCGAAAATGCATTTATAATAAAAACATTAATGTGTGCAGTAAATCATTAAAAGGTTGGTATTAAAACCTCTAAGTGATATGTAATTTTCTATCGAAATGGCTTGTTAGCACAAACAGCTAATGTTAAGTTATGTTTAGTTTATAAATGACATCAATCTTTATTGATTAGACTTTTACTAACATTGTTTTTATATGCCTCTATAATACAAATGTTCCTCCCTTAACAAAATAAAAAATTGAACAATCAAAAATTTCAAAATAATCAACTATCGTTCTCTTCTGAGAATGTAAATCGGCGCGGTTTCACTACTTTCCTGCCATAACGAGTGACTTGTCCATCTGTTTTACCAGGATTCTGATTATGAGAACTACATGTTTGTGATTCATTTACAATTTTGTCATTCGGATAGATATCCATAGAGTTATTTAAATTAGACAATGAAAGTTCTGATGTGCCTATTTTTATTAGGTGACTCCTATATCTACGATAAGTACCACCGTCTGAACTTTCGATTATATATATGATCGGGGATACGGTCCCACTTCAATAATAGTAGCAGGTGCCCATAATGAGTCGAGATTTTTTATTAAATATATTTCTTCTCCTTCAAATAGTGGTTTAGTGGTTTCTAAATTGTAATAAACCAATGTATGGATCCGAATCGTTTTCCTTACATTTATTAAATATATTTTTTATTGTTTGAACAGATCTTTCTACAAAACCATTACTGCTGGTATATTTTAGATTAGAAGTGTTATGAATAATGCCTCAGTCTCTTACGAAGTCTTTGAATTCTTTACTACCAAAAGGTGTGCCATTGTCCGATATAATTATAGACGGAATTCCATGTCTAGCAAAGACCGGTTTAATTATTTGAATAGTACATTTTGATTTAGTTGAAGGCACCCATCATCACTTCAGGGAAATTCGAAAAATAATCAACTATTAACAAGTAATTTAATTTACCACTCGAAAAAATCTATTCCAACTTTTTGCCAAGGTAAAGTTGAAGGCTCATGTGGAAGTAAAGGTTCTCTAGGATTTGAATTTCTAAATTTTAAACATACGTGACATTGTTCAACGACATTTTTAATTTAAACATTCATATTGAGCCAATAAACTGTGGATCTGGCTTGCCTTAAACATTTTGTTATATCTAAATGACCTTTGTGCAAAATACGCAATATTTCATTTCTTAACACGTTCGCTGCTATACGGGACATTGTGACCCCGTACTGTGTCAACATGTCGTGCGGCCTACATATTTGGTGTACCTTTGCTAAGTGCGGATGCCATAACTCATCCAATTTTTGACAGATGTTAGAATTTTAGATAGATTCTTGTTTTATGTGTTCTCCTAGACTTAGAGAAAACCTAATTTGATACGGGTCATATATACCCCGTAACGCACTGCATAAAGAATTCTTCCGCATGTGCTATACGGGACTCGTATTTACCGACCATCAAGCGTTAGAACCGATATATTAATTTGCCAGTTAGGTTACAATAGTTTTGTTTATCTAATCTGAATTAGTTTGGACTTTTACAAATACATAAACTTTTGTTGTTTATTTATTTTTGTATTTGTAAAAATCCAAACTAGTTTAGGTTAGATAAAGAAAACTACTGTAACCTAACATACTTAGATTATACATGTAGATAGAGATTTGTCTTTAAATTTAATATACATAACAAAATTTATAGTATCATCAATAACTTAAATAATTAAAGTCTCCATTATACAAGCACCGTTTCCGCGCTGGATAGCCAAACTAATTCGTTGGACTAAATATTCCTTAGCGCGAATATCTCCACTAATAGCGACTAATTTCTGACCCAACTCTTCTCCCCATGGACCCATTGACTCGAGGGTAAAAAGATGTAATCTTCAGAAATATCACTATATGTGTTCAGTTTCCTTTTTGCAGCATATTCTGCAACAAATCCGGGTCCCTTAACAAACATGTTTAAATGTGAAGCGGCTAAAGTGTTTACACAAGTCACATCCCAGACCATATAGTTTCCTTGATGCCAGGGAATAAGGGTGATGTCGTCAGGATGTTTCCTATCATCCCTATAAATTCCTGTAGGCTCAAGTCTAGATGATATTTCGGCAGACGATAAAGCCTGTTTTATAATATCATTCAAGGAAGCATGTCTAGCCCATCTTCCATGTACTTTGAGACAAGATAAACCATGTAAGCCATCTTCATGAACGCTTTGTCCACAAATGCGATCATAAGGAAGGCAAATTCTAGATCCTAGTCTAAACGAGATAGAAATTCGAAAAACGTCATCATTAAGAAGGGTCCCAATATTTCTTGAAGGAAGGACGTTTAGCCAAGCTGATCACTCCTTCCGTGAAGCAGCATAGAAACGAGCCTCATCCACTTTGATTCAAAATTTATATTATTTAATGAAGAACTACAAAATAGTCCCAATTTTTTAGAATAGAAGGAATTTGAGGTGTTTGGGAATTAATGTTGTCTTCTATATACTTTCAGCATCGTTGTAAAAAGTTATTTGCATCTTATCCTTATCCTGTATTAAAGGGTACATATAACAAGAAAGATTAAATACGCTATTCACAGACGCTAGAAAAGCCTGTAGACAAAGATCTGAAATTTTTCGAACTCCCAAACTACCATGCTTAACAGGTAAGCTAGCAATTATCAATTGCATCTCATTAAAGTATGAATTAGTTATCTCTTCCAATGTTGACTTTAACTTTGAGTCAATTTTCCTTATCAAATCAGGATATAATCATGAAGGAGAAGTACGTAATAAATAAGTCAACTTTGGAACTGCAAGGCAATGTTTTAAAAGGAAATAGGCTACGTGAGACTTTAGAAATTTTAGAGGATCCAGAAGATAATATAATTGAATAATCTCTTCTTCTAAGATCCCTTTTTCTACCTCTTCGGTGAGTGGGGAGTTAAGTAGAGTAATATTTTCTTTTTTAATAATATGAATCCCTGGTGAAACTGAGTCAAATTTACTAATAACTGAAGAATCCTCTTCAGAACAAAAAAATAACTCACGTTTAGATGGATTAATTTCCAATCCTATTTTTTTGGCATTATCAATCAAAAATTGAAAATCATTCGGCACAATATCCGGATCTTCACAAATTGTGCCATCATCCAGATAAGAGCAACAAAATTCTGATTCTAATTTCTCAATTATAGGTTGAATCGTCAAGCTAAATGCTAAAGATTCTAGAGGATCACCTTGTTGTGCTTCGACTTGTGATTGAATAATGTTCCCTCCGAAAAGCAAATTATTTGAAGATGATTAGCATTGGAACATAAAGCTGTAAATTTTTGGTGTCTTATCCTTTATTGCATCTAAAAGAGAATCTCTTTCAATACAGTTAAATGCATTATTAAAGTCAATCTTCAGTAATATTTTAGAACTTTTCTTGTTAATATTAATAAATGTCCTAGCAATATGTACTGTTGCGTCACAACCTTCTTTTGTAGCAAATCCTATTTGTTTTGGACGCAGATAATCACCAACTTCAACTGCATATGCTTTGCAACATAATTTGCTACAAGTCTACGGAATGTATTTCCAACAGCTACCGGCCTAATTCCGCCATTCCTTTTCTTTAATGCACAGAGATTTGCACCGTAAAGAATTTTCACTATAGAGTCTTAACTTTGCCATTAAGCATGAGAATGCAAAGATTCGTAATAGAACTATTAAGATTATCTCTTGCTGAAACATTTTATTTTTGTATAAGGTCCTTCAAGTGTTGAGGTCGAATTCCATCTATTCCTCCAGAAGATCCATTATGAAAAGAAATGATAGCTTTGAGAACATCTGCAGTTGAAACTTGAAGATTAATCTCGTTCTATCAGGTGCAGGAGGAAAATTTAAAATTCTTGATGGAGAAGGGTGCTTTTCATTTAACTTCCTAATAGACTCTTCATTTGGAATAGCTAGGTCCTCTGTTGATGATAGTAACTGAATTGCTCCTCGAATGTCACCATCAGCTACTTTCATTTCCCTCTGAGATGGAACTGTAAAAGTATTGAAATTGGTACTATTCTTTGTAATTTTTGAAGTAAGACTCTTATTATCCTTTTCAGGAACACGAAGTGCTGTATAAGCAAAAAGTAATAAATTATGCATTCATAAAACACATAGAACACATAGAAACACATTCCTTAATAAGAGAAGACATTTTATTTGCAGCTATTACACGAGCACCTTTTGGAATTCTCTTTAACACTTTTACATTTTGTTTTAAAAACGAGATATGTTCTGTAAATGACGACCATCTATCATCATTTAATTGGGCTGAGTAAGTTGTTTGAAAGTCAGCAAAGTCCGTTTTCTTATCTAAGTAATTTTCAATCACTGAGTACTTATACAAATAGTTTAAGGAACACTAAAAATATGCTTATAACCTATACCTCATTATTCAAAGTAAATCGCTTAATTTCCAAAAGATAACATGTATATTATGTATTTGAAGTTGCGTAAATTATTTAGCTGTTCAAACTGCTTACTGACAGACACATAAGAAATAATGCTAGACCTACGTTTGAAAAATCTTAAACCGTACGACTATAAAGTCGGGCCGGCGAGAGCTGCCTTATGACTCATTTTTAGTAAAGCATGGTTTAAGATTTTAAAAACGTATGTCGTTATTGGTTCATATAGTTAGTAATTTTGGATACCAACAAAACATCGCCAGTGTTTCTAGGTTATTTTCAAATTTAAGCCGCGCTGTCAAATTTAAATAAAATTATTGTTCGAATATCTCGGGATTTAGCATCCTAAAGGTCTTAAAACCCCCACCCACTCGTATAAATGAAGTCGAATTTCGTTTAAGGTCTGTTCGGACTTATTCTGGCATGTAAAGTCCACCGAATGTGGGTAGTCATATGATAAAAATATATTGTACAACTGTAAACGATTATCAGAACCGAGACCGGGCCAACAAAATTTCGGTTTGGATCTGTTTTACAAATTAATTATATCAATAATTTTCAATAAGAAACGAATTATCTAGCAGTAGGCAGTGCCCGAATGAAGTGCGAAAAGTTTGATTAATTGCGGAGGATCGTTTTTAGCCGACAGATCTCACTGCGTCAAAAGAGCCAGACTGTAATTTGGTTATCGAAGCCACTTATAATTAACTGATTTTGTCATAAATAAATCCACTGTAATGGATGTTAAAAATGAAATTTATTATTAATAATATAACCGATTTTAAAAATCTCAGTTTACAGTTTGTCAATATATATATATATATATATATATATATATATATATATATATATATATAACGAATGTACACGTAAATACAGCTACAGAGGTATATGTTAAATATAATAACTCTTTACAATGTTATAAAATAACTAAGATTCTAATTTTTGCGTTAAATTCAAATATGACATCTTCTAATTAAAAATCATTACCTTCACTTTCACTATCATCTTCACTCGACTCTCTGACATTGATTACTAGAGGTTTTACCATTCCCTCAGCTCTTTTTTGAACGTCCCACCACTGGCTCATTTCCTTTTCAGCATGTAAAATACACTTTTGCCACAGTTCTCCAGTTACTTGGTTTAATGAATCCTTCCATAGCGATAAAACATTCTCGTCCCTGAAGCCCTGTCTTCCAACGTTTTTGTTGTAATACTGCTTACAATTTGCCCATATTAACACGATAGGGTAAAATTTGATGTCCCCATTGATGAGCGATTTCATCAATTGCATATATTTTTGGAACTTGTAAATCCTTGGCAATTTGTAATAATTCCACTTTCAGCATATCATTCGAATGAGGAATGTTGTGTTTTCTTAAAAATTGAAGATCTTCTTTCTTCCAACTACTTGAAGGTAATTTTTCTGCTAATGTAGAATGATAACTGACATTGTCAAGAATTATCAAATTTGGTTTTTCTGAATTTGGTAAAAGCTGTTCTTGAAACCATTTTTGAAATAAATCAGCGTTCATATTATCGTGGCAGTCTGCTGTCTTACTTTTACTTGAAAATACCAATGATGAATTAGGTATAAAACCATCCTTGTTGCCAGCACTCAGTACGATAAAACTAAAATTTATTCGGTTAAAAATATTTTTAACAAATCGGACTATTTTAATTATCGTGTCCCTTCTCCTATCGGTTTGTTTTTTGTGCTTTTCAAATCATTATCATGCCATGATTTTCGTACGCTTCCTCGACTAAAAATTCACGCCTCATCCAAAAAGATAGGATCGTAACTAATTTCACAAAATATTTTCGCAAAAATGTTGCTCGAGCACCAGCAATATGAACCTGCTCCATTAAACGCCTTCTTCCATCGTCAACTTTGAATTCAAAATCAATTTTGAGTAACAATTGTTTCAAACTCGTTTTACTGAAGGTAAATATTTTATCTTCTTTAAGTTCAGTTTGGAGTTTTTCGATAGTAATATGGGAGCCTAAAATTAAACAGCGATTAACTCCATTTCAACAATAATTTCTGAATTGTTTACCAGTTGCATGCATAGTGTAAATTTTTCGTTTCACGTATTCGTCGACATCCTCTGACTCCGACTTCAAACGCAGCTTATGTTTCGCGGTGAATCCGGCGCCGATTTCCCAGATTCTAAAGCGAGGGCCATTCTTGCTTTTGTCCGAGTTACGGTTTTCTCGGAAATGCGCATGCGAGAGCAGTTCGCTGCAACATAATATTACATAAATATAAATTTAAACAGTGAAAATTATTAGCGTACCTGGATAATGGAAGTTAAAGGTAAACTTGGCCCCCCGTTATCGCGTTCCATCTCGAAATAATGCAGTATATTCATTAACATTACTTGAGTTTGGCTTTTCAAAGATTTACCATTTAATGACATCATTATTTACTGTAAAATAAATAAATGCATTCAATCAATTGGAAATACATTTTGCATTATAAACTTACCTCGTAATAGTGAATATTAATAACAATAGTTTTGAAAAAAACTGTTGTTTACAAATGCAATGGAAACTAATAAATTACGAAGCGAAAGATAAATTATTATAACTACAAAACACAATGCGATTATACGAAACGAAATACGAAGAATAATTTGAGGTTAAATAGCCAAGAAGACATCTGACAGCGTCATGCGCTTTGACTTTAGAATCGGCATACGTTTTTAAGTCCTGCATTTAAAATATATAGCAGACGTATAAATTATAACCCGTCTTTCTTTAAGTGGGAACTTCGCACTAAGATAAAGGGAAACAGATGCATTTCACAGTAATAATTATATCCCCATTCTCGAGTGCACCATGAGACACCTCTCTCCGGCGCTACTATAACAACTTCTCTTTAATTGTTCTATAATCTGATCCAGCAATAAGTACATCACGTACCAAACTTTCCCGCAAATCACCCAATATCACATGACAAACTAACGTTTTTTAACTTTCTTGCAAATTCTTCAATCGATTCACCTCTCCTCTGCGCCTTGTTATAAAATTATACCGTTAGATGGTTAAATTTTTTTAGGAGCATAATGAGAATCAAATTTGAAGACTAAATCATTGAAGCCATATCGAGGTTTAATGACGTAAAAACTGGCAATGCATCAGTACCTATGTAGTGCAACAATATTGCTACCTTTCTAGTCTCATTCTCCTCCTTATGACCGCTATTACGAAAAAATATTTTGAAGTTCTGATTCCAAACATTCCAGTTATGAGCTAAATTCCCTTCAACCTTTAAGGAACCAATTACGTTAGAATTCAATTTACATTTTCGTTCGTAATACGCTGCATACTGCTCTCACCAGTAGTAGTTTTAGATTCCATTTTGATATCCCACTTCTGACACCATGTTAAGTTATGTTTAGTTTATAAATGACTGTTAAGTTTATAAATTAATGACATCAATCTTTATTGATTAGACTTTTACTAACATTGTTTTTATATGCCTCTGGATATCTATAATACAACACTTAACAGTTAATAAACAATTAATGTTAATTAAGCGTCAGCGTGAAATAAATGACAAATAAAAAATGAGGTGTGAACTGTTAAATGTGGCAATGTTTCATTGCGTTTAAATCTATTAATATCACTCCAATTCATTGACGTTAATCCATAAATTGATTTGTCAACAATCTAGAGGCAAAAATGAAATGGCTTTTGACCACATTATTTTCGAGATAAAACTGATGTTGACAGACCTAGCGAACCGTATATTGTATAATGTTGTATATCGTGTGCGAACGTCGTTTGTTGAAAATCAATATTGCGGACTATTCCAACAGTTCGTGGGTTCCGGGTTAACAAAGGCTGACAGAAGGGGATGTAACTTCTCATTAAATTCAATGGCGGGTGACGCTTGTGAGAGGCGCTTAAGGCAATTTAAAGCACCTCGACTGTTTTAGCTTATTAACAGCGAACATAACTATCAATAATGCTTTAATGTCACTAAATTAATATAATAATTCAGTGAAATTTACATTGGAATTCCGTTCCTGCATTATTAATTGCAACCTAAAGCATGTACACGTAGTACTAATTTGGAAAAATGCCAGTTGTGTACAATGTGAACGTTGAATGTTAATTAAAGCAATAAAAAAGGACAATCCGTTAAACCACAATAATTAAGAGATAACAGAGTTTCAATTTACCTCCACTTCATTACCGATTATATTCGCACGATTACTTCATTATAAAAAGTACTAATTTTGTATGTTGAAATATTACAAAGCGAAATTATACGTTTCTCGTTTATTATTACTGTAAATTTATTTATTTTTAATGACTGCATCTCATTATTTAAATATATTTGAACAAAAACAACAAAAAAAAATATTCACGTAAATATTTGATATTCTTTGACCCCAAGCCTGGCATAATTTACTACTGGAAATTTATTCGAGTTTTTTTATTACTTTTATTTGTACTAAATAAAATGGACGTCAATCTAAATAGAAGTGAAAAACTTTATTTGATACATTGGCACGATTGACAGAGTTTATATACATTTTCTTATACCGGGCGATTCTTTAATACTGAAGATATTTGAATTGCTCGCAAAACAACAAAATTTTAAGGTTGGTTACAATAGATTATCATTTATTTAATTCCAGTGCAGCCACTAAATTAATCATTTATTTTTAATTTACAAATAAATCTCCTATTGTACAATAAATTTTAAATTCCTATTAAGCATAGTTAACGTCAGTCACGTTTAATTGGATCGACTATAAAAAATGCTCAAAATGTCCACCGTTTTGTTACCGCAGAATTCTAATCTACACTTCATATTGTCAAACACTCTTTCTTAAGTTTCCAACTTTTAAAGGATGCAAACCTCTTGATTTTTTTTTATTATTAAGCTAACTAGATAAATAAAACTATACTTCATCGCTCATAAAAGTTACGTTTAAAACGTCATTGTTATTTAAATCGTTAGTAAACCAATCACAATAATTACGTCTGCACTCGTAATACAGAGCGTGAAGTTGATGTATAACAGAATCTCGGTATTGGTACAGCTTGACAAACATAACTGTGCGGCTGAAGTAATAAAAATAAACCCCGCATATTGTTGCGCAGTGGTCGACAAAGAGATTGAAACGAGAGTACTCACTTGAATACAAGACGTTCAGTGTTCAACTTCAATTATGAAGAAAATAAGTGACAACTATTTAAATAATACATATAGTCCTGTCAAGAAAACAAAGTCCCTGAAGGTGGCGCTTTGATGTCGCTCTTGTCTGAAAGGTACATTCGGGTTAAAAAGTATCAATGCGGTAAACTTAAATGTGACGTTCTGGTGATATTTGCATTAACTAGGATGTAATTGACATACTCGTTAATTTTCTCACATTTGGGGTAATTACATGAAATACAAAACTCAAGTCTCCTCAAAAACAATTTTTCTTAAGGTCACGCTTAGATTGAAATGATTGTAGCGTGAATTTAAGAAAAATTACTTTTTGGTGAGACTTTTGAGTTTCTTGTATTTCATGAACTAGGATTTTATTAAGTTCAAAATATTAAATAATTCGAACAGTAAGGTCAGTTGAATACTCAGTATTCGAATTACTTAAAGGAAATAATTATAAACCACTTAGCTCATTTAATTTTATGAAAAATATTGACAGATTTACAAATAAACATCGAAATTAAATTGTTTAAAAGTTCTTAATTAGATAATTAAAAATAGGCAAATAACTATAAAACTGCTTACTTAGCTCATAATTAATTTTATGAAAAACGTACAGAGATTTACAAATAAACATCGAAATCAAGTTATTTAAACAAGTTATTAATAAAATATACTTAGAAATTGTATGCAAGCATAACAAAAATTAATAACCGGCAAATAATTAGCAAACCGCTTAGCTCATAATTCAAAACATTCAAAAGAATTTACAAATAAACTTCGAAACTAGGTTATTTAAAAGTTATTAATAAAATATACTTAGAAATTTTATGAAATCTAACAAAAATTAATAACAGGCAAGTTCATAATTAATTTTATGAAAAGGATTAAATTGAACCTCCTTCCTCTTCATCTTCTTAATCACTACTTGTTTCCTCGTCATAGGAAGAACCTGTGTTTACGTTGAAAGACAAACTTTCCACTGCTTCATCCAGTAATGCACCACGTTCCCACATTTCGTGTGCTACATTGTCAACGTGAGCACAATTCTTTTGCCAGTCCGATACGCTGATATCGGCAAAAGCGATTTCACTACTACGTTGACCAATATTGTTCATGGCAACCTTGTGTTTTGCTAAACTTCAAATTAATTCTATCGGATTAAGCTCACAATGGTACGGTGGCAATTGAAGTACAGCGTAGCCGTGCTGCTTTAATAACTCGTCAACATAAAAAGTTTTGTTGTAATTAAATTTCTTCACTAATTCTACTAATTCTGCTTTTAGGATTTCGCATGTTGTGGAAACCCCATTATTTTCCAGCCACTCACGAATAGTTACCTTCCGGGCAGATTTCGTTGGTGGTTTATTAATTTGAACGCTGTGATAACCAGCTTTGTTCATGGCGACAATACCGTTTGGTGGTAGATTTGGAATTTGTTATTTTTGTAACCAAGTCATGAAGTTCGTATGGTTCATGTCGTGATGGTAGTCTGCTGACTTGCTATTTGACTTAAAGATCAACAATCCATTATTTACAAATCCATACGATCCACCAGCATGAACTGTAATGTGTCTTTGACCTGCTGGATTAGTTTGATATACTTCTGCTTCTTCTTCTGATTGCCAGCATTTGCTGACTCCATAGGATGGATGAATGAAAGTTTCATCTAAATAAGTAACTGGTTTCTTGTTATCCCCTAAAGAATTATTCCCCCGTAATTTCCGCAGGTAACGAGAGCGCCATGCAACAATGTCATTTCTTTCCACTAAGAATTTCTTATTATGACATTTCTTAAATTTAAAGCCGATCTGATCGAGATAGTTGCGAAGCGTTTCGCGACCACCTATAACAGTTAAAAAAATTGTTAAAAACATGGTTTTTCTTTAAAATATAAAATGATTGATTAATTTTTAATGCGAGAGTTTAAAGTAATTGTTTAAAGGCAGAGTCGAAAAGAGCGCTATGTTCGCTATATTGACTAAAAATTTATCACAACTGTTGTGTTAGGACCTTTAATAATGAAATAGTTAGTCTAAAATTGATTGCACTCAATAGAAAATATTCTTTAAATTTTTTCTTGATTGTTGTGTCAAATGTTGAAATTCGTCTATAAATTTTTGCGTAATATGGCTATCATTGTGGCCACATGGTGTAGCACAGATAGTGGTCATAACATAAGCAGCGAACGTAGCGTACATAGCTAGCGCTCGGTTTAGCTGAGCCTAACACTGTGGGGCCACTGAGAGTGAAGCGAAGGGAAGTTAAGCGAAACTAACTTGAAATAAACTAAACTAAGTAAAATAAAGCTACCCCGGCAATTAAACGCGAGATGTGCATTCAAATTCCCCCACGCAAGATCAAACCCTAACACAAGTTCATACAAGATAGCAATAGGGGCTCCTTATTAGAATACAAATACAAATTTTACTTCAAGGGTCCCGGGGCTAAGGCCCAGCAGTAAATTGCGAAGGCCTATATCAGCCTTACAAGATAGAAATAGGCCTCCTTATTAGAATACAACTCCAATGTATAAATAAAATTTCATAAGGTTACAATCTGTAGATAGGAATTAAAAGTATACGCACAATTGCCTAACCCCCAGGGGCTCCCCACCAAAAGGGCTCTTAATACAAACAAAAATAATCAGGGTTAAAATTCCCATCAAGGGCTGAAAAAGGCCACCGAAGAGAAACCATAGAATAAGGGTGAAAAATACGCCCCGCAAGTAAGCGAGTAAAAACAAAAAGGCCTTAATTAGGGATGAAAATTCCATCAATGGTTGAAAAAGGCCTCAGAAAAGAAACCATAGGGGTGAAATCAAGGGGTTGAAAAAGGCCTCCGAAAAGAAACCATAAAAAATAAGGGTGGAAAATACGGGCTCCCACGTGGGGTATCCTTGTGACGTCTAAATCCAAGATGGCGCATGGTGCCTCTCTTCTACTCATATATAGGAACGAATGGCAATATTCAATGTTAATGGACAAAATTTATTGAAAAATAGTTTAGACTTTTGAAGTTTACATGTAAAATGCTACCAAAATCAAATTTGAAATACGATCAACCTCAACTAATTAATTTATTAATGAAGGTTAAAGTTTAACTTATGTGTTTATACGTGCGCGCTTCTCTATTGCTCAATATCAACTTAATGGACAAAATTGATTTTAAAACGGTTTACATATTTCGAATCTACATAAAAAATACAGTTAAAGTAAACTTTAAAATACAATCAACCCATGCTAATTCTTTTATGAATTAGGATAAATCGTGGCCTATGCACATTTATACGAACGTGTGATTGAAAATAAAAAAAAAACTTTATTAGACACATTATTTTATAAAACAATTTATCTTACTAATTTCTTCACTAAATGTGCCACATATTTCGATTTTAATCATACTCAACCTCTTCTATTTAATTAAGATATCTAATCCGCGCACGTCGCTGAACAATAAATCCCAATATTTAACTGTAACGGACATATTATTTTACCAAACAATTTACATTACTAGTATCTTTATGAAATATGCCACCGATATAGGATTTTAAAACATAATCAAACCTTTTTATTTAATGTCGCTTTTCAACAAATTTCAAATTTTTACTATAACGGGAAAATTAACTTATAAACACTTTATATGATTAGTTTACTCACTAAATATGCCACCCATTTAGATTTTAAAACATAATCAACCTCTTCTATTTATTGTAGAAAATCCGGGTTTAATTAAGGTAATCCGCACAAGTCGCTCTTCAATAAATATCAAAATTTAACTATAATGGAGAAATTATTTTATAAAACAGTTTATATTCTTACTTTCTTTACTAAATTGGATTTTAAAACATATCAACCTCTTCTATTTATTATAGAGAATGGGGGTTATAGTTGAATTTTAATATTTATTGAAGCGTAACTTGCGTGGATTACCTTAATTAAACTGAAGGAAAGGAAAGGGCCACGTATTTCATTCCCTCCTCACGTGGGAGGGCGGGCACTCGAGCTTTCCGCGCTCCTTCAGCCACAATCATTGATTACCAGCATACATTACGTATATATGCATGGTGGGATTAAGGATGGGTGTGGTCAGGATAGGATCGGAAGGAACGGAGTTCTGAAAGGGAAATTACTACCCCAGCATTCGCCTAAGTAGCCGCACATGGTGTGCACATACGCAGTGACCATGTCGCTACATGTGTATGAGGAAAACCCCCTGAAAAACCTCATACAAGGTAGATGGTAACGGGAATCGAACCCATTACCTCCCGAATGATAAGCAGGTTGCGTCACCACTACGCTACCAGATCGGTTA
Organism: Vesta saturnalis; assembly: GCA_036346205.1. Classification (NCBI taxonomy): domain Eukaryota; kingdom Metazoa; phylum Arthropoda; class Insecta; order Coleoptera; family Lampyridae; genus Vesta; species Vesta saturnalis. The sequence continues at coordinate 278,421 of JARFJB010002548.1, read as the reverse complement.
TAGGGGGAAAAACGTATTGTGTAAAGAGAAAAAATGAGTAGAATTTTTTTTTGATTTTTAAAATTTTTGTGCGCTCTGCAAGGGCTTTTATTTTGTAAATAATGTTACAAAACATTTATTGTCAGAAAAAATAAAAAAACAATAAAAAAAAAGACGGTTTTATTGGAAAACGAACAAACAAACACCAAAAACAAACTAGGAACAAACAATATATTAAGCCACTTTATATTCTGCTTTATTGTGAAAGTAAGGAATAAATTCATCACGTGCCTATCACACACTTCGATGCCTTAGTTGTTAGTTTCACACATCTCTCGACAGCTTGTGTGTGACATGTAAAACGAGGAAACTCCAAAGTATCAGTATTCTCGATAAATAATTTAAGGTCTTCATCGGTGATGTTCGTTAAGACATGAGCTCAAAAATTGAAATTCTATTATTTTAAAAGCTCATAAATAGCTCTTAATTCTTCTGCAAAGAACGATGCAATATTTATATTTGTAAGGGATTGGGGGCTGAGTAAACGTCGACTCAACCCCCTCACTGAAATTTTTGAACTCCACCCTAGTACGACGAGCTCAAAATTTTTAATTTGCGGAATATAAAAGCTCATAAATAGCTCATAATTTTCATGTATTTGTTTTTTATTTTTACAAGGAGTGGGGGGCTAGCTTAACAGATGTATTTCAAAAATTTTTAGACCTTGTATATCAGGTATTGAAATTTGCAATCAAGCCAGATTTTTTATTGTTTTATGTGGGAATTTTAATGCTAATTGTTTGCTTTCACCCACTGGAAACGTTGAATTTAATTCAATAAGTGATGCTTTAATTTGAAACGTGTAATTAATTGTCTTACTCCACCAATAAACCACTATTCCTCAACCATTGCTCATATCTTTACTAGTTTATTGAACTTTAAATCTAATGTTGATATAAAGCTCTAACCACAAAACAGTTTTGGTAGAGTTAAACTAAAAGATTGCGAAAGATAATTCGGAAAAATTAGTTAGTAGTAGAACAATTTTGTTTGCAAATTTCTTCAAGCTTTGTTACCACTATTGCTTAAGGCTGATGTTAATCTTGATTTGAAAGTACTATACCATACTTTTATGCGATTACTTATTTACGTAGGTGTGTACATCTTGGGGACAATTCAAAAGTTGCTTGAGTGAGTATCTGTTCCAACTATCAAAAGCACTAACTGACCTATATAAAATATCATAACAGGAACACACTTTAGTGGTACGTGGTATGAAAATTAGATCTTCAACAGTAGTAAGTAATCCGATAACCATGTGAAAAATTATTTCACATTAACGGTTCAGAAGTTAATGATACTGTTAAAGTTGCCAATATATTCAATCAATATTCTGTAAATGCTCTCTTAAAATAAAAATATGTAGTGTGGAATGAGAATAGGCAACATTGTAAAAATAACAATAATATATGTCAGACAGAGGTTAACTCACATATAAACGATAAAATTAAAAAAAATTCTATTGCCGCCCCCTTCTATAAACAAGTTTAGTACATTATGGGTGCATTTTAAATAATTTTTAAAAACTTTTCACGCATGCGCAAATTATCTGCCCATAATTTCTCTAATACCTAATTGCATAAAATAATTGAAATTTGTCAATTATTTGAACATCTCGTTTCTTTTTGCAATTTCATACATGTATTTTAAATGCTATTGTATTTTAAGTATTTCACACACCCCAGATGTTACATTCGAAAGGACAGAAATATGTCTATGGTTCATAAAATATTGTCGATATAGTAATTTTCACGAGTCTGAGCAGTTGCGTCACTAATATTAATACTGTTAAATTTCAGCTTCAGGGGTTATGTTTATTTTATCACAATAATAAAATCCAAATACAGAAAATATGTGTTATGGCAAATGTGTAATGTCAGAAATGCTTGACAATACCGGACGGAATTGCCAACCTAAATAAGTTCTATCTGCATCCTCTAGTGCACAATAGGCGGGTTTTAAAGGTGGTAATGAAACAAAGTTAGTTATGACGCAACTGCTCTGACTCGTGAAAATTGGTAGATCTTCAAATCATTATGTAACCGCTTTTCTAATGCGCTCATGATGAAAATTGGCAACATTGTAGAAACAACAATAATAAATTATGTCAGATTGAGGTTTAAACCTTCTTGGCAGATAGAGGTTAATAGACATCTAGATGCCAAAAAAATATCGATAGCACTTTAAGGCACTTTAAATGTTATTTTTAAATTTTAACGCTTATTTGGTTTTGTACTACGAAACTATATCTCGAAAAATTATGTAAAACTGAATAACCTTCAAAATTCAAAGTTATTCAGATATTGAACCAGTTTAGACGAATATTTTTTTGCGGCCAAATTACACGTCACTGTTTCAGAAATATTCGATAAAAAACAAAAACTAACCCTGGTAAAGACATATAATACATAAATTTGAAATTCATGTTTTATTTAAGATTTATAGTTGTCTGACGATTACATTACTGCATAGTCGAAACATGTAGCAGCACTAATGTAATTTACAACCAAGAACAACTTTATGTGTATCGGGAAGACTTCGTGTGTTTCACTTTATATTTGTTAATGTATATTATAAATGTTTTTTTCACTCAATATATCGAGAGATAAAAAAACCTGTTAAATTTAATTAATTTTGAATTGGTACTTTAACCACATGTACAGAATGCCATTTATAACTTTTGCAATTTCACATTTTCATTGTAAACAAAGTTTATAACCTGAAATTGAACTGACACAAAAAATGTGCATGTGACTAAAAAGTACCCTCGTTATAATAAAGTATGAAAATTGTAGATGAACCAAATACGTTGTTTCTTGTTTATATAGTGATACTGGATTATCCAGATTGAAGGTATGTTTGCGCATCTAAAGTTAGCGCAGCCATTGCAGCACAATCGTTAGAAACCTATACCATAATTTGATGCTAAATCGTTACAACGACAAAAAATTGTATCATTAACAAAAATTGTCGATCATGTCTACTTAATATAAAGTTAGCGCACCCACAATAGTATTAAAATAATTTGGTGCTAATTTTAAACCCTAAAATGAACTCAGTTGCACACATTTTTATAAAATTTATGGGCTTAAACATTATAGCAAACATGGTATCAAGATCATCGATATATCACAAATTTAATTTAGAAACATCCTGTATATAAGTTTCCGAGAATTGTTTGAATTTTCTGGAATAATATCCGTGTTGGTTATAAATGTGTGCATTTACTATGTTTCGGATCCATTTCCTTGGAGTCTTTTTCAAGAGCATTTCCATTCAAGCCTAAAAATTTTACAAAAAATGCGAGCTGTAAATTTCATTTTGGAATAAAAAATTAGCACCAACTTATGTGTATATACACACACACACACACACACACACACACACACACACACACACAAGATATATATATATATATATATATATATATATATATATATATATATATATTAAATCATCCTCATAACATGTTTGGTGATTGGGTTTTCTCGACGTCTATAACATAATTTTATGAAGAAATAGAGCAACGAATTTCGTTTTACGGTAATAGATTAGTACAAAGTTAGAATACGTAAATGATTCGAAACAATGGCGTGCGAAGTTTATGTTAGACAGACCCAGTCTTCAATTTTTTATTAATGATAGGCGGATCAATTTTTTTATTGTAGTAACAAATTTGCACTAAATCATGATATTGGTTTAAAACAATTGTGCTTCAATTGCTGTGTAAACTGAGTGGTTTGTTTAAAAGGAAACTTGTTGATTGTTACCTTCAGTTAACGTTTCGTCTTTATTTCAAGACTTCTTCATGAAGTTACTTATAAGTATTATAAAATGCATCAATACACATATTAATTATCCTAACTTAAATAATATGTACAACAATGTGTTTTATAGTAATTAAATTATAGTTAACTTCCTGGTGCCTGTCTTGAAATACAGACGAAGCGTTAAAGTAACAATAAACACTGACGTGACGTTATCCACGAATTTCATCCACGGATTCTTATTACGAGTAAATCTCCTTCAAAACGTCGCAATTCAATAAAAAATACTAAAGAATAACTAATACAATTTTGAAAAAAAAATTATTGACATTAAAGTTATAATTTCAGTTACATGTATCTCAGCCGTGCCATATATGGGTACAAATGGCAATATTCAATGTTAATGGACAAAATATGTTGAAAAATAGTTTAGAATTTTGAAGTTTACATGTAAAATGCTACCAAAATCAAATTTGAAATACGATCAACCTCAACTAATTAACTAAGGTTAAAGTTTAGCTTATGTGTTTATATGGGCGGTTTTTTTTTGTTAGTATGCTCATGCTTATGGTTAGTTTCTTACTTATTTTAGCTTATCTAGATGTTGTTCGTAGACTGGTCAGGAGTCCTTCTCCTCTTCAGCCCTGGTCATTCTTTTATTGTTGGTGTTGCGCTGTTTTGTGCAATTGTATAGTTTACAATCGTGAGATGTGGTTATTTTTGGTAATAAAAAAAAGATTTAGTTTAATTTGATTCTACTTATGTGCTAATCGGGTTAAGTGTGCGCGTTGTTTAGTTGGGTGTAGCGTGCTGTGTATGGTTAATCCAATTCGTTTGGCGGTATCATGCTAGGTCGTTATCGGAGTGTTGTCTAGGGATTCTTCTATCTCCTCGAGGAGGTCGTAAACGAGTTGTGTTAGGATCACGGGGGTTGTTTGAATTTCAATTTGGGTTTTTCTGTGGGAATTTGGGAAATCGGTAGTTGTAGGGAGTTGTTAGGCGGGGATTGTGTCGCCTAAAATTCTTTTGTATGCAAAGTTTCTTTGTAGTGTCTGTATTCTGTGTGTGATGGATGATATGTTTGCGTGTTGTATTGTGAGGTCGTTAGGGTACTTCCAAGGTAACCTGTGTATGCGCCTGATTATTCGGCGTTCACAGGAAGCGATAGAGGAGCGGTGATTAGGGTTTATGTTAATGTGTATGGGTGCTCGGAAATCCATAACAGGGCGTATGTATGTTTTATAGATGTATTGTAGTGTTTTGTGGTGACAAGCTCTGAGTCTGCCCCGGAGGGCGCCCAGTAGATTTGCTCGGTTTCTTATCTTGTTTAGTGTTCTTTATACGTCGGGGAGCCAATTAAGGGTTCTGGTGAAGAAAATTCCTAAGTAGGTGACTTGTTGGAGTGGGAGTCTTTCTTGATTCAGGATGAGGGACGCATTACTGTTGGCTAGGTTTGGGAACTTGTCTTCGGTGTATTTTAGATGTCGGAAGAGGATTGTTCGAGTTTTGGTGGGATTGAAGTTTACATGTAAAATGCTACCAAAATCAAATTTGAAATAGATCAACCTCAACTAATTAATTTATGACTGAAGATTAAAGTTTAACTTGTGTTTATACGTGCGCGCTTGTTTATTGCTCAATAGCAACTTAATGGACAGAATTAATTTTAAAACGGGTTACATATTTCGAATCTACATAAAAAATACAGGTAAAGTAAATTTAAAAATACAATCAACCCATGCTAATTATTTTATGAATTAGGATAAATCATGGTCTCTGCACACTTATACGAACGTACGCTTGAAAATCACAAAAAATTCACTTTATTAAACACATTATTTTACAAAACAGTTTATATCACTAATTTCTTCACTAAGTGTGCCACAGATTTCGATTTTAAACATATTTTCTATTTAATTATTGCATCTAATCCGCGCACGTCGCTCCACAATAAATCCCAAAATTTAACTGTAATGAACAAATTATTTTACGAAACAATTTACATTACTAGTATCTTTATGAAGTATGCCACCGATATCGATTTTAAAACATAATCAACCCCTTCTATTTATTGTCGAAAGTGGGAGTTCAATGAACATAATACCGCTCTTCAATAAATTTCAAATTTTAACTATAATAGACAAATTATTTTGTAAAAAAACTATATTATTAGTTTACTGACTAAATGTGCCACCGATTTAGATTTTAAAACATAATCAACCTCTTTTATTTATTGTAGAAAATCCGAGTTTAATTGAGGTAATCCATGCACATCGCTCTAACTATAATGGACAAATTATTTTATAAAACAATTTATATTATTAGTTACTTCACGAAATTTGCCACTAAATTAGATTTTAGAACACAATCAACCTATTTATTGTAGAAAGTCCGAGTTTAATAAAGACCGAGCTGGTAGCGTAATGGTGACACGACCTGCTTAGCAATCGGAACTAATGGGTTCGATTCCTGTTACCGTCTACCTTGTATGAGGTTTTTTCAGGGGGTTTTCCTCATACACATGTAGCGGCATGGTCACTGCGTATGTGCACACCATGTGCGGCTACTTAGGCGAATGCTGGGGTAGTATTTTCCCACTCAGAACCATAACTCCGTTCCTTCCGATCCTACCCTGACCACACCCATCTTTAATCCCACCATGCATATATACGTAATGTATGTATCTATGCTGGTAATCCATGATTGTGGCTGAAGGAGCTCGGAAAGCTCGAGCAGCCCGCCCTCCCCCGTGAGGAGGGAATGAAATACGTGGCCCTTTCCTTTCCTTCAGTTTAATTAAGGTAATCCACGCAAGTTGCTCTTCAATAAATATTAAAATTTAACTATAACCCCCATTCTCTATAATAAATAGAAGAGGTTGATTATGTTTTAAAATCCAATTTAGTGGCAAATTTAGTGAAGAAAGTAAGAATATAAACTGTTTTATAAAATAATTTCTCCATTATAGTTAAATTTTGATATTTATTGAAGAGCGACTTGTGCGGATTACCTTAATTAAACCCGGATTTTCTACAATAAATAGAAGAGGTTGATTATGTTTTAAACGGGTGGCATATTTAGTGAGTAAACTAATCATATAAAGTGTTTTATAAATAATTTTCCCATTATAGTAAAAATTTGAAATTTATTGAATAGCGACATTAAATAAAAAGGTTTCATTATGTTTTAAAATCTATACCGGTGACATATTTCATAAAGATACTAGTAATGTAAATTTTTTGGTAAAATAATTTGTTCATTACAGTTAAATATTGGGATATGTTGTTCAGCGACTTGCGCGGATTAGATATCTTAATTAAATAGAAGAGCTTGATTATGTTTAAAATCGAAATACATATGTGGCACATTTAGTGAAGAAATTAGTAAGATAAATTGTTTTATAAGATAATGTGTCTAATAAAGTGATTTTTTTTGTGATTTTCAATCACACGCTCGTATAAATGTGCACAGGCCACGATTTATCCTAATTCATAAAATAGTTAGCATGGGTTGATTGTATTTTAAAGTTTACTTTAACTGTATTTTTTATGTAGATTCGAAATATGTAAACCGTTTTAAAATCAATTCTGTCCATTAAGTTGATATTGAGCAATAGAGAAGCGCGCACGTATAAACACATAAGTTAAACTTTAACCTTCATTAATAAATTAATTAGTTGAGGTTGATCGTATTTCAAATTTGATTTTGGTAGCATTTTACATGTAAACTTCAAAAGTCTAAACTATTTTTAAATAAATTTTGTCCATTAACATTGAATATTGCCATTTGTTCCAAATTCAAATATCCTGCCAAGGGGCCAGGGGCTAAGACCCGAAAGTAAGTGTAAGTTGCGAAGCCCTACGTCTGTCTTATAAGTTAGCATTATGCCTCCTTATTATTATAATACAAGTTCAGATTTCCCCTCATAGATGGCGTCACAAACAAATTCAAACTTTTGGTCGAGGGGCGAGGGCCTGAAAGTAAGTTGCTAAGCCCTACATCTGTCTTACAAGCTAGCACTAGGCTGCTTATTATTATAGTACAAATTCAAATTTTCCAGCAAGGGTACCACGACAATCCACGAAGGCCTACGAACAAGTTGCGATCACGACAAGGGGCAAAGACCCGAGAACAAGTTGCGACACCCTACACCTGTCTTACAATCTCAATTATGCTCGGAGGGGTTGGACTGGGATCGATGAAACAGCCTTCGCCGAAATCCTCGCGTCGCGAAATTTTACGTATATGATACATGTTAACTTAAAACAAAATCAAAGGCCGACCACTTCTATGAAATAAAAATAATCTTGACACATGTTAACAGGTTAAATTAATTAAATAAAATCTTTTATTATAAAACACTTCTCATTATCTTTACATGCCTTTGTCCTTTATTAGAATACAATTTTTATGACAGAGGATAATTATGCAACCTGTTTATAATACATCCTAGGTGCATACCAATTCCAAAGATGTATGCGGTACAAGTGTTGAAATGTTTGAAATCGATCCCCAACCACAAGAAGAATGTGTTTCGGCTTGTATGTGCTTATAATCAACTACCGAGGCACGCACCTAGACCGTGCGCAATTATTGTAAACACGGATCCTGCAGACAAACCAGTACGAGCACCTCAAGAGTATCATTTACATTTCCTAGAGAAGAATTCTAGATGGTTCCGTTACAATAAAACAATACTGCAGGATTACCATTCGGATGTGTGTGGTTTTTATACGTTAACGTTTCTATATTGTAGATTAAATAGTTTATCAATGATTGATTTTGTAAAAACCTTTTTAAGTACATGTTTAATTGTAAATGACGAGATAATTAAATTATTGTTTAACGCCTGTTACCCAAACATTCTATTCTGATAAATAAAGAGATTTTTTAGTACCTTACTTTTTTTAATTAAGAGTTGCGTAATATCAGTTGAGCCTATTGTTTTTCTTTCTTTTTAATTCAGCCTGTGTTTTTAAAAATCATGTTATACAATTTATGACTTTGGCGTTTTAAGGAAAGTGTGTTACTCGGTTGGTAGATTATTAAAATTAACAGGTTTATATAATTACACAGTAATTAGCTAAAAGTAAACATAAACAATGGTTTCTAATTACATATTGTTGTGGAATTTAAAACATGTAATTATTACAATCCAAACTTTTAATGCGGTTTTTATAAAAAAACAATTTGCGTGTGTACGTGTGTGTGTGGACAACATATAATATTTTGTTTAAACCGCTTTGTTATTAATCACTTTAAGGGAAAGGTAAATACGAGTTGCAGTAAGTGTGATAAAGATAATTAGGTTGTTTGTATATTTACACTCTAAAAATTAGTTATGGGGAAATCAATAGCTAGTTTTACATCAACTATTCATAAACGTAAAACATAGAAAGTGCTTTAGTCTGATTAGACGAGTAACACAAAGCAGGACTATCACTCGTGAGTCAGTCCCTCAAAAATGTTCTTTTAATACAGAGCTGGTAAGTGTGCTGTTAACCTTTTATTTCTTTTATTTACTTCTACAGATTTTAATTACAGTTACATCTAAGTTATACGTAACAAGTTTCTTTAAAACTATTAAGGTGTACAATATACAACAATTTTACGAGCGGATGGATATTAAACATATTTCAATGCAATCAATGCTGGTAAAACAATCAGTTTTAATATTCGTTTACAAAACAATATTGTAATAACTGTTATGTAATTAATTAACTTAATAAAAATTTTTGTTTCAATAGAGAATAATCTGAATGTCAGTAATTTTTTGTTGTTTATAACTCACTGAGGTTTTTAATTATGATATTTACAATAAAAATAAGTGTTCTATAATTAAATTTTACTGTCATTCAAATTCCCCCAACGTAAGATCAAACTCTAACACAAGTTCATACACCTGTCTTACAAGATAGCAATAGGGCCTCCTTATTAGAATACAAATTCAAATTTTACTTCAAGGGTCACGGGGCTAAGTCCCAGCAGTATGTTGCGAAGCCCTATATCAGCCTTACAAGATAGCATTAGGCTTCCTTATTAGAATACAACCTCAATGTATAAATAAAATTTCGGAAGGTTACAATCTGTAGATAGGAATTAAAAGAATACGCAAAATTGCCTAACCTCCAGGGGATCCCCACCAAAAGGGCTGTTAATACAAACAATAATATCAGGGTTGAAATTCCCATCAAGGGCTGAAAAAGGCCACCGAAAAGAAACCATAAAATAAGGGTGAAAAATACGCCCCTCAAGTAAGCGAGTAAAAACAAAAAAGCCTTAATTAGGGATGAAAATTCCATCAAGGGTTGAAAAAGGCCTCCGAAAAGAAACCATAAAAAATAAGGGTGGAAAATACGGGCTCCCACGTGGGGCATCCTTGTGACGTCAAAATCCAAGACGGCGCATGGTGCCTCTCTTCTACTTATATGGCATGGCTGCGATAAATGTAACTGAAATTATAACTTTAATGTCAATAATATTTGTTTTTTGTAAATAGCATTTAAACAAAGTGTATTAGTTATTACTTAGTATTTTTTATTGATTTGCGGCGTTTTAAACTCGTAATAAAAATCCGTGGATGAAATTCGTGGATAACTTCACGTCAGTACAATAAAGTTGCTGTAAAATAAACTTTAATCAGTATAATCTTAATATTGCAATAAAGTATGTTATCATCAGAGTATGGTATAATACTTATGCGTTAATTTATCTATTTACCTAGTTTAGTTACAGCAATTCCATTTTGACAAATTACACCTCTGGCTTGACATGTGCCAAAGTTTAGTTATTTTTGTTCGTACACTTTGACCTTTTTTAAACATAATAATTCTCATCCAAACGAGTTAAAAAAGATATATTGATTTAGAAAACTAATAATAGTTTAAATACCTAGAAATGATTCCTTCTACTACAAAAACTATGGATACTTTACATTATTTAGAATGAAGAATCTAGGAAGTTTCAAATAACCCATCCTCACTTTCATCCTTTCAGAAGAAGGAATGAAGCAAGATTACTTTTCATATTCCTTTAATTTGATGTGTGCAATAAAATGCGGACTTGATAACTTTTTTTATTACTGACTTATTTACTGCATTTTTAGTTTAAATTAAGTCGGTTACTAACAAACTGTGGACAGATTTGATTTCAATCGACAGAAATACGTTGTATTTTGTTGGTGATTATGTTCTTTTTATGCAATAGGTTACGAACTGTTAATCATTGGGATAATAAATATTAAATTTTAAATTACTAGTTAAAAAAAAAATGAAGGTAAAATTGTGAAAGTTGGTTCAAAGAAACAAATAATATTGTTTAATTATTTTAATGATGCTTTAAATTACTCACCTTGCAAGGTTTTTATGGGATAGTTACACGTTCATGACATTAACAAGTAGTTTCTACTTGATACACCTGTAAATGTTTATCTTTGGTATGCATTACCTAGATCAAAGATAACAATTTTGTATGTAATATTTATTTGTTAAATTGTTACCTAAAATGGTATTTTTATTATAGGAACTGAACGATGTTTGTGTGGGTACTAGCATTGGAACAATTACAGAACCTGATTGTCTAGGACCATGTGAACCAGGAACAAGTGTGACATTGGAAGGAATAGTATGGCACGAGACTGAAGGAGGTAATTTATTTAATGTTTCTAATATTCGTAATGTAATATCAGCCATTTCACTTTAAAACTGAAATATCCCATTGTAGAATATTTCATGAGTGAGAGCCTTGGCAGTGTTAAATATCTGACATCAATTATTTAGCGTGTTTTAACACAGTTATACATTTCACAACGATTGATTAATTTAGACGCCTAAATAATATACAACGTGCGAATATCTAGACAAATTAGAAAATATGACTGGTTCAATTTAATTTAACGAAAACTGTTGGCTAAATCCTTCACCACTACACCTGTTTGCAAAATTCGTGAAATAGATTATGTGTTTCGTCAGTTGTGATCATTTATGTTATTACAAAAATAATAATAAAAAAAAAACATTCTATTATATTCATAATTTTTGGTTTGCACGCATGAAAGTCAACCCGATTTAAATGTAGTTGTAAACATTTAGAAAATGAATACTGACATTATCCTGTGCCTACATATATAATGGTAATACGCGCTACGCGCTCAATTAAACAGCATTTGCATAATTTCTTTTGTGTTTACGAATGTAATGAGAAATAATTTTTCATTCTAAAATTTAATATTTTTGATTTGAAAAATGAAAAAAATTAATACATATTACACTTTTCTTTATACAACGTCAATTTTTTACGTAAGTCTGTATATAATCTTGACCACCAAAGAATTGACCTACGTCGCAATCTAGTAACGAATGATTTAATAACACTTGTGTATTAATGATTGAAGCTGACGTCATGTCAAATCTAGGAAATTTCTTAGCTTAGTATTTGCAACACTGAGAATTATATTGTAAAATCGATCGGTGTCTACCTTTTTCGCCATAGTCGCACGTGTCTGTTTTTCATTAGCTTTTATTATAATTTTTCCGTTCATTCTTCCTTCCTGTATTAATTTTTCGTTATATTCACAATCAGTTATTTTCGTAACTCCTAAAATAAGTTTTTCAAATTTGCGTAAATAATATTTGTTATAAACTTCCAGGTTATGTTTATAAATACCATCCATTACAGATTTGATTAACGATTTTGTAATGGTGTTTACCTCTGAGCAAGATGCCTTCATCTTAATTTAATTTTAACAAACAATGTTTATAATTAAAAATTATTATTAATTTTATTAAATACATAAATAAAAAGTTTACCTCGAGTAGGAATTGAGGCCACGACCTGTACTTTGCAAAGTTACCTGTGTTACCAAATCGCTATGTCAAAACAACGTAGAAAAACTTAAAAAATTAAATATTTTGAAGTTATTGAATTGTAATTTTGTTAAAACCGATTAGAAAGGTTTATCGTAACGTAAAAATTAAAGGCCATGGTAAGTTTTAGACGTTATTATACATACAAACGTTTTTAATCTTAATTACAATTGCTGGTGATAATATGATTTATGGTTTCAAAAATACCACCTTGATCCACAGGTGGATGAAAATTGAAAATGCTGATTTTTACAAAGGTATATGTCAAACATTTACACATGATTAGTAATTAATATAACATTTGTAGGTTATGTAATTACGAGCTTCGAAGATCTTCAAATACGTACAATTGTAATTGCAATAGCTAGCAATGCTGTGGTCTTCCAGATGATTAAATAAATTTTAATGCAATTAATTGGTATATATTTGTGAAATAGATAATTATGTTGTAATAACGCATTAATTAAAGAAAAGATAATATACGATTGATCTGTATCCGAACTATTACAGTCACTTGTAACGTTAATAATCATTTCGTCTACTGTAAAATCTCACGTTTATACCACTGTTTTATAATCTCCTCTGTATGGCGTACACAATTAGCTCAACTGTGTTGATTACAATGTTGTAAAGCTTCGTTCCACATACTAATTACATTTTCGTCTTTGTAGCCATCTTTTCCCATGTGCTTGTCATAGTATCCTTTATAATGTGCCCATATTAGTTCATTTGCATTGAATTCACAATGGTGGCAATCTTAATACGTCATGTCCGTAACTCCTTTTTATTTCATTTACCTCATATCGTTTTGCTATTCGTTATGATTTTATTAACGAATAGAGCTCGGTTTTGAATGAGGTGCAATCATAATTAATATTATTTTTTATTAACCATGAAACCATGTTACCTTTCTTCCAAGACGATGTTGGTAGTTTTTCCACTAACATGGAATAGGAAGGCTCATTATCCATTATGATTAATGAAGGTGCTTCTAAATTATTTAGGAGATTTTCAGTGAACCATTTTTTAAACATATCACCATTCATTTCACCATGGTAATCTTTTTCCAATTACTTTGACGTAAATAGCAAAGAAGCATTCTGTATAAATCCTGCGGCAGTTCCAGCGTTAATAACTATAAATCTTTTACCATCATATCCTTGAGGTTTTCGTACACTCTTTTCATCCTCATCTTGCCATGACTTTCCCGGATTTCCTTTTGAGTAAATCCATGTTTCGTCAATAAATACTGCTTGCCTACGAATTGCTGCGTTGATATCTCGCATGTATTGTTTCAAAAACTGTGTTCTCATTTCAGCTATATTTCTTTTTTCTAACAAAGCTCTTACGATTACACTCTTTATGGAACTTGAATCACATTGAATGTAAGGCACGATTTAAACTTATATCACTTAACAGAATATGGGTGTTACGAATTTCTGCATGTAAAGTTGCAACTGTGACATGTTTTTCTGTAAATAATACAATTTAAACTAATGTAGAAGCTATATATAATTATAATACACTCACTTTGTTCGTACATATTATATAAGGTATTCCTGATGGACACGTTCGAGTTCGAGGTATCTACAAGATCTTCGGATTTAACTTTCTTACGTGACCGTTTTTTACCCAGACTAGACAGAATTGGGTTTGATTTTGCCCGAGACTTGATATTTTTCACTGTTGTGACAGATATACCCAAGATATTTGCCACACGCTGTACATTTGAGATCACTATTAATTGAGCCTAAGAGAATTCTAAAAACACCTACCTCTTGGACACTAGAAAGCGGTATTAAAGGGTCTTTGTTTTATTTCTCCTTTTCAAAATATAGTGATACATTCAGCGCAAACGGCTATGCTTGCGTATGCAAGGTTTTACCTTGTTATAGACATTACGAGGTTTCGGAAAAACTAACAAAGATGTTGGAATAAATGATTGAAGAAAGGGAAGAGTTCTGAAAAGAACTGTTTTGAAAATGTATAATGAAAAATGTATTATGGAAACGTAGGAAATATGAAAGCACGTAACAAGTGGTAACAAGCAAAAGGAGGTTATGTCATAAGAATAACAAACTAGGTTAGTTAAATGAGCATTTTTCATAATCATATTAAGACAAAAATTCAGTATTTAGTGAAGTATTTAGCTAGGTGCATGTATCGATGACGTAGGTCAATTCTTTAGTGGCCAAGATAGTAACCAAATAAAGTGGTATGACCAGTATTGTGACGTCACAATTCTTCGTTTGTGGTCTCTATCATAACGGTGACTACGGCTTAAGTAAATGAAAACATATTTCTTTTTTTGGTTGTTGATCTAATAATTAAACATCAAAAGTTTAAAAGAATGTTTATTCTTATATAAAAAGTGGTTTCGTTTAATTTTCATAACTATAACGGTTTTCAAGATATTCACTTTAAAATCTGGTTCGAACACAAACATCTTATAATTTAAAAGAAACTGACCATCCTGTGTACAGTGTGTCCAGATTTCGTGGTTTTAGTTGTTTTTAAAGATATCTTTGTTATTATCAAAGATAGAAGTTTCCAGTTTTTACATTCACGTACTACTTTGTTGGCCTAGATGTCATGGCAAAATCTAAAATTTAGTATCTTCTTTTGTTTTCGACTTATAGCGAAACGTCGATATTTATACGCTTTTTTCAAGGTCTTATACCTTCCGTAATACTATTATACTGATACATTTCGTCAACGATACTTATATATTGCGAAGGCTCGTGACGTGTTTAGAATTTTTCTAGGAGGTGCGGTTTTTGATTAATAATATAAACTTGCATTTTTAAAATGGGAATTATAGTTGGCTTGGCAAGCATCAGCCGCAGTTCTTTCTTAGCTTTTCAAAAACATAAATATAGACATTCCTGAAAAACATCTTCCAAATCTTTTTTTTCAACAAGACGGTGCACTAGTCCATAATGCCTTGTCAGTGAGGAATTACTTAGAAAACCGTTTCCCAAATCATTGGATTGCAACATTCGCCTCGGTGTTATGGCCTCCACGATCTCCAGATCAGTGAATACTGGATTTCTTCTTATGAGTTTTCTGAAAAACATAATTTATCAAAACTGTCATAATACCGAACCAATCCAATTATTTCGGAAACTGTTTTCTAAGTAATTCCTCACTGCGAAAGCATTATTGGCTGGGGCACCGTCTTGTTGAAAAAATATTTGGAAGATGTTTTTCAGGAATGTCTATATTTATATTTTTGAAAAGCTAAGAAAGAACTGCAGCTGATGGTTGGTTGCCAAACCAACTATGATTCCCATTTAAAAAAAAATGCAAGTTTATATTATTACTCGCCCCCTAGAACAATTTCAAGCACGCCACTGAATTCAACACTTCGCAAGTACTGTTGACCAAATATATCAGTATAATAGTATTAAGCGAGGTATAAGGCCTTGAAAAAGTGTATGAATATCGTCGTTTGGCTATAAGTCGAAAACAAAAGAAGATACAAAATTTTCGATTTTGCCACGAAATCTACGCCGACAAAGTAGTACCTGAATGTAGAAACTGCAAACTTCTATCTTTGATAATAACGATATCTCTAAAAAACAACGAAGTACACTATTTTCTGGTTACTGTGTGTGTGTTAGACTTTGGTGTATATGTGAAATTATTATCAATCCCGATAATGCTGGACTTGCCATAAAATTTGCAGTATTCGGGAACACGCATTTGCCCAATATACTCTCATACCCAGGGATAGAATGGACATAATGTGGGGATAGAATGGACGACGGAAATTTTATTGAAAAAGTGTTTATGTACATATTCTCATTAACAAACTAAGTACAATTTTATTGTAAGGAGAGCTCTGACAGATCGATGTTAAAATACAGCATATCTTTGCATCGCGGACGCATATCTAATATTCGTGAAGGTAAAACGGACACAACTTGATCAAATAGAACAAATGATTGCCTTTCAGGGGTAATTTTAAAACGATTTGACGGTAACAGCCGTTTGTAAAATTTCATTAATTTTAATTTAAATCATCCTCACCAACATCTTCGGTATGTTGCTCTCCTTGATCATCATCCACTTTCTCCCATTCATATGACGAATCTTTGATGATGACTGCTGTTGCGTCATCTTCTTCATCGGAATTTTCTTCAACAAATTGTTTTGGTTGCTTTACCAGTTTCTTCTTCTCAGGCTTGGCTTTCTTTGCTCTTTCCTTTTCTTCAATTTCGCGCATTTCTGGACTCTCGGTGGTAATCATTCCTTTTCCACACTGTCTACCACCCTTGAGAAGTTTCCTGGGTTTAGCCTTAGGATATGGGATGATCTGCTCTGGCGAGACAAAAGTAGTTGCCGAAGGTGTCAAGTAGTAGGTGCGGCAGAAGGAATGAGATCGTTTTCTTTTGATGTTGATGGTGTTGGTTCATCAGAATCGTTCTGATCTGGACGGTCCGAGACTGAAGAACGTAAGAATTGATGATCTTGGAAAATCTCTCAGTTAAGAAAATAATTTCAGGAGTTGCTAATATATGGTCATAGTTTCATTTGGATGATCCGTCATCCACCCATGTACCGCGTCACAAAAATACTTCTTGAACGGACCGTACACGCAACGGTCCAACGGTTGCAATCGATTAGAAGTATGGGGAGGGAGCGGTCTCATTATTCTTGCATACTCCTTCGGAACTAAGATACTATTCGTAATTGTCCATAACTAATAAGACCGGTCTATATGATATCTGGTATTGGTTTTGAACAATTTCAACGCATCGTTGAAATTATCCGCTATTATCCATCCTGATTTATGGACTAGCCCCAGTGCTCCTGGTGGAGCGTCAGCTATCAGGATTTTCTACGCGAGGAAAAATAAAGATTAGAGGAAAAGCACAGCTGCTTGTAGAAATTATCCCAACTTGCGTCACCAGCTCGCTACGTTCCTCGACGTGGCTTGTTCCACCTATAAGAAATAAATCTTTTTTATTTTTATATCTGATTGATTAGGATGATTCGCCTGCTTTTGGCCTTTCTTCTCGATAACTTTTTCAACTGAAGCCACTGCAGTAACGCCTTTTCATCCAAGTGGTAGATATCTGCGGGCTGGAAATTCGATCGTGCCTTCACACTCATTAGTTTGTCGAAGAATTTTATAGCAGTGGTTCAATTAAATGCCGTCATTCTTGCAAGAGATGCCGCTGGCTTTCTTATAGAAACACTATGATGTCGCTTGATAAATCATGTAAACCATTCTTCTCCAGCTTCTTTATTTTGTTTCATTGCTCATTGGTTCTTTTCAGAAAGCCAGCTTCGTGCATTTCTTAGCAGTTACTCCGTAGAATATTTTTTGGCAGTTCAGTAAGTAAGGCACTCTCTATTTCGTCCGAAAAAACTTGTCGCGTTTTAAAATTTGGCTTGAAATGTATATTTTCTAAACCAACTTCCTTTTCACTAATCTCGATTTTGTTACGCGGTGCTATACACTATTGATCGTATTTAACCACCATTATTTAAAATGTCGCTAACAGCGCTCCTTAATTCATAATAAATTATTTTTATGTGTTTTATTCAAAGTCTAGTTATATGGGGTTACAATGGACAACTTGGGGATACAATGGACAGCGTCAATGTGTTTAAAACGTAGTGATTTAATCAACAAGAGTCGTAGGTACATATCTAAATGATAATAAGGTATCGAAAAACTGATGTTTTGGTAGAGAAAAATCTTAAGTACATAGATATTCTCATTGCATCACACCTTTTTCGACCAGCGGCTATTTTCTCACGCTGGCTGTATGGTTTCACTGTTGCCAACTTAAATATTCTCATAACGAATTGAATTTGACTTAAATGCGTAAAACATGAACTAGTCCGTGGTATTCCCTTGTCCAGACGAACCCCAGTCAAAATATGACAAGCTGCTTTATGCAAAATTTTGTTGGAAAGATGTTTGAGACTTAGTAATAAAAGCATTTATCATTTAGTAAAATATTAAAAAGTAGATAGTGGCATTTTAAAAGTCAGCAATCGTAGACGGGTGGATATGTCTCAAGATTATTTCCAAGTCTGGCACTATTTGAAGGCTTTATCCAGTTATAAAATTTATTCAGATTTTTGTGGCAGTTACATGGTATAACATGGATTTACTATGAGAGAAATAAAAAAAAAGTGTGCGATATAACTGACACAAAAACAATTACAGGTTAGAGGCGTCCATCTGTCAATTGTGGGTTTTCAACAAGTGTACTTACCAAAATAAACATACACTGATCTAACTATTTCAAGATCTCAGCCACCCATGAAAATAACAGATTTGCTAATCTAAATGTTGCCCATTTGTAAATTTGTAGGTTATCAGTTTGGTGCTCATAAAGATGAAAGACGTCGCTCGAGAGTGATTATTCTATTTACTTTTTACCTTCCAATTATATACCTATACATATGTAGGTATAGAACATTAAGCTTGTTATTATTTCTCCTGGAGCTGATTAGATATCGGTAAAAAATTCCTAAAGAACAATTTAAGTGTTAGTTTAAATTTGTTCAATATCTGCATAACGATCAACTTTATAGGAAAATGTGTAAATATATATGCTAAGTGACATAGAAAGAAGAACATGCAGTAATAATCAATGTATTTGAAAAATTTTGGTATACAAGTGTATTCGAGTTAGACTAGTAAACGATGAAAATCTGAAAATTAAACTGTTAACTTTTTCACAAAACTTAATAATGTGTTGCGCCACCACGATGTCTTATGCACTCATTAACACGTCTGGGCATACTTCTAATGAGGTCATCTATTTCCTCCTGAGGTATCTCATCCAATGCTATCTGTAACTCACGCTTCAGAGCCACCAGAGTTTGTGGGGGTGGGGTAAATTGAGTAATTTTCTTCTCATAATATCCCAAACGTGCTCGATGGGTGAAAGATCGGGAGATCTCGGTGGCCAAGGCAACAAAGCAACTTGATTGCGCTCAAAATTAGCCAAAGAAGCCCTAGCAACATGAGGTCGTGCGTTGTCTCGTTGAAATGTGCTGTTGGGGATGGTCTGAACATAAAGTATAATATGGGTTCTACGATCTCCTGGATGTAGCGCGCACCTATCATGTTACCTCTAACGAAGATCAAAGGTGACCGACTTCCAATAGCAATAGCCCCCCATACCATAACTACAACTGTGTGGTGCACATGCCTTTCCACAGAAAATTGGGGATCTTGTCTTTTACCACGCCGTCTTCTCAGTCTTACACGACCGTCATGCATGCCCAAACAAAATCTGGAGACAATTGAATTCCATTCTTGGTCCCAATTTGACCGTTCTGTACACCACGCTAGACGATCACGTCGGTGCCCAGGAGTCAGTGGTAGCAGAAAATGGGGATGGTATGAAAACAATCCAAAGGTTCTTATCGGGCGATATACAGTTCGCATCCCAATCGCCCTTCCATGTTCTGCAAACCACTAGTCCGCAGTGGTTATTCGAGGACGTCCTGTACCTCTCGCTCTTCGTGTACGGCCCTCTTGGTTCCATGCCCGAACACAGACTGCCACGGTGTTTAAACTCGGTTGCGTTCTAGAGGCTATATTTCTCATAGACAAACCAGCCTCTCGCAAGCCCACAATTCGACCCCTATCAAACTCGCTTAACTGCCGCAAATTTTCGCGTCTTCGCACTTGAGGCATCGCAATTCAATGAAAGAAGCTTTTTGTAATGTGTCTAACACGTCTTAAATGACAACTGTAGTTACAAATGATTGTAAGGCTTCGTGATCGTGAATGTTTTTGAAAGAGGTTAACGCAAAAACCGCTAGAGTAATATGGCTAAAAAATTGATCGTTTTTTATCTTAACATAAATAAACATCTTCCCAAACAATTTTTACAAAATAATCATTATTACTTCTACTACTTCTTTCTATGTCACTTAGTATACTTTTTAAAGAAAATTTAATTTTACATAACTCTTCTTTATAAAGTGTCTTAGTATACAACCAAATAAGTCTAAAAATTAATTAAATAAGATTGAAAATTGAAACGGAGGGCTTATTTTAATTTTATTTTTAAGTTAGCATCTAAATGTGTATTAACCCCTATCTAATTACATACAGTTTTAAATGCCATCTGACATAGATTTTGGTTTTTGTTTGTACGATGTTGCCTATTTTCGTTACGAACATATTAAAAAAGAGGTTGCATAATTATCCTAAGAAAATGTTATCAATATTATTTCCTTTTTTTCTTTTAATTTGCACTTGTATGTTGAAAGGTCGTGTGTTGTTTCACACCAGATATTTATTATGTGCTTTTACATGTTTAATATAGAATACGGTTTAAAACTCGCCACAGACATAAAAACTTTTGAAAAATGCATTTGCACATAACTTGAAAAAACCATGCCATGTACGAATGAGATGTACAAACAGTTGGAATTGATTTTAGGTAGGTACCACGTAGGTACTAATCATATTTAGTGAGTTAGATTACATAAAAGAATAGATAATAGTAGACTATTATGTAAGACGTGTACGTTGATCATTATTGAGTGAAATATTGATCAACTTACACGTCGAACGCAATATACTATTTTATATTCGAGCCTCAAATAAGTATCCTTCGGAGTGATGACTGATGACAAGTGTGTGTCATTCTGATAGATTGTTTCTATCTGAAATTTTCTACCAAAATCACATAGTCCTAGCACCATTATTAGTTTCTATCTGAAGTTTTCTATCAAAATCGCATTGTCATAGCCCCCTTATTAGTTTCAACTTCAGTCTCATTATTAGGTTGAAATGAATAATGGCGCAAGGCGTACGTGATTTGAAATACACAAATAAAAAACAACTTGAACTGTTGAAATTGACAGTAATAATGACAAGTTTATTATGCTCTTGAAGATCAAATTTATTTTTCTACTCCTATACACTTCACACAAATAACGAAACGTGTAAATTTTCCATTACGTAATGAAATTTAGAACTGTTAATACGTAATATATATATATATATATATATATATATATATATATATATATATATATATACAGGGTGCTGATCCGACCGCTCGGTAATAGCATTTTACATGTAAAATCACACTTATGAAATTTCTTGCTCCCCTAATTGGTTTAGAGCAAAAACATTCAAGATCAAAGTTTTTTAGAATTAAAAATACTATGTGATAGATCAGTTTTGTATTCTCAAAATAGTACTTGAAAAAAAAAACGAAGAATTAAATTAGTAATAATTAAAAAAAAAACAATTGCGATGATATTAAAAAGAAATGTTACGTTATCAACAACTGTCAGTTTTGACGTTTTTAATAGTACAGAAGACAAGTTAACAAAGGATTAAATAAATCCACACTTATTAATAATTATTTCAATAAAATTTAACAATAAGTAATAACAATAAAAATGATATACAGTAATAATTAATATTGCAATGGTTTGAAGTAATGAGAATCAAGAGAAGAATAACCAAACATTAATACGAATTCATTAACAGAAATTATTAATAAAATCAAATTAAATGCTCAAAGATACCTCTATTAACGGCAAAACATTGACCAAGTCAATCATAAAAATGTCTGCGAACATTTGCAAGTTGCCACTTCGATAAATTGTTGCATATATATATATATATATATATATATATATATATATATATATATATATATATAACAGTTAAAGGAAAATTAAAATTATTAATTTGGTAACATTGAAGTAGTTTAGTTTCACCGATTGTGAGTTAACCCCAATGTTTTGCTTGGTATGAAGTTCAATATCAAAAACTTATTACATATTAACTATAATTGTATGGTGATGGGTAACATTTTGTAAAGTGGATACTAATGTGGTTTTGAAGTATTTTGAAGTAACATCGGAAATACCATTTATCGATGGTGAAACGCTTCTACATTTAGTGTCGATTAATAATGATAGTGAATTAATGAGAGTTTGCACAATTTGTCAATTGTATTTCAAAAAACACTTATGATGTATCCAATATGATTTGTTTTAAACTGTGTATATGTTAGACTAAACATTATATTTCTAACTTTAAATAGGTTAATAATTCCATAAATGAGATAGGTACAAAATTTATTTACAGTATTAATTAAAGAAAGCATATTAAACATATTAATTGTAACTTAACAAGATGGTACTTCCGCCACCATTATAATCGATGCAAGTGGTAATCTGCTGACTTTTAAACCACAAGGTTATAAAACATCAGATAGTTGTATTGACAATTCTGTGTTTAATACAGTCTCGACTGCCACTACAATTTAATACATAGAATGTATTGAAAGCAGTGTATCAACAGCATTAAAACCCGTATATACAGGGTGAATCCTAAACTGCGGATAGTAGACATACCACTTGATTCTGTATCAAAAATTGAGCAAAAAATTCTATAACAGTTTTGCTCAAAAACGTTTAGTTTTCAAAGAATTCTTAATTAAAGTTTGGTAAACTTAGCCACACTGGGGTCAGTCGCACTAACCTGTATGCAAGCCGCCATTGATTTACATAGTAACGCACTTGATTTAATTATTGCCTTAAAAAGAACGCATATAAGCCCACTAGACCTCTTTCATGGCAATGTTTTAGTTTTAATGTGCTACTTGCATTTTTAAATTAACAATACATAACTCGTAAGAAAATATCAATTCGGTTTTAAGTATTTTTATTACTTTACAATTACTTACAATTTTAGCAGCAGTATTAAAATTACCACGACATTCCACTAAAATTAAATACATGTCTGGATACTCAGCAAAACTGTACTCCATAACGCTAATTTGGGGAATCTAAAAAATTAATTATGTATTGTAAGTGTTTTTTTTTGTAACTGTGGTTTCATATTAGTTGAGTTGATCGGCCTATTTCCACAGATTTGCGTTTTGAGCACGACGTTTCGGAAGCGGACTTTGCTTCCGTCATCAGGCTTAGTACTGAAAAGGGCTTGAGTCGTATTCATATGTTATGATTTTTTCCCAAGCACTTGACTACTCTCAGATTCGACCCATCATTTACAAGTCTGACACCTTTACCGCTGAACCACTGAGTATTCCAATATATATTTTTTAGATATTAAGCTTTTTCCTGGTTGCGCAGTAGTTTATTGCGCATGTTGCGACGTCAACAATAGTTATTAAAATCAATAAACAAAATTGTTGTAGTTTTTAAAATTTCATACCTGTTGTAATTATGTTGGCAATACTGACAATTGACAGTTACCAATAATATAACCTAAAAAATACAATTGTGAAATTATTCGTTACTCGAATTTTGTAGTTTATAAGGAATTAATACGGACATTATAACGGATGCGTATACGTACACAGTAACGCGATTAGGCTTTGTCTTATGTCAAGTGTCGATTATGTCGAATATTCTATCAGTTTTGTCATTACAACGAGTATCAACTCTAATTTAGTATTATTTTTGCCGACCTAGGCCAAAAAACGCATAGTTTCCGCACGAATTTGCGGTCTGCATATGTCCTATTACAGAACGAAGGCATAAAAAAATATTTCATAAAAATATCGCACCATAAGCAATCCGTAATCCAAGTTAATAATGTCAATAACTTCTCAACTATGATGTTAACAGCAAATTGGTCTAAATTTTATTGCTCAATTTTCTATGCAGAATCAGGTGGTATGTCTATTATCCGCATTTAGGTTTCACCCTTTATATCTAAGCCATTTACTTCAGTGTTAAAAAGCATAATCCATTATCGTATACAGCAAAAATTTTTAATAAATTTAAAGTTTGAAATGCAAAAATGCACAAAAATGCATCAGTACCATCTTTAATAATACAATAAAATTTCATAGTACCATAAAATGGTGCTAATTTGTTTAATTTCAAGGTAACTAGCAATACAGTGGCGTCACTAGTTTCATTTATTTTAGTTCGATTTTAGATCTAACTTTTAATGAGGGATTGAAATAAGCCATGAAATCCTATAAAGCATTTATACATAAATTTATGTTCATAGGAACTTTTATTACGACATTAGGTACGTGTTATATAATGCACAATGGTCATAAGAATATTCATGAGTGGTAGTTACGTATTACTCATACGTCACTGTTCTTATACTCTATGACGCACTCGTTTAAATTACTACATTCGCTCGCTCGTGATCATTATAACATAGTCGTGCGTAATAAGCTACTTACCACCCTTCTTATGTACTATACTTTTTTGTCTTTCACTGTTACTGTGAGAATTTTGTGAAATACTTGTTATTAAAAAGTGTTACAATGAAACATGACTGAAATTACAACTTATGATGGACTTTAGTAGTCTTAATACAGATTATAGGTTTATATATATATATATATATATATATATATATATATATATATATAAAAGGCATTTAAGCAACATATATCATTATATAGTCAATAGTTTCGCTGCTCTGATTCTTCGAGACCAAACGCAGGTACGTTTTGCCAAACTTTACTTAAACGTGGTGCATTATGCCTTAGGCTTAGAAGAATAAGCCTTTCACATGCTTTAATGAAAATACTATACAGAAACTGCAAATGTTATAAGGATGTTTTTAAACATGCAATGCAGATTAGACTAACATATTATAAATATAATAATGGTATTATATAAATTTTGCGAATTAAACACATTGTATTCTGTAACTTGTATTTTGTAAACGAAGCGCTTGCGGACTATAATCTTTGATTCTTAGAACTTCCCATAGAGCAGGGAAAATCGCACTATTGACTATAATGGTACATTTTGATTAAATGCCTCCTGGAACTGACAGTGGATTTGAAGCATCTTTGGGTGGTCTTAAAACTTAAATTTTATTTAATAATCTTCCTTATAGCTTTAACAATAGTCCTAATACCGTGATTATTAAGATTTTGTTGAATTATATCCGTAACTATAGTTAGAAAGGAAAAAAATCACTACCGACATCATTCTATACTGTATCATAATATTGAAATTATAATTGACCCGGAAGCGTGACCTTAAATTATATGAGCTGGAACACAAGAAACTCCCACAATAAAATAATTACAAATTCAAATCTGGAAATCCAGTCCGTAAACAGTAACTCAAATTCCTATGATGAAGTTTAATCGTCCATTATGAAAATGCATATTAATTGAAATCGAAATATTAAAATTCAAACACTAATAATATATTTCAATATATTAACTAGTTGATGAACTCAACGTACGGATTTGTTCAAATCTTAATTTGAATTATAAAATATAGGAATCACTTGCGTCCAAAGGTACTGGTATAATAAATTTTACTCAATGTGTAAAATGTGTAACAGTTTTTTTTTAATTTATTAAATAATTTCTGAAACTTAGTTCATAATCTTTTATTAACAACTCTTGATTTCAACTAATTAATTAATTGATGATTTAATTTAGCCAAGCTAACTGTATCCAAATCAACTCAACCATAATATTCAAAAACGGCAATGAAAATTTGTAAAATATGATGTTTTATAACTTTATAGTATACATTCACATTGCATATAAATACAGTTGGTGTCAAATCTCTAACATTTAAAATTCTTAATCTATAAAGTACAATAAAAATCTTATTTGAATCAGTAGGCTTACTTTAAATTTTTAAAATAACCGATAATTGAAATAATTAATATTAACTTCAATATAAATTTAAAAGTTTTTTTTCTTTATCTAAATGTATGGAATTTTTATTTTTGGTTACATTTTAGAAAAGTGGCAATTGTCTTAGGAACACTGAATAATTCAAATTATAATATTTTTTATTCTTAACAGAATTTTGAATAATATGATATCTCGTCATAAATTAAATTTTATGATTGTTATTGTATATTTTCAATTAGATTTTATGATTTCATAATTTATAAGTTATCGGGTTATCGGATAACTAAGATAAGATAAACAGTTTTTTTTTGCTTACCCAGTCCACCAAACATATAATACAATACGGAAGTATTGTCTAATACAGTGTAAGCAAAACATTAGTTTTGGCCATAATCTTCAAAACAAATACCATAGCTGTAACGCAACAGCTCTAGTTTTCTATTTTGCAATCACTCTCGAAATGTGAAAGAGTAATATCCGGACAAGAAGAAAAAGGGACCAACAAAGAACAATTTTGATAAGCAAAAAAAGATATAGGGTTTGGTAAAGCATGCCTTCACTTAAATGGATGATTCAAGAAGCGAGAAATACTTATTTTAACTGAAATTGAGCGAAACTTGCCGTGAATGCATTGAAATTGGTTCCAATTGAGACTAAGATCGAATTGTGTGTTAAACCGAGGTAGTATGAAAAATAAAATTAAATGAAAACTTGAGAACATAATAAAATAAAATGATTAGGTATAGGCACTTCCACGAAAAAAACGATGTAGGTCATAAATTTATTCAACTAGTTTTAAAAACTATTCATGCTACTATTTCCTATGTCTCATGATTCAAAAGGAGGTAGACACAATCTATAGTAGTTCTTTGCTGTGCAGGCTTATTACGGGATAAATTTGCACAAGAGTTGTGCAGGAGTGAAAATATGAACTGAAACATAAAAAATTCTCTCAATGAAATAATGTTGCCATGAATTCAAATCCGAAAAAAATGCCTTAAACAATAATTCGGATTGTCGATTACAAATTTAACATCCAAATATTAATCAAAATGTTTTAATGCATTAAAAAACATCATAACTGAACGATAATGCCCAGAATATTCGAACGTACATGAATATGACAATTGTCTGAAAGTCTTTAAAATTCATTAAATAATTTGTCAACACAAATCCTTAATTATTGTAATAATCATTTGATATAGTAAATACACAATACCACACTTCCTGCTTTACTAATAAGAGTGGTTTGGTTTAGCTAAGATAGTAAGTTAACAATGAAAGCTCAAAATATTTAGTTCAAAATCCGCAAAACTTTACACGTTAAAACGAAAACGTAATTCATTATCTGAAATTTGATTCAGGGTTTTGAGTTTAAACTTTAAAAAGTAATCGTTACTTGTTATAATTCAGTTCAATACCCTAAATTGAATTGACAAAAATAATTCCTTTTAGTATACCACTCGTATTCAGTAATAGTATATTGTATAACAAGTGTTGAAAATGAAACATTTCACACGAGTTTGCAGTTAAGCAAACGAGTGTGAAATCGAATTTTCAACACGTGTTGCACATGATATTTTTCCGACGATCACAAAAAAACGCAGCGTTAGTATTTTTTTTTTAATTAAAGTTTATGGTAAGGTTACTACAATTCTGAAAATAAATTGGTGGTTGAAGACGGTTGTTGACCATTTTATGTTGTTTAGTTGATACAAAGTTTTGAATTTTATGCGTACCAGATTCACAATTATTTCTGGAGCTGCTGGTGTAGTTTCACATAATGGAGAGGATCCTACATCTGCTACAATATGTTTAGAGATTTCTCTCTTCTTACTAATCGAATCATTTGCAAAACCTTCAGCAGTTCCGCTGGATTGCTATCCGCCATGGTGTTTTAAAGGCAGAAGATCACCAGTTTTATTGTTACTGATGTTCTTCTGTGCGAGTGTCCTGTGTACGTTTCTGGTTTAGGTAGCTTCAAAAATTTAGCGATGTCTAGAACCAATCTACCAAATTTATTGATGCCTACAAATTGCTTTGTGCATTTTCCTTTTTGATAGTTGAGAAGGAATCTTTGTCAGTCATTCCTATGAGTCGTAGATAGATGTATTTTTTACAAATTATATAAAAATTGTCAGTAATGACAAATTGTTTAGGTTTTCTAGTTAATAAATGGTACATCGACTATTACTGCTGAGTTCACATCTTTGATGTCCCCAAGTTTAACATTGTAGAGTTCTCCTTTCCACATACATCAATAAACTCCAAAAATAAGGGCGGTCTAAAAGTGTAAATTTTAGTTAGAAGACTTAAAGTTGAATGTCGTGGTAACAAATAGAATTCATCAGAAGCTGTTTAAAGAAATGTTTTAATGTTGTCACTGGTTAGGACATTGGATTTTTGTGCGAGGTAATTAACTGATTCTTCAACAGAGCTCTTAATTTGCAATCATTAGCGATGATCATCATCTTTTGCTACTAGCGTTCCACGGAGCATAGAATATATGGACCACAGGGTACTGGATTTGTATTTTGTACTGAGCTCACTAAAATAAGTCACTAACACGTTCTCAGAAAAGGATTTCACTTTGTTTTATCATTTGCCAGTCCATGAATTGTTTATATGCATGTTCGTATTGATGTTAACAAATTTCCACTAATTTGTTTGGCTCTTTCAAGGGGAGTTAGGTTTTCCTGATCGCCATCGTCGTTTTCATCGCAGAAATTCATCAAAATTTTACTGCAATTAACTAACAATTTTTTACTATTCAATATATAAATTAGTATATTTTAACTTACAGAAAATCCAACAATTCTCTTCAATTCGCTCTTGCTAACTGTGCAAACGTCAGGCTAAAACTTTAAATGCTATTCGGCAGAGCACAAAATAATTATGCCGTTCGCGGAAAGTCGATAATCATCGATCTGTGTGCAAAATACAAACACACAGCTATCGCCCAATTAGATTTCTCAAATTTTTCATTTCACACGGATATGCCCTTCGCTCCTCTTCGTGTTGAAATTGTTTGCAATTTTAAATGTTCATTAAGGGAAAACTGTATGAAATGTGGTATATTTTATAGTGGTCGTTGGAACAATTAGTTACATTAATGGTAATTATTAATTCGGTTTGTTTACAAACACAAACGAAATCCATTTATAATGACACATGTGCATATTTAAAATATTAAATATTGTTTTACCTCTACCTCCCTCCCCCTAACAACTACACACAAAAAAAAGGAGTTTCAATTACAACCAACTTAGATAATCAAAAATTATGCCGGGTAACAATTGTTTCGATAAGCTCAATATTCGAATTTTAACGCAAAATACGTCTAGGTATCTTAAGATCTTGATTTTTAATTTTTGCGGTTAACACAGTCCTTGTTAATCTCTTGAACAGCTACTCCATTTGCATGTTGTATATTCAACAATACTAAAACACATCCAAAATAGTTCGTTACAATATTTTTTTTGTTCATTTGTCGTTGATATTAAGATAACTTACATCATTAATACACTAACAACATTCTATTAAACTGAATTATGTATTTTCATTTTTTTTATTACAGGTGTTCTAGTAGTAAATGTAACTTGGAGAGGAAAAACATACGTTGGAACTCTGCTGGATTGTACACGCCATGACTGGGCACCTCCTAGGTATCGCTCTTATTTTTTATTTAATCAAATTTTACAATATTTGCAATTATTGGATTAACCTGTATATGTTTTATTTTGCAGATTCTGTGATTCCCCTACAAGTGATTTGGATTCTAGGACTCCAAAAGGACGAGGTAAGAGAGGGCGGGCCGCTGGTACATCTCCCAGCACTGATCTCAGCAACTTCACAGAGACTCGATCTTCAGTACATAGTAAGTTGAGGAATGGTGGAATGAAAGGGCGTCGTGGGGCTGCCAACGGGTCAGGTCCTTCTACTGCACCATCGTCACCGACTCCATTTGTGCCTCCTCGTCCAGAACCAAATACTAAAAGAAAGAATCGAACGGGTGAAGAGGAACCACCAAGCAACATCAGCACTAAAAAATCAAAAACGGTTCCTCAATCTCCTTCGAATTCATCAGGAAGTCCACCACCGTCGCCTATTTTATTAGAATGTCCTGAACCGAATTGCTCGAAAAAGTACAAACATATCAATGGACTTAAATATCATCAATCTCATGCACACGGGTCTGCCGATGATGACGATACCAAAGATATCACATCCATGTCGGAAAATGATGAATCGAATATAGATGCTCCAAGCCCTATAACTCCTGCGAAATCTCCAGACAAGAGTCAAGATAGTCCCTTGACACCGCAAAAGAAAGATGACTTAATACGTAGCGCTAGTTTATTAGAAGTTCCTAGCCAACCTGGAACACCTAGAAGCACTCCACCCTCACCAGAAACTCCACAGAGCTTGCAGGATATGACCGCATCGGTAGAATCACCGACTATGTCATTAATGGATACAAAGAATATAGTGAAAGCAAGTGTTCTAAGATATAACTCTACTGAAGAATTTCCATTGGGAGTGTTTTCTGCCAACAAATCTCATGTTACGGGTATGTATTTATTAAATTTTGTTGATAGTGATTTGAACCTATTATCAATTTAATTTTTTTGTAGGAGGACCATTAACATCTGTCCGAGCTGTTAATGTATGTATACCTACTGATCAAACCAGTATTCAACAACCTGAAGCAAACGTTCCATTACCAACATTTACTAATCAATTACAACCTCAAAGTCTGTCACCTCAAGTTTTCGAACAAACACCAACCCTTCTAATTCCAACTCAAACCCCGCAAAACATAAATCAAAATCCATTGCAAATGTCTCCCGCTGAACCTCATAGTCCTTCAGACACAACGAAAATTGCGCAATTTAAAGTTAAACCTACTTCCGCATTAATGCCTGACGATAAGAAGGAAAGGAATAAATTAGCTAGTTACAAGAAGAAAAGTAGAAAATCTCCGGCAGGAAGTCCACATCCTCCACAAACAGAACAACAAGTGTTTGGGATGGAACCGTCCGGCAGAGACGAAGTTCAGAGTCCGGCGTATTCTGATATTTCTGATGATGGTGCGCCTGTAATAGAAACAGATTTAGTAGACAAAGCTAAATGTACTGATAAGAAGAGCGAAAGTGGACAGCCGTTGTCTCATTTACCTCAATATGGAATGTATCCTTTTTACGGGCAACCACCATACATGATGCAATCTGTTCAGCAATCTCAAGAAAGTAATAAAGCAAAAGAACCTGAAAAGGTCATAGAAAAAATAGTAGACAAAGATATTAAAAAGGAAGGTCCTGAATATCCACAGAAGGTTATACAACAACATTATTACAATCCATACGGTTATGTACCTGGGTATCCCTACAATATGGATCCTAATTTTGGGTCGGTTCCGATTGTGCAAGATGATAAAAACAAGGAAGAGAGAATAAAAGAAACTCCCAGTCCTGCAGATCATTCTGTTAAACCGTCTGCACCAATTCCAAATCCTATACAAGTACCAACTCCAGGAAAATTAAAGAATGAAATATCACTTAAAGAAAAACAACAGAATGAAAACCATCAAATATTAAAAGAAAGTATAGAAATTAAAACACAAATGAGTCCATACATGTATTCTAGGCAGCAGCAAACGCAACATAGTCAGCGAGAAGATGATATGAGAAGATTTTACGGGTATTCCGATCAACGGCGTAAGGAACCAGTAATGGAACCTAAAAGTACCATGAGCAAGGGACTTCCTCCATCTGTACCAAGTTTCAAACCGAAAGAGAAGATTGAAGAGAAAAAGGAAAAGGATATAAAGCATGAGGGTGTTAAACCGACTATGGAGACTCAAGGACCACCTCCACCTCCTACTTCTCAATACGCGTATATTCATCCTAGCTACATGCAATCACCTCATTACGGTGCTTTGCCATTTGATCCCAATCACCCTATGTATCGTGGTATAATGGTTCCTGGCCCATATAGTGGTAATCCATATATCCATCCACAAATGCCTCGTTATCACGCACCTGAAGACTTATCAAGAGCACCACCTCCAACCAAAGCTCTGGATATGTTGCAACATCATGCACAATATTATTCATCCCATAAAATACACGAATTACAAGAACGGGCTATAAAATCTCCTACTCCTAAAACTTCTGTAGCTAGTGCAAGTCCTTCAGGGAGTACTGGATCCACAACAGGACAAACTCAAAATCAGATGATGGGTTGTGCTACTTCGCAACCTAGTGGTACGATTGCTTTAGGGGGCAAGCAAACGCCAGGAGAAAATAAAGAAGCACGATCACCTCCTCCACAGAGACATGTACATACCCATCATCATACGCATGTAGGCTTGGGATATCCTATGTATCCTGCTCCATATGGAGGTAAGCCTACTTTAATATTCTAGGTTACTTTTAAACTTTTTAATGTAGTATAAAGTATTAATTATTATCAATATTAAACGGTACTATGAAACCTGACACTAAAACGGTTTTGACTTTAAATTGAAATTCGCTCACTTGAATATTTGTTTTGAATTTGAACAAAGTAGTTTCTAGTTTAATTTAACACGACATTCATTAGTAGACCAGCATAGTGTACTTTGAAGATACTTTCGTCTAGAGAGTAGTTTATATTTAGTAAAGTCAAACCAATATTTGTGTTTTCAAACAATTTTATATTTTTGTAATGTTGAGTTATTTAAAAAGTTGCAAAATGTTGTAAATCATACATCAGCAAGTAAACGATCTCAGCCATCATTGTCCGTCTTACATTTTTGTATAGTTTTAAAGGTCAACATAGTCAAATAAGAGTACGAAAAAATGAGAGCTAACCTTGAAAAAATAATAACAAAAGTAATCGCCGTTAGTTTAGATAATATGTGTGTGTGTGTCTATATATATATATATATATATATATATATATATATATATATATATATATATATATATATATATATATATATAGGGTGCGGCATTAGTGCGTCGAAGTACGATATATCCGTTATTAAAGGAGATATCAAAAAAAGTTATTTACAAAAATTATAGGAAACTTCAAACTTCACATTATAAAATTATTTTCGTATTTACAGGGTGTTACATATTATCAGGGTGAACCAAACATACTTTTTTTGAAATGGGACACCCTATATATTATTTCAAATTTAAATTAAGTTCATCTCCCCCATACTTCCAATATAGGGTTTCATTACGTTATACAGGGTATTTCAAAAGTTATGGTCAATTGTACACGAAAATCATTCTCATTTCGACGTCATGGATATCCTAGACAGAACAACCTAACAATAATTTTTCCAGGCATAATTTTTTGACATTGGTGTAGTGTTATGAGAAAGTGCTATTTCTTTATTATTGCACCAATTCAATATAGAGCGAGCCAAAACTCGAACACATGATTTTGTCAATTTTTTCAAATGAATCACCCTGTATTTTATTTTAAAAAGTGAAAATACACTTTGTGTTCTTTCATTTTTATTAAGCACTCCCTATAGCTAAAAACGTTAATTTCTGAGATGTTTTCGGGCATAATATAACTAGTGTTATGATTATCATCGGTGATAGCTGGAGTTAAAACTGATGACAATTCAATTTTCTACAGGTTTTAACGAGTGGTATCATCGATTATTAATCATAACACGTGTTATATTTGGTAAGAGAATATAATGAACGTTAATAGAAATATATTTTTTAAAGTTTATAATTTTAAACGATCTGTCACTTTGATAGTAAATATTACAGTTGCAAGATAATTAATACAATTATTTATTTCTTTGAAACTTTTTGTCACTTTGACAGTATTTTATTTATTAAAATCATGTGACAGTCAACTTGCGGTGATAAAATTATCACTGATTTGATGGCCTCTTCTGCGATTTTGTTTTTGTATTTTAAACCAATGAAAGTAATCAAAAATGTACCATGTGACATGTGAATTATATTCTCAGTTTAATAACAGAAAGAGATTTTATTAACAATTTCGATTATAACAAGTTAGCCGTGAACAAATGACAGATAGATATTATTCAGTAATAATTAGTAGCTTGTCATTTAACAAACTTACCTGTTTGAGATTGTGTAGTGTTTATTAATTTCTAAACAATGAAATATGTTTTGCAATGAACTTTCCTGTTGAGGAATTAACAGGCATGATATGGGTACTGGAAGATTGTATGAAAAATTGTTTATTAGCACAAAGAATTTAAAAAGAGAGATATCCCGCACGCAGACAACCCGAGAAAATAACGTTGGAAAGGTTAGTAGATCGTTTTAACCGTACGGGTTCAGTAGTTTATGAAAAAAAGGAAAGGACAAAACCTGTACTTAACGAGGAAAATGAATTTAACGTGATGCTTGAAGTTATGCATAATCCACGTGTTAGTACACATGAAATCTCGCGTCAGTGTGATATTAGTGACGGGTCCGTCCGAAGAATACTGCGTAAAAATAAGATGCATCCATACCATATCCAGTTGCACCAAGAGTTACTCGAAGATGACTATACCAGAAGGGTTGCCTCTTGTGAATGGGCTCAACAAAAAATCTACAATCAGGCGGATTTCTTTGATTTTGTCCTCTTTGGAGACAAAGCCACGTTTCATAAAAATGGAACTGTGAATAGACAAGTAATCCCCATCTTATAGCAACTCATAGTCAAACTAGGTGGTCTTTGAATGTTTGGGGTGGTATAGTTGGAGATCACGTAATTGGACGACATTTTTTCGATGGGACAGTGAATGGTCAGGTTTATTTGGACTTTTTAGAAAATCATTTACCATTACTGTTGGCAAACGTTCTTCTTAACATTCATCAAAGAATGTAGTTGTTACACGATGTAGGTCCGGTACATCACACTAGATTAATACCCATTTTCCTGGAAGATGGGTGGGAAGAAGAGGACCCATTGCATGGCCAGCTCGTTCACCAGACCTAAGTAAAATTGACTTCTTCAAGTGGGGTTATGTGAAAAACCGTGTGTATCAAATACTTCCAACCACACAAGATGATATGAAGAATAGAATACGAGAAGCATTCCTGAGTATTAATGTAGAAATGTTAAGAAATGTCAGTCGAGAATTTGAAGATCGACTGTAATGCTGTATTGATGTTTTCGGTGGACATTTTGAACATTTATTATGCAATTAATTAATTTTATAAGAATTTTTTCTTAATAACCGATGTTTTTTTAATTTTTTATAATAATTTGTCACACTTCTATTTGTTCACGGCTAACTTGTTATAATAGAAATCTAAAAAAAAAATCTTTCTGTTATTAAATTGAAGATATCTCAGAAATTTTAGCTATAGGGAGTGCTTAATAAAAATGAAAGAACATAAAGTGTATTTTCACTTTTTAAAATAAAATACATGGTGATTGATTTGAAAAAAAAGACAAAATCATGTGTTCGAGTTTGGGCTCGCTATATATTCAATAAAGAAATAGCACTTCCTCCTAACCACTGATAAAGTTACCTCGCTCGAGTTTGTTTATCGCCTCGCTTTTGTCTATCTAGATGAATTCTGCTAATTTAATGGATCTTTAATATTTGAACATTAAGGCACTTTTTCTCAATTTTTTTCAAATGTAACATATTGAAAATTGTATACCGTTGAAAAGAGAATAAATGGAATGTACTATCGAAATCAATAATCAGAAATATAGGTTGTCATTTCAAAAAAATATCGATGACGTCGTAACTTAAAAACAATTGAAGAAAAAAATAATTCAAGTATTCTCAAATGTAGATAATAATTTCATAACAAACTTTTGTATTGAACATAATTTCCTAAAATGAATATTAACGACAATAAATCGCCGTCTCCATACTTTTAACTAACCCTGTATATATCTGTGTACATCCAAAATCTACTAATATCCTTCCACAAGAAATTTTTCAAAATGGCTGCAAAATGTGAAATTTTTTAATTTTGCAGGAAAGTTAGTGTGACTTTTTTTTTGTTTTTGAGGTTAGGATAGCTCATTTGAATTTGATTGTTTTGTACTAATTTTCCAATCTCTATCAGATTCACGATTCACACATGCGGGATCCACTTTAAAGGGAGGCCTCGTCTTGTAAGTCCTTCATTTACAGCAGCAGAGGTAGTTATATAACGGGTATTTATATAATTTATTTATATTAGCTTCATAATTTTTTGTCTTATAGTAGCCTTGAAAATTTTTAATTGATTTTTTTGCATGTGTGTCCAATCAATACCATGAATATATGTTTGCAATTTTACAATTTATAAGTTGTGATTTGTGTAAAATTTCATTCAATGGACATTTATTGTGAAAGAACGGAACCTACTGTTTTATTGGAAGTACTGTCCATCGCTTTCCACTATTTTTCCCATCTTCCTGGCACCATACAAATACCGCGTCGCTAGAATGCTTCATCTTTAGAGGCTATCCATGAATCGATTCAATCTTTGTCAAACGGCGGAAACTTATTTGGACACGTTTATAATAAAATATATTTTCTTGAAAATCACTCAAAGTAAATATAATCATTAATTCAGATCACCTAGTTTAACACAATTTTGGACATTATTATCTGACAACTATTGAAAATTCGCATTAAACCGAAATATTATATTACAAAATTGTTTATTCTATCTAAACAGTTAGAATTATTTTATTGTTAATTAGAAACTGTCTTAATTGTAGTGCATTAGGATAATTCGTCCAACCGTTTTGTAAAATATTTAGAGGTTTTCCATTACACTGTTTAAATTTTCATTACTGTAACTGCTCTCTTTAATTTTTTGTATAACACATTTCATGGAATTATTTTCTAATCTCCTGCATGGGCATGTAGGGGAATCCAAAATGTGATGATTTAACACAACTTATCTCTATAATAATTTGCACCCCTGACAAGTAATAGGCTTGAAATTGGATTTCAAATTCCGAAAAAAATCAATATCTCAGTTATACTTGAACTTGAAAACCCAAATTTGGTACACATTGTGAGTGTACCAAGAGCATTAATCGACAGTATGTAGAGTCCAATTGTAGCATTTTAAAGGGTTGATATGTGTTGATACACATTAAATTGTGACTGAATTTTTCAACTCGTTGACGGACTTATTATATTTTATATTCATTTTATAGGGAATTTCGTTCAAAAACTTTTCTTGCTCTTGTTATTTTTGAAAAACGTTTGTCATTTTTACCAAAAACCTGAATAACTAAAAACATGCATTGTAGGTTGTGTTATTTAAAATCATTGAAAATTTAAAAGTTGGCTATGACATTAAAATTAAACGTCAAACTTGACAACGAGGAAAATGTCATTTAATTTTAGTAATTGTTTGCTGAGTGTTTTGAAAATCGCCGTGAAGGTTTCATTTAGCGTACAAGTTGATATGCTGTTAGTGTTTGTGGTTCCAATCATTTTATTTATTTATATGAGAGAGAGAGAGAAAATACAATACAATATATCTTACAATATCTTTAGACCCAGAGCTTAAGGCTATGTGGGTCTTTATAATTACAACACAAAACAACAAACAAAAAAAGAAAAGTAAAAAGATAAACAATTCAAATTAAAAAATAAAAAATAGAATTACAATTAAGACCAGTCGGTTAAGTATTTTTTTAATTTTTTTTGGAAAGGTCAGTCCTTATATTTTTTATGTGGCTAGGTAAATCATTATATTGTCGTAAACCTACAGACAATATGTTACGGTCACCAAAACATGATCTTACAGAGAAGATTTTATGATCAAGTGGTCCCTATAGAGAAACATTTTTCATTGTTGGAAGACGGGTTCGACAAACAGGTAAGTTTTCTAGTGACACTCAGAATGTGCTATTGCAACTAGGGCACAAGACGAAGAACTTATTTTGAATGTGTTGAAAATTAGCACAGTAGACAGTTATAGTGATAGGAAAACTTGTACTCATAGATTAGAAGAAACAGACTTTATATTAAATAAACTACGTACATTTTGAGAGAAACATAACATTTACAATATTGGTACTGCTTGTTATTTTTAAAAATACAGTATTGCCACATTTTAACGTTGCTTCTTTAACTGAGTGCAATTGAAAATATCCCACATATTAGTACTAGAATACGCTCTCGACAAACTAATACATTGCAAACTTATGTGCACAGAGTTATCGAACGTAATCTACTACACCGATATTACATCCAAAAAGTGTAAGAATTGTTACCAGAGGATGTGGTTAAACGAGTGAATTTCTGTCAGTTTATTTTGCATCAAGACATTAATTTTCAAAAGAAAATTCTGTTTACTGATGAAGCTTGTTTCACTCACACAGGTATTACAAATTTACATAACTATCAGGTGTATTCGATGTAAACCCTCATTCAGTATCCCTGCCAGTTTAAAGTAAATGTTTGGATCGGTGTTATTGATCGGTATTCAAGTGGTCCACTAATTTTATCGAATCACCTAAATGTGAAACTTATTTAGAATTTGTTCAAAACACTTTCCCGGATCTACTTGACGAGGTGCCAACACAATTCAGACAGGAATATTGGTTTATGCATGATGGAGCTCCGCCTCATTTTAGTATTACTGTTAGAGACTTTTTAAACCACCAATAACCAAAGAAATCGATTGGAAGAGGAAATAATTGCCCACAAAAGAATTTGTGTATTCCTCGCCAGTTACTTCTCGAGCACAATTGTGGAATCGCATTACGGATAAATGCACATTCATTAGAAACAATCGGTAGGTAGTTATTGTATGGAATAGACTTTTATCTTCGACGAAGAGTAAATTTATGCCTGAGAGAAAGGTGATCGTTTTGAATAATTTTTATAATCTGTTAGTGAAAATTGTATATTATTTCTGTTGTTTAAGTTGTTTTTCTATTTCTTATTTCAACTTTTTTCCTCATCGTCAAGTTTGACGTCAGTTTCATGGCTAACTTTTGAATTTTTGATGATTTTAAATAACACAGCTACAATGCGTGTTTTTAGTTATTCGAGTTTTTGTTGAAGATGACAAAGTTTTTTTGAAAAATAGCAAGAGTAAGAAACGTTTCCAAATCAAATTCCCCATAAAATAAACTAATAATTTTTTAAGTTTGCCAACGGGTTAAAACATTCTGACACATTTTAATGGTGTATCATCCCTTATCAACTCTTTAAAATGCTTCAATTAAACTCTACTTAGTCTCGATTAATGCCCTTGGTACACGTCAGTGTACACGTGTGGGCCACTAAAGAATTTCTGAAGATATTTCACCCAGTGCAGGAAAAAGAACCTCACATTTAGGAATTCTCCGATCAATTGCCCTTTCTTATAGGTGTGTGGGAAAGTTGAATATGGTAGGTTCTGCATCCAGTTTCAATAGTTTATACGTTTTACTAACACTGGGTCGGTAATCATTTTCAGTGAAATGGACAGTACGATTTCGGATT
The DNA here is from genome assembly GCA_036346205.1 of Vesta saturnalis. Lineage (NCBI taxonomy): Eukaryota > Metazoa > Arthropoda > Insecta > Coleoptera > Lampyridae > Vesta > Vesta saturnalis. Next base: position 238,703 of record JARFJB010002548.1, on the reverse strand, counting down.
TATTTTATTGGTGACAATTTTTCTCTTTAAATTACTGCAAAGCAAACCATTGGCGCAAAATATCAGACCGAGAAAACGGCAAACCACAAGAAATAGCAAACGGCAGAATATAAATTCCAATTACAGGACATTGACAACACAAACTAGATATGGTACATAAAGCATAATCGAACATAAATTACGTACCTATATTATATTTCTAGAGAGTTCTTATTTGTATGTTTGAGTGGTAATATAATACCTTAACCTTACATTACAAAATAATTCTCTTTTTTATTCATACCTGTAAAAGTGTTAATTATATTAGCCTTTTTTTTACACCCATAAGTAGCACAACACTGCAACATTCTTCACAGTAAACAAAAGAACTACATACAAATTTCATTAAACGTTACAATAAGTAAGAATCATAAAGATATGGGATAAACACAGAAGAAAACACCACACCTGTACGATATATTTCAATATAGTTCTGTACGATATATTTCTATAGTTTACTGTACTTTGAACAAATCGTTTACTAGCTCTTAGATATTACTGAACGCGCTCAAGTGTCACGCTATTTTTTTGTTTCTTCAAAAACATTAATTTTTGCAAACCTCGAGTTTATATCAGTGACGATTAACCCAGAATAGACCTATTTGTTTATGATTGTATTTGTCCCAACATAATAGCAACCTGCCAGAAGATGGCTGCCACCATAGTTGACACCTTATTTTACTAAAGTGTTTTTTTGAACGTTTAGATAAGTGCAACGTTATTATTTGTTGTTTATAGTGATAATAAGTATAACTTAGGTTTTATAATGGTGACTAAAATACATGATTAAGCGTTGTTTTTAATTGTTTATTGTTTGGTTAAATCAGCGTTATTAATATCCATAGTTCCTCCGGAAATGTATGGCTATCTCGCTGCCAGAAAGCTATGTTATGTTGGAGCCTTATAAAACGATAAGGAATGCTGGGTCTATTCTTGGTTAGTCGTCATTGCTTTATAAGCAACAGTTGTCAAACATTGTACAGTAATTTTCACGAGTCGGAGTTGCGTCACTAATATTAATACTGGCAGAGGACGCCGATGATGTCAGATTGTGAAAAATAATAGTTTGGCAACTGTCAAATCTCAGCTTTCGGGGTTATGTTTATTTTGTCGCATAATACTAACACACCAACAAAATATCAGAAAATATGTGTTATGTCAAATGTTTAATGTCAGAAATGCTTGACAACACCAACACCGGACAGAATTGCCAACTTAAATCAGTTCTATCTGCATCCTCTCATGCACAATAGGCGGGTTCAAAGGTGGTAATGAAACAAAGTTAGTTATGACGCAACTGCTCTGACTAGTGAACACTGCTCGGTATACTCATAAAACATATGCTGCCCTGCGTCAATGCAAATCCTCAAAATTGTCCAGAAACCCATTGTATTAGACCTAGGTCGATAACACGTTAGAATCTGTACTTGGGCGTCGCTCATTTGCATACATGAACATTTGCTGCTTATAGCTGGGATTTAAAATACATATTAGAAGCGTTTGACATGTTCATGTTCAGTGCTGCCAATATAACTTAAAATATAATGACGTTATAAAAAAATATCAAAAGTGTGTTATTAAATTAATAACGTCAGCACAATAGTGTATTGAAAAACAAGTGTTACGATGAATGGTTTGGTAATATAATTCTTGTGACACGAGTGGTGAAGCTACTAAGGCCTAATTCTTTTGTCATATATGTGCTCAGCATTGAAAGAAGAACAGGTTCTATTAAAACCTCTATACCGACATTGGATAGTTTTTGAAATGGTTTGCATATGATTCCGTAATGAAAATTTTTTAATGTTATGGGAATTGTTAGTATATTCTTGTATTCTATTAAACTGATTCTTGTATACAGGGTAGGTTAAAACGTAATAGTCCCATATTCTCAATTTTTTCCAGAGGAACACCCTGTACATTATAACGTCATTCTATTCATTTGATGTTTTACGTCATTTCTATTTATCATTCCCTTACATAATTGTAATATTTTTCTAAATAATTGCAGCTCACTTTTTAATACAGATCATTTTCAATTAATTCTCAATATTTTGAGCTGGCTGTGAAAAAGAAAAACTGGAAATAATATTTTTAATTAAAAGACGTTCCTTTCTTAAGTGTTTTACATTCTATTTCCTCAGCAGATGATCAGAAGCTTCTTAAATGCGATAAAAGATAGTCAAAGAATGGTGATCTTAAAAAATTAAATAGAAACATTCTAAATTTCATAATTTTAATAAGATAGAACAATTTCTGGTCATATCCTGTACTATAATTTAACGAAAATGCGCCTAATTTTAAACTGTTTGCATTAACAATTATATCTGTTGTTATTCGGTATAGTTAATGAAGACACTCGGAGAGTAACGTTATATTTAAAAATGACATACAGATTATACCAGTGTTGCCAGGTGGAACAAATAAAAATCTCCAGAAAAAATCCCCAGATTGAATGAAAAATCCCCACCTCTTTTTTTAAATAGAAATTACTGTGAATAAGGGAGAGGGTTATAAAGAAAACAAAGTTGTTAGCTTAGCAATTAGCATTATTCGTATTAATGTACAACTTAATGCCTATTACATAAAAACTTTGAATATAATATGTAAACAATACATAAAAAACTAAATTATATAACTAGCTCTGTACTATATAGGTACCTACTTAAGTGCAGCAAATCAAACAAATTTAATCTAATAGAACCGTGCCTTCATACATGGTAGAGTTATGTTTTTTTAATAATTGATTTGTGATAGGAAACTTATAACAATTGGAATTATTTTCCATAATCAATCGTTTACTATGTAAAATTCCACTTAATGTAGTGGTGCTTAGGCGGTTACGTTGTTTGGTTTTATTTAAATGAATGGTACTAAATATTCTCTCCACACAGCGTTTATCGATTAATTTGAATCAAATATAAAAACGAGTAAAACTCAGTTTATCGTTAGTGTAATTCCAATTTTCAAATTCCCCAGATTTCAGTGATATCCAAAAAGTTTTCCTCATTCAGACCTGGCAACACTGGATTTACTCATGTTTACCTTATTCATACCTTTTAACATATCCTACATTCTCTTATACATATTGACTGTGTCACATTACCTCTCCTTTAACACCCTTCTCGCCACAGCAATATACAGGGTTGCTCATTAGTGCGTCAAAGTGTGATATCTCAGTAAATATGAGTCTTAAAAGGAAATTTTTCCTATCAAAGTTTTTGGTGTTTAAGAGGTGCGTATTTTAAAATTATTTTCCAATATATGGGGTGCGTCGTAAAAGTGTGCTAGTAACAAATTATGCTTTATAAAATAGAACCCCCACCCCCAATTTTTTGCCATATTCGGATTTATCGTCAAATTTTAATGTTATTTATGTAAGATGTGTTATATTAACAGTTTACCGATTGCGAATTTCGGAATCGATATTCTGGGGCTCTAGGAAAACCTAGTAAGCTATTATAATTAAAAAACAGTCCTCTACAAATATTTATCCGAAGTTGCATGATTTCAAACCTCAATAACTTGCTTATTTCAAATGGATACCCTAATTTTTATACCTTTTACCGTCAAATTTTAAGGTTAGTTTATGTAAGGTCTCCTATCTTTAAAATTTACCGTTTCCGAATTATTCGAAAAAATTAAAAATTATTGAATCAAGTCAACCGGCTACATGTTGACAATCCAAAGATGCATTAAACTGCAGAAAATTATTTTTAGCCAAATGAAGTATTCATAATAGATTCTCAAACTGTCCTCATTTCGATTATAACACAATTGCGGTCTTTGCTAGAAAAACATATTTACTTCTCGTAACACCTCATTGCTTACGCCATTTCTAAACGCATGAATTATCCGTTGTCTCTTATCTTCTGCAGCAGTCCGAGCAATTTGATATACAACGTTTTTTATGTAACCCTATAGAAAAAGATATAATTTTGTTAAGTTTGGCAATCTAGGCGGCCAAGTAACGGGATCGCCACGGCCTATCCGTCTACCGTCAAATTCTCGAGTTAAGTAGTCTCTGACGTTTAACGCAAAGTGCGCAGGAGCACCGTCACATATTTTGCCTTAAAACAACAGGAATGTTTTGCAAAAGTTGGGACAAATCATTTTGCAAAAAAATACAAATATTCAGCACCATTCAAATGTCCGTTAAAGAAATGTGACCCAACTATAAAATCACCCATAATACCACCCCAAATACTTACAGTCCACTGTCACTGCGAATTAACTAATCTTACTATTTTTGGGTTTGCCGTTGCATAATAGTGAAGATTATGACGGTTTTGGCCTCTGAGTGAAAGTTGACTCGTCGGAGAATAATACATTTTGGAAAAAGTGTTATTCTTTCCATTTTCAACCCCCATTGGCAAAATCTTCTCCTAATATCCAAATCAGGACCCAACAGTTCTTGATGAAAGGATATACTTGTTACACGCCCAATCCGCACTAAGCGTCGCGTATGCTTACATTAGCAAGCGGGTTGCCAAGCCAGCTACAGTGGAAATGGGCGGGATCCAGATAAGGAGTAAAATGGTTGAATAACAGGCTCAAACACCTTACACTTACCATAAATTCACAACTTATGCAGCTCAGTCCGGAAAAGATGTTTCTTGGCGCCCCTGCAATCTTAAATTTTGCTAGAATAAATCGTCTTAGGCGAGATGGTAGATTAATCCTATCTGACTGTGGAAGACCGGATTGCAGCCTACTCAGTAAATTCATACAATAACTCCTCAAAGTCAAACACACTCCCAAACAAATCAATTCAAAACTTTAGAAAATTTAGTGATACACGGGTTGTTATAACTTACTAAACACACCCTATATAAATAGAAACTCCAATACATAAAAACCTAACCATTCTAATGGTTATCACGTGCGCAACCCGTACTCAAAAACCTCCAACCATCTAGCTAACTTACAACTGCCCTCCCTTTCTAATTTGGGCGCTCTATTATATACCTTCTGCTCACCATATTGCCAACACGTCACATTCAATTCGAGCTAAACTTAAAATTCACATATCACAACTGAGCATTTCACTGCGTCTCTACTCTCGCGTCACAATGTCCAACATAGGCAACCACGCTACCCTCGTCGCCATCTTTATTTTACGTGAAAATTTGTAAAAGCTCCTCGAACAAATCGTCTATCCTCACCATATTCATTCAGTATATTCACCAGACCGTATCTCAACTTTCCATACATATCCTACGTGTGCGCGGATTTTACTTCCGCAAAATGTAACGGACTCCCACATTCTATCACCTTTATTCGTGACCCCTGCATTTATTTACCATTATTGCACAACGTTACAAAAGTTTCTACAAACAAAAATATGCATACATATTCCTTAACGTACGTTAACCAAACACCAACATATCACACTCCACCCATTCACATGTCTACAACTACGTCTTTCAGTACAAATTCCTCCACACACAGTAGGAAAAGACCAGTAGTTTTACCAGTGTCGTATCAATAAAAATTTACTCAAAACATTATTTCTCAAGCAGATTTAACGCTTCCAACGCGAAACTCTTTCTATAACATTCAGATATTCCTTCATACGATAACTAAGGCTTCATTAAGAATCCAGTGGCGTATCCTTTACACCACTTACATTACGCATACTCAAACAAAAATTCTTTTCATGCAAACTCTCTTCAGCTGCACTGAAAACACGTACTGCAGTCATGATACTTCGTGTGATGTAGGACTTATTGGTCCGCAAACATCAGTATGTATGAACACTAATACTCGTTATTGTTTCATTTTTATTTTTACTAAATGGTAACCTCATTTGTTTCCCTTTCAAATATGATCCCAGAGTTACCCAACTTATTATGAAAATTCGTTTCTATGAGACTTTCATTTAATAACTTTATTAATTTGTCTTCTGGTGCATGCCCTAACCTTCTGTTCTAAAGATTTACCCTTTCTGAATGTGTATCTGCCTGACAACTACTGTGCATTATTTGTAATTTGAAATTAAACTTGTAAAGATTACCAAATGATTTATCTTCTATTATTAACTTAATCATTTAAATATATCCCTACTTTAGAATTTTCAAATTTCACACATAATATTGCTTTTTCACAATTACTTATAGATAACAAGTTGCATCTTAACCTAGGTACATATAAAACGTTCATTAACTTACAGTTTTCTGTCCTGACATTACCTATCTTCGTAGCGAGAAACGTTCCCCATTCTTTAGCTAGACTTATTCTTATGGGATTTTTAAGTTCGATGCTTTGACCAAGTGGTCTGTGGCACCCGAATCTGCAATAAATTGCACTTCACCTGCTACTTGGGATTCGTTTTATACTTCCTCTGTATGTCCTCTGGATTGTCATTTGTTGTTGTTGTATTGTCAACTTTGTTGCGGAAACCTCTTACATTTGCAGTCTGCTTTCTTGTGCCCCTTTCTTCCACCATTATAACATTTGTACATAAATTTCTTTTCCGAATCATTCTTATGTTTTTCCACGTTTCTGTTGTAAAATGTAGTGGATTGTTGCTAGTCATTCGTTACTGTTCCTTTGTCTTTTAATTTTCGTCAACGAGTATTTTACAAATTCAACAGTCAGCGATTCTGGAGACATTGTTTCAATTTTTGTGATAACACTGTTGTACGTAGGTGGCATTGTCACTAGTAGATTAAAAATTATTGCCATATTATCAGATTTGGCACCTGCTGATCTTAGTTCGCGCACTAATTTATTAAATTCCACACAATGTTTTTCTAGACCACTTTCATTTTTATACGTTAAGGTTAACAATTTCTTTCGTGATTAGCAGGGACAGAGACAGAGACAGAGACAGAGACAGTGACAGAGACAGAGACAGAGACAGAGACAATTATTTCCATGTTATCAGGTTTTGCACCTGCTAATTTTAGTTCGCGCACTAATTTATTAAATTCCACACTATGTTTTTCTAGACTACTTTCATTTTTATACTTTAAGGTTAACAATTTCTTTCGTGACTTCTGTAACTGTAAAAATCTCTAGCACTTTTGCAGCCTTTGATGTATTCTAAATGCATGTCGTTTATGCATTGCACTAATATAGATGTTGCTTTTGCATTCCTTTTGATGTATTTTACATCAGTTTCCTCATCCGCCTTTTCTTCTAGTACACTTTCTATACATCCATGTTCCGACAAGACTGTTTTTATTCTAAATAACCAGGTATGAAAGTTTGTGCCTTTGAAAGGGATTATATCATATTTATTTGGTTGTTTACAGTTTTCTTTAGTTGTATTCATAGTGACTGGGCCCATAACCTGTTTTTCTGTTTAGTTAATGAGGACGCTCGGAGAGTAATATTTAAAGAAGACATACAGATTATACACGTGTTTACCTATTCTTATGTTTTTCACATTCTCTTATTATACATATTGGTTGCGTCGAATCTACCTCTTCTTCAACAATGTTTTAAAAGCGTCATTCTAAGTCACACATTTCATTGTGTCGACCATCTTCCAAAATATATTATTCAACTCTTTCCCTTAAAAATGTGATTAGATTCTGTAATGCCACACTTTTATTGATATGATTTATCCTGAAAATATTAAACAACAGCTGAGAAAAACATTTTAAAAAATGTTTAAAAAGTAACATAGATACTCCTAAGTTACTGTCTCTTATTAATTTTGTAGTTGCTGTTTATAAAACACACTTGCATTTATTTTTTTATTATGATGCACCCAAACCCAATGTTTTGTATACATCACCTATTATTAATTGTTGTGACATTTACAATAAAGAATATTCGAATATAGATTTATTTACTTGTCCTTTGGATAATTTATTAAGTTACTTAGACTCTTAAACACAATGTTAAATCTATTTTATTATTAACTGAATAATTTAACCATTTAGTTTTTGGTTAATTGTTTACCTTCTTTCACTTTATGTTATTTTTATTTTATATTGTCCTGTAATTGGATGATTTGTTCTGTTGGACAGTAAATAAATATTACTATTATTATTAAACAGAGAGCTGCGAATACTTACAAAAATATTGTATTTAAGTCTACCTTGTATGAGGGTTTTTCAGGGGGTTTTCCTCATACATATGTAGCGGCATTGTCACTGCGTATGTGCACGCCATGTGCGGCTATTTAGGCGAATGCTGGTGTAGTATTTTCCCTCTCAGAACCCTAACTCCGTTCCTTCCAATCCTATCCTGGCCACACCCATTCTTAATCCCACCATGCATATAACGTATGTATGTATGCTGGGAATCCATGATTGTGACTGAAGGAGCTTGGAAAGCTCGAGCAGCCAGTCCGCTCTCCCCGTTGGGAAGGGAATGAAATACGTCACGTTTCCTTTCCTTAAATAAGAGAATACCCAAATTAATTCATTTTTTGACGATGCGTTAGTTACCCCTAATCGCTTTATGGGCATTTCAAACAAAAAAAAGTAAAAACCGCAAAATATCTAAAGAACCACCATTTTACTTAGAAGCAGCATATGACTTCTGAGCACAGCATGGGAAACAACATTTTACTGAACTAAAAAACAATCTTTGCTCTCACGGTACAAGCAATATATTTTTTGTTTTATTTTTTAAAGTAATATTTGAACGGATGTTAAATTTACATTAGAAAATAATTCATGTTAATCTATCGAAAATTGACACTGGGAAAACTCATTATTTCAATCGATTTAATAAACATTACTACGACCTAATCAATAAATTCGTAAACGCAACGTATTAGAAACACATTTATGATGAAGTATCATGTCAGACAAACCGTTTTTTACTACTTTTTCTTTGCTGCCAATTTAATGCGTTCGTGATGTACTTTGTAATGTAGTATTTAGTAGTATAAGTAATATTGTATAAAAGTTATCTACAACTCACAAACGTTTTTGTGAGAAAACTAACTAAAGTTAAAATGATAACATTATATATTCATTAAATATTGTTAATAGGTTAACCAACAATGTGCAGAAGCCGTTGCTTCAATTATACTATACATACCTAGTATATAGCTATATATAAATAATATACATAAATATAATATTTAATTATTACTATATTACATATATCATTTGATATACATAAAATAGTATGGAATACATGTTTTTAACTTCTTAATGCTAATATGTGCCCCTTTGTCCATGATGTACCCACAGCAATAAAAAATTGTGGAAACCTAGACATTGCGGTCTTGCATATGTATTTTAAATTGAAATGAGATTGTTGGCTGTGGGAGTAAAAATCAAGTCCACCCTACACTACATAAAGACAAAATCGATGTAATTTTGTCTTTATGTAGAACTATATAAAGACAAAATTTACATCAATTGGGACTTGTATCTCGATACCTCATTTGGTTAGAGTGGTACTCTAGCAAAGTAGGTTCAAATCCTACTCGAGGTAAACTTTTTATTTATGTAATTAATAAAATTATTAATAATTTTTAACTACACAATAGTATATTATAATACTAGTGTATAGGCAAGCCTTTAAAGCACATGCGATGGGTTTAAAAGCACAATGCGAAGCCGAGTGCCTTTTAACGGAGCAGTGCTGTAAAGGCGCTTATATACGTGTATTATGCGCTATTTTTTATTATGCCTGGACCACAATGGGTAAATTGTAAGAAAATACTTCCTATCGATGATGTTGAATAAAAGAAAATTGAAATCAGTTTTACGAAGTAACCTGTGTCATTAATCGCTGTGATAGAAATGGTTAGCAATTGTTGTTTCATTACTGTTTATATTTATTACAAATTAGGTGTACGAGTATTTATGATTGTTCAAAAGTTGGAGGTACATTCGTTGTTACCTAGGCAACTTTAAAGCACTACTGTTTTAAAAGCCTGATTTTGCACACATTTGAGTGTTCAAAATGGAGATTATGATTCAATTAATATTTTCCAAGAAAAACTTGATTAATCATATAGTTTTAGTGAAATAAAAACCATAATTACCATGATAAAAATAATCCGGTCTGAATATTTTCAAAATGAGTAGTATTATGGACTGACAGACACATCGAAAGTTGTTTGGTAAAAGAAACCTTTAACACCAGGACCTCATTCCCATTAGTCCAACCTTGTAATTTGCTTTACGACCGTGCTCGATAGATTTCTTAAATCTTAGTTCCTTTATTTTTGTTTTAATTTTTAAGTAATCAATTTAATTTAAAAATAGGGTAAATATGATTTTACTGAAATGTCACAAATAAAATTAAACAGGATAAGTAAAATCTCATAAAAACTCAAAAGTAACCTCTATTGCAATTCATATGTCACGTGGTACATTTTCGTATAATTTGATTGGTTCAAATAGAGAAATAAATGAGCAGAAGAGGCTATCAAATTGATGATAATGTTATCACCACCTTCAGGTAAATTACAACTCTCTATTATTTACTGTCAGATTGACTATTAAAAAATAAACTAAAATAATATATCAAAATTGTACTTTCAATGTAAAAATTATCTACTGTAATAAATGAATGATTGATGAAAGTTGTTGTCATATTGTCTTTTACATATATTTCATTAAATATATTCAATATATTCTGTTTCTAAATATGTATGTCATCCTATGCTTATTATTGATGATGACACTTGTTAAAGCCTTCAGAAAATTGAACGAGTGTGAAGCATAAATTCAATTTTCATCAGTTTTAACTCATGCTATCACCGATTATACGCATAGCATTAGTTATATTATCCTTAAGAATAGATTACAAAATGAGAACTAAATTTTGATAACTATTTTTTGCAAACATATGCGAACATTAGAATGTATTACATAATTGTATTAAGCGTTCATTAGTATGTAAAGCAATTGTGACACTCAGGGGAAATTAAACAATGAATTGTGCTGTAATGAGCTTACTTGTGTATAGTACTTTACTACACTTTCCAATTTTTAGAACAAAATAAATGTATGTTTCATAGGTAAAGTGTTACTAAGTTTCATTTAGATTCCAAAACTTAATTGTTAGCTCTATATTCATAATAAATAATACAGAATTGTACATTAATAATAAGTAATATGTCTTTTTTAATTTACAGCTGCAGTATTAGCAAGCCAACAAGCAGCTGCAGTTACTGTGATTAATCCTTACCCACCGAAGTGAGAAATAATGAACTCTAGAGCTCTGCCAGTGTTGTAGTGACTCGAGCATTCCATAGTCAGTGTCTTGTAATTAGTGCGCACCGCCATTGTAACCCAGTGACTTTATTTCTAGATCCACGGCTGTTTTGCAATGCAAACGTGTTGTAAATGATTTATTTTATTGTAAATAGTGTAAAGGCTAATGTCTTTTAAAAGTCATAGATAATAATTATTGTAGTAGACTGAAGTTTTAAGCCTAGTAGGTACTGTGTATTTTTTAATGTAAACTTTGTCATCAGTAATAATTCAAATTCAAAATGATTGAATTCTACTACTTATTTACTTCATTCCAGTTTTAGTGGAGTGGGTGTAATTAGAAAAATTGTTTTATTACAAGTTACAGGTATGAGTCTGTACATTTTGTAATGTTCTTCATGGTATTCGTAAATTAAATATTTAAACTTCTGTTTTAATATATACACGAATTTTATATTTACATGTACGCCAGGTATGAAAAATTAAATAATTTGTGGATAAACTGTGATTATTAGTATGCATCTCTTTGTAAACTTTTTATATTATTCTACGTGATTTGTTTTTAACCAAAGTAAAAAATTCGGAAATCCAACCATTTTCGTTATTTTTTGTTGTGTTGGTAATCAAAAATAAGATAAATTACAAGTCCTGTAATGTTTTTACTTAACTATTTCACTACCTATTGTACAGACTTGTGAAATGTCACAAATTATTGCTTTTTCAAACATTTTTGTTAATAAATCTCTCATATATAATAATTTTTTTTATTTTTATACTTGTTAAAAATTTAAGTGAGATTATATTCATTTGGAAAGGTTAGAAGACAATATAAGCAATAAATTTATTGTCATTAATAATAATTCGATAATATAAGCGTAACTCTCAAATGAAGATTGTCTCACTTTTGGTATGCTACCTTGAATATGGTTATGTAGAATTTAAGTCTGTTGATAATTGTTCTGAGTAATAATAAGCAAACTGATGAAGGAAATCTTTATTTTTTTATAGCATTGTACCTGTTTGTTAAATTTGATGAACACAAGTTTGTGTGGATTAGTTTACATTTGTAACATTATCTAGTATACCGAAAATTATCTACATTTCTTCTTATCACCTCATGTAATGGGTGTACAAATAAGAAGATAGTCTGGAATATTTCAGAAAAAAAGATAGAGCTATAATAGTAGTAGTAGCAATGACTATTAACCAAGAATAGACCTATTTGTTTACAATTGTATGTGTCCCAACGTAACTGCATACTGCCAGAAGATGGCTGCCCCCATAGTAGACAAAACATCTGATTCTGACGATTGTTTTGATTATTATTGCAGTGTTTTTTTGAACGTTTAGATAAGTGCAACGTTATTATTTATTGTTTTTTGTATAACTCAAGTTTTATAATGGTGAGACAGTGTGTAATATGTAAAAAAATGGACTATTTAAACTGTAACCTAACATTTTATTGGTAAGTAAACAAACCATAGACGTAACATTAATTATTTGCAAACACCCCTAGTAAACAAACATTAGAAAACGCGTATTTTGTCTGCTTATTAACCTGAAATGCAAGTACTGTTTCACATTTTATTACCACTTTTTAATAAAAAAAATACATGATAGCGTTGTTTTTAATTGTTTATTGTTTGGTTACATTGACATTATTAATAGCCATAATCTCTCCAGAAATGTATATGTATGTCTCTACCAGAACATTCCCCTCCCTTTTCCCCTTTGCCTAGTGTTATGTTGGAGCCAAACAATTCCTTATAAAATGATAAGGAATGCTGGGTCTATTCTTGGTTAATAGTCATTGAGTAGTAGTAAACTGTAAAAATGTAAATTTCGATTTAAAAAATTGAGTTGACTATGGATTTAAACAACACATTGATATTGTTACTTTAGGTTTCCTCGTAACCACCTAAATGCTCATAGTGCCTCTAATTATTCTCTATACAAGCAGCTTCAATGTCATCCATAAAAATGTTTTGAATATCGGTTTTAATCCTATCCACCATGTTTTCTTTAGTTGTTCACCTGCTTACATAACAGCATCATTTGTTGTAACTACTTGGCTATTAAGTGTAAATTATATATGTATGTATGCTATGTCTACATTTTTAAGTTTTCCATTGGCATATAGGTTAGTAGAAGAGATAGAGTAACAGTCAAATGAAGAATATTTTGTTGAATTCAATACTTGCAAAAAATTTCATTTCAAATTCATCCTGACTTCTTTCAATTTTGAGATTTTTCGAAAAACTAAAATTTGCCAATTTTAAATTTCTCCTTTCACATTGTTCACACATTTTTTTATGAAAAATTCATTGCTATTAACAGAAACCCCCTGCTTTTCAACTGTTTTCAAGTTATCGGCACTCTTTTGTTTCTCTAATGGTGGCCATTTTTAGTTTTTGATACCCCTCGAGAGAGCTTTTTAATCGGGTACAACAAGTGTGAAAAATCATTTCAGCAAGAGATATTTCCAACTCTTGCAATATTCCCAATACAACCTTCACTCTAACCAAAGATTATATAATTATTATATAGTCTTTGCTCTAACTTTCGATATAAAGGAGGCATATGTGCCTGTATCAAGGACAGCATTGGTTGCAAGAGAATTTCTTCCTTGGAAAATAAAAATTTCGACGTGATTTGGTTTAAACATTCTGGTTCTAAATTTGTGAAATTTTCTGTTGCATTTATAGGTCTCCTAATGACAGTAACTTCAAGACTTCTTCGATTACCTTAGTTTGAAAGTTGACTATTCCGTCTCAGTTTCTATCTTGCGAAGGAAATTTCAATGTTCATAACTCTAATTGGCTTCAAATTTCATCTACTACTAATCCAGCTGGTCAAACTTCCTTTATTTCCCCTCTAGGTCTATCTGGCCATTGTCTAATAGAAATAACTTCTACTGTTCCTAATTCCGCTGTTATTCGCAACCTTGTGGTGTTTTAAGTCAGCTAGATAGCGTAGTTTACGAGACTTCTTTGAAACCTTTCCATGGCGTAAATATTGTTTTAAGTCGTCTTTTTCTTCAGACATTGCTCTTTCAGTATCTGAAGTCCTGGACATGGAGTTATACATTCCCAAAAAAATAGAATCGTGTAGGTTATTCACGTACCCAACCCTGGTTCAATAAGGCTTATGCTGATGCCATATCTTTGAAAAATAAATCTTATATTAAATGGAAATCTAATAAAACGGTCGAGAGTCATGCAGAATACGTTGGTGCAAAAGTGTCATCACTAAAGCTAAGAATTGTTTGAACAACGAAAATGTAATGAACTAGCTACATCTGTTGGGCAGTCATAAATTTTGGTCTTTAGCTAAAGCCATTAGTAAAAACTTTGGTACATCTTCATTCCCCGACATATTTTGACGGATCTGTAGTTGCTGATTCTGTAGACAAAGCCAATGTTTGTGTGGATTTATTTGCATCAAACTCGTGTCTTAATGACTCTAGTGCCCCTAGTCAATTCTTCTTCATACGCTATGAAACAGATTCATTTTCGGTACAGGCTCCTAGAATCGATTGTCAGTAGGCTTGATCTCAATAAGGCGACTGGCCTAGACGGTATCCCAGCTATTGTGTTAAAGAAATTTTTCCCTGAACTAGCACCAGTCCTATCTAAGCTTTATTCGATCTCTATGTCTTCTTGGAATTTCCTTCAGCATGGAAGTTAGCAAATGTTCAACCTATACCCAAAAAAGGCGATAAGACCGATCCCTTGAACTACCGACCAATTGCCATCACTTCCATTTTGTCTAAAATCATGGAAAAAGTCATCAATCAGCAACTGCTCTCGTTTCTTGAAACAAACAAACTCCTTAGTGACCACCAATATGGGTTTAGGCAGAGTTGTTCAACAGGTGATCTTCTTTCATATGTGACTCGTTTGGAATAATACATTAGAAGAATCCGGTGAAACAGTTGTAGTCGCTTTAAATATCTTAAAAGCATTTGATCAAGTTTGGCATAAGTGTTTACTTGCCAAACTCAGCTCGTTTGGGTTAAATTATACGCTCATCAAACTGGTTTTCTAGTTTCCTTGATAAAAGACGAATACGTGTCGTAGTTGATGGCTGTTTTTCAAAAGAAGTTAGCATTAACGCGGGCGCGCACAGGGATAAGTTATAGCGCCTACACTTTTCCTGCTATACATAAATGACCTTATTTCTTCAACAACTAATTCGATCCCTTGCTTTGCTGACGACAGCACTCTTCATTGTAATTCGTCTCAGTCTACTCATAATGGTAATCTACCTTCTATGCTTCAAGACATTAAAGCTGAAATGGCAAATTCAATCAACAAATACATTCAATGTATTCTCGAATGGGGAATCAATATTCTAGTTAAATTTAATGCTAACAAAACTCAAAGACCGATCATTTCCTGTTGTAAGTATGAATGGCTCAGACTCTATTACTCTGTCGGGAATGACTATCTTCAAATCTATCATGGATTGACCATCTTCTGCCAGCTATCAAAACAGCTGCTCATAAAATAGGGTTTTTGTACAGTACTTTACCTCCCGACAACTTTTTTTGCTGTATAAGGCCCAAATTCGACCCCATCTAGAATATAATTCTCACCTCTAGGTTGGTGCTCCCCAGTACTCGATATCGTTGATCGTAGCCAAACGAGAGCCATTAGGCTTATAAATTACCGGCCCTGAACTTCTTACATACAGTCCCTTGAGCATAAAAGAATCGTTTCAGTTCTTTCTTTGTATTATCAGAAATACACACCACACACCATACACCACACACCACACTCCATACACCACACACCATACACCACACACGACACACCACACACCACACCACTCACCAAACACCACACATCATACACCACATATTACACACCATGTTACACGTCCAAACCGCACTAGGCGTCGCGTATGCTTAGCGAAATAAGCGGGTTACCAAGCCAGCTACAGTGGAAATGGGCGTGGTCGATATAAGGAGTAAAATGATTGAAGGGTAGTTTCAAACATCTTACACTTACCATTAATGTAC